>CM021100.1:272870845-272995537 GCA_007115665.2 Sequoiadendron giganteum | reverse complement strand
CTCCCTTTATATCTCTCCCACTCCCTCCCTCACTCTCTCTCTCTCAACCCTCTCCCTCCTACCCCCTCTCCCTCTCTTAGGTCTCTCTCTTATTCACTCCCTCTATCTCTCTCCCCTCTACCCTTAACCGTAAACCCTAAAAAATTTACCCTTAAACCATTAAACCCTTTATCTCTCTCCCACTCCCTCACTCTCTCTCTCAAGTATCTCTCTCCTACTCTCTCTCCCTCTCTCAATTCTCTCTCTCTCTCTCACTCACTCACTTTGTCTATCTCTCTCCCCTCTACCCTTAATCCTCTAACATCTACCCTTTACCCTTAAACTCTTAATTCTCTACCCTCTACCCTTAACTGTAAACCCTTAAACCCTCTATCCTCTATCTCTCTCCCACTCCCTCCCTCTTTCTCTTTCTTTCAGGTCTCTCTCTCTCTCTCCCCTAAACCCTAATCCCTATACCCTATAAACTTAACCTTAAACCTTCAACCCAATGCCATCAACTCTATACCTAATATCCTAAATCCTAATCCCTATACCCTATAAACTTAACCTTATACCTTCAACCCTATACCTTAAACCATAAACCCTACACTCTCAATCCTCATCCCTATACCCTAAACCCTAAACATTATCCTTGAACCCTGAACCCT
This sequence comes from Sequoiadendron giganteum, assembly GCA_007115665.2. NCBI lineage: Eukaryota > Viridiplantae > Streptophyta > Pinopsida > Cupressales > Cupressaceae > Sequoiadendron > Sequoiadendron giganteum. The sequence continues at coordinate 272,994,890 of CM021100.1, read as the reverse complement.
ATAATGAAACACTAAATCCTACATTAAACCTTGTACCCTAAACCTTAAACCCTTAACCCTAAACCCTCAACCCTCAACCCTATACCAAATATTTTAATCCCTAATCCCTATACTCTATACAGTTAACCCTACACCCCCAACCTTGAACACTATACCTCAACCCTACAAGTTCAACCCTCATCCGTATACCCTATACGCTCAACCTTATAACCTAAGCCTTGAACATCATCCCCCAACCCTATACTTATACCCTAAACCCTAAACCCTAAACCTCAATCTAAAACCCAATTCCCTCAACCCAATACCCATTATTCTAAACCCTAATCCCTATACCCTATACACTTAGCCCTATAACCTATACACTTAGTGAAATTGGAAATGTAGTGGCTTGTTTGAAAAAATGGGTCCAAGAAATGGGGTCTCTTGGTGATGTAAATCACTGGGAGACCCCATTTCTTCAAATAGGCAAGTTAGGTTACCAATTTCACTAAATTGCCAAGCTAGTGGGCCCACGGGCTTACTAATTCAGTGAAATTGGCAATGTAGTGGCCAGTTTGAAAAAATGGGTCCAAGAAATGGGGTCTCCCGGTGATGTAAATCACCGAGAGACACCATTTCTTGGACCCATTTTTTCAAACAAGACAAGTTAGGTTGCCAATTTCACCGAATTGGCAAGCTAGTGGGCCCACTAGCTTGCTAATTCAGTCAAATTGGCAATATAGTTGCCAATTTCACCCTCTCTCAGGTCTCTCTCTCTCTCCCCTAAACTCTAATCCCTATAGCCTATAAACTTAACCTTTAAACCTTCAACCCAATGCCATCAACCCTATACCTAATATCCTAAACCCTAATCCCTATACCCTATAAACTTAACCTTATACCTTCAACCCTATACCTTAAACCATAAACCATAAACCCTACACTCTCAATCCTCATCCCTATACCCTATACCCTAAACCCTAAACATTATCCTTGAACCCTGAACCCTATAATTAAACACTAAATCCTACATTAAACCTTGTACCCTAAACCTTAAACCCAATACCCTCAACCCTATACCGAATATTTTAATCCCTAATCCCTATACTCTATACAGTTAACCCTACACCCCCAACCTTGAACACTATACCTCAACCCTACAAGTTCAACCCTCATCCGTATACCCTATACACTCAACCTTATAACCTAATCCTTGAACATCATCCCCCAACCCTATACTTAAACCCTAAACCCTACATTCAACCTTGTACACTAAACCCTAAACCCTAAACCTTAATCTGAAACCCAATACCCTCAACCCTATACGCATTATTCTAAACCCTAATCCCTATACCCTATACACTTAGCCCTATACCCTCAACCCTATACCCATTATTCTAAACCCTAATCCCTATACCCTATACACTTAGCCCTATACCCTCAACCTTGAACACTATCCCTCAACCCTCAACCCTCATCTCTTTACCCTACATCCTCAACCTTATACCCTAAACCATAAACATTATCCCTCAACCCTATACTTAAACAAAAAACCCTAAAATCTCAAGTCTTAACCCTATACCTTATACCCTTAACCCTACAACCTAAACCCTAATCCCTATACCCTATACACTTAACCTCATACCCTTAACCCTGAACATTATACCTCAACCCTCAACCCTTAAACTTGTACATAAATCCTAAAACCTAAACCATCAACCCTAAACCTACTATCCTCAACCCAATACCCTCAACTATATACCCAATATCCTAAACCATAATCCATATACCCTATACACTTAACCTTATACCCTCAACCCTAAACACTATCCCTCAACCCTCAACCCTATACCTTAAACCCTAAACCCTCATCCATCATCCCTATACCATATACCCTCAACTTTATACCTAATATCCTAAACCCTAAACCTTATTCCCTATACAATTAACCCTATAACCTCAACCCTATACCTTAAACACTAAACCTTACACTCTCAACCCTCATAAGGGGAGGGAGGGATTAGGGAGAGAGAGAGAGAGGTTGGGAGGGAAAGAGGAGATAAAGATAAGTAGAGACGGAAGGAGAGGTAGAGATACATGAGAGATAAAGAGTAGATATGGAAGTATAGATGGAGGGAGAGGTATGGAGGGAGAGAGAGGGAGGTGAGAGAGAGGTGAGATAGAGAGAAATAAAGAGATTTTGGTAGGGAGTGATAGAGGGATAGCTGAGATAGAGAGAAGTAGAGAGAGATAGAGATAGAGGGAAGGCGGGAGGGTGGGCAAGAGAGGGGAGGAAGGGAGAGGTAAAGAGGGATATGTGAGATAAAGATAAATAGAGAGAGAATGGTGACATATAGAGAAGGAGAGAGTGATAGAGAGGGAAAGAGAGAATGGTGAGATAGAGAGGAGAGAGTGAGAGAGAAAGAGGGTGAGGGAGGAGTGAGAGAGAGTGAGAGAGAGAGGTAGAGGGATGGAGAGGAGAGATAGAGAGTAGATAGGGGAAAAGGTAGGGAGAGAGATATCTAGTGAGAGAGAGAGAGGGCTAGGGGAGATAAAGATAATTAGAGAAAGGCATAAAGGTAGAGAGAACTAGAGAGAGAATAAGGGAGGGAGAGAATTGATATAGAGAAGTATAGATAGAGTGGTGGGGAGTGATGGATGGAGAGGTAGGTAGAGAGGGAAGTAGAGGGAGAGGTATGGAGGGGGAGAGAGGGAGGTGAGAGAGAGGTGAGATAGAGAGAAATAGAGAGAGTGTGGTAGGGAGTGATGGAGGGATATGCAGCTAGAGAGGGATAGGTGAGATAGAGAGAAGTAGAGAGAGATAGAGATAGAGGGAAGGAGGGAGGGTGGGTGAGAGAGGGGAGGAAGGGAGAGGTAAATAGGGATAGGTGAGATAAATATATGTAGAGAGAGAATGGTGACATATAGAGAAGTAGAGAGTTACAAAGAGGGAAAGAGAGAATAGTGAGATAAAGAGGAGAGAGTGAGAGAGAAAGAGGGCAAGGGAGGAGTGAGAGAGAGTGTGAGAGAGAGAGAGGTAGAGGGAGGGAGAGGAGAGATAGAGAGTAGATAGGGGAAAAGGTAGGGAGGGAGACATCTAGTGAGAGAGAGAGAGGGATAGGGAAGATAAAGATAATTAGAGAGGGAAGGAGATGTAGAGAGAGAGAGTAGAGAGGGAATGAGGGAGGGAGGGAGAAAATAAATATAGAGAGGTCTAGAGAGAATGTTAGGGAGTGATGGATGGAGAAGTAGGTAGAGAAGGATTAGGGAGGTAGAGAGTAGAGAGGGAAGGAGAGGGAGAGGTATGGATGGAGAGAGTGGGAGGTTAGATAGAGAGCAATGGAGAGAGAGTGGTAGGTTGTGATGGATGGAGAGCTAGGTAGAGAGGGAGAGGGGATATATATATATTTAGAGAGGGAGGGAGAGAGGGAGAGAGATGTAGTGAGGGAGAGAGAGGTGAGATAGAGAGAAATAAAGTGTTTGAAGGAGAGGTAGGTAGAGAGAGGGAGAGAGGAGATAAAGATAAGTAGAGATGGAAGGAGAGGTAGAGAGAGAGGTGAGATAGAGAGAAGTAGAGAGGGAATGAGGGAGGGAGGGATAGGTGTAGAGAGAGTGGTAAGGTTTGATGTATGTAGAGGTAGGTAAAGATAGATGGGAGATAGAGAGTAGATAGGGAAGAAGAGAGGGAGAGAGAAGTATGGAGGGAGAGAGAGGGAGGTGAGAGAGACGTATGCTAGAGATAAATAGAGAGAGGGGTAGGGCGTGATGGAGGGAAAGGTAGGTAGGTAGAGAGAGAGAGGGGGGGAGGGAGATAGAGACAAGTAGAGAGGGAAGGTGGGAGAGAGGGAGAGATAAGTGAGGTAGAGAGAATTAGAGGGAAAAGGAGAGAGAGACAGAGAGAGATTTCTTGAGATCAAGGGAGGAGAGAGTCAAAAAAAGGGATAGAGATAGTGAGAGAGAGGTCTAGAGTGTAAGGGATAAAAATGAGTGAGATAGAGAGAGAAATAATACAATTTTCTGATTACTAAAATTTGACCTCCTGATTATTGAAATTTGACTAAGTTTGAAATTTGTGAGATCTTCCAAAAACTAGAAGAGAGAGAGGGGAGAGAGGGAGGAAGGGAGAGAGAGAGGAAGTGGAGAGATAAAGAGTAGAGAGAAGGAGAGAGTGAGAGAGATAAATGATAGAACTTGTTGACTACTAAAATCTGACCTCCTGATTACTAAAATTTGACATGCTGATTACTGAAATTTGACTAAGTCTAAAATTTTAAAGATCTTCCAAAAACTAGAATTTGCATTATAACTCCTAGAGATCTGAAACCACTCTCAAACATCCTGAAAGTATATACATGAAATATAACTTAAAGTATAAGAAAGTAAATGTCCATATATAAATGTCAACTTATACTTTCCCTAAAAGATAACAAGAAGAAAAAGACAAGAAAAAGAGAAGGAAATATTTTCAATGTAGACCAAAACACGAGCGCGTTATAATGCGCTCGCGTTTTGAAAATATTTTTCTTAATTTCAAAAAATTCACATTTTTGAACTCCAAATGCGTACAATTTTTGAAATTTTAAACCATAACACGAGCGCGTTATAACGTGCTCGTGTTTTAAAACACCCACGTTATTCTCGATAATGATCGAGCCTAGGCTCAGTCATTACCAAGCCATAACGCTAGTGTGTTTTACTATAACGCGTTCGTGTTTTTGCTATTTCGAGATGAAAAAGTAAGTTTTCCATGAAATGGCTACCCATTTCCATGCACCTACCCCTCATGTTCCTCAAACAAGCAACCTCACACCATGTGACTGCGGTTCGAAGGGGCACATGCTCTGACTAGACCAATGAGACTAGCCAGGAGTTCCACGCCTATCCAGTCTTTTCCTACCATATATCTTATTTCACTTATCACTTTAGCAGCCCTAGCTAGCTTTGGGTTTCCTTCCAAGTGATTTTCCAATGCACCTAAACCTTTACTAAGACTAAAAACGTCTTTGGAAGGGATATGGATGACCTCATGCTCATCTATGGGTGAGGAGGTTGGTGATGTAGGAGGGGTAGGGATGCGATCAGTTTCATCAAGGAATCTAGATTCGCCCCATGACACATGCTCCTGCATAGACAGACGAACCAAAAATATGAAGAAAAGGTTGGTAGTGAAACTAGAAGAGACCTTCGTCTTCTCCATTGGAAGGTGTCACAAAATTCTCCTGACAATATGCCCAGAGGTCATAGACTAGGTTGTGATGCTCATATACCTTCACAACACATAGAAGTACAACGATCAGAGGGTGTAAGAGAAAAATACCAGAACATCGTTGAATGAAAAGACATTAGTTCACATCGGGTTCACAAAAAATATAAGAGAGGGCGACTAGCCACTGCAAGGCCCTAGGTCATGAAAGGCCAAGAGTGCTATGGTTTCCCTAACTTATCTTAGTTCAAATGAAGGTTAGGATAGATAGTATGAGAATGATGAGGACTATAAGGTCCTTCGATCAATCTACAAACCTAAGAGCTAGGGGAGACAAGATGAGTTGCTTTTTTGAGCCAATTCTACGTCTCAGGTAGCTCTCTGTCAAAGGACAAAAGTGGGGTTATGGGATAAAAATGAGTTGTGTTGGTGTTTCACATGTGCACTAGCATCTGTATGACTAGAAAACCAAAGAGATGAGGTTTAAGCCCTAAGAACGGACTATGAACCTAGTTTAGGAGTTTCTGGAATGACAAAATAAGATTAAGGAGAGTGAGGCATGAAGATGAGTGTGATAAAGGAAATAGATTATTGCAAGGGTGACAAAGATGATTTCACACAATAACCTTCTTGCCAACTTGCTCTAAGATCTGTCAACCTACACACAAAAAAGTGGGAAAATGTTTGGGTGATGTTTAGGAGTTTGCCTCAGTTAGACCCCCGTTTTGGTGTTTCCACCTCCACGGAAAAGCAAGTTTGTAATGATAGAAATAATTATAGAGAATGGAAAAACAAGATATGTAAATAAAATACACTACAAAATAGTATCTTCTTACTCAATCAAAATGATAGAGAAGATAAGATGAGCTTACCACCTTCGTACAAAGTGCTCAAGGCTAGTGGAGGAGAAGATGGGAGGAACTCAAGCCTCTGTTGCAATGGTGTTTGTCCTGTGCTCACACTATCGAATTGATGGAGTGATGGATTACTGCAATGGATTGTAAAGTGTTGCTACAAATCTTGTGGATGAGTGAATGAAATGGAGAGAGTGCTCAAGTTGATCTTACAAAACCTGAGAATGTATGGATAGATGAAGAATATGAAGGAAAGGATGAAAAAAGGCCATATTCAGGTCGGCCAGTCAAAGGTAGGCATTACACTTTGACCTCCAATGGGAAGTACAATGTTTCTGCAAACTCCATCCGCAATAATCTTCTAGGGACGTAAGCACACCAAAGGGACATCTATGCCCCATGCGCTCATCCCCAACATAAACGCCCCCATCAACACATAAATAGGGCTCCAAGTGTGATGTGAGTAGTGGGATTAAGTGGAATTAATCCTCTACCTTAGGTTTTCTAAAGTGTAGAGAGGTAAAGGGGAATTTGTGTTAGGGGTGCAAATTCACACCTATACAATATAATATAGGGTTTAAGTTTGCATTGTTTTACATCTCTCTAAATCTGAAAATTACAAAAAAAAATTCATCATTTTGCATCTCATTTAGACCTCATACAATTACATTTAAAAAAAATAAAAATAAAAAATTCAAAATTAGGCCTTTCATTTAATCTTTTCATTACATTTTTACATTGAATTTATGAAAAATCTAAAACTATAATTCACTGTCTCAGACCTGAAACTGAAAGATATAATTAAGAACTTGCAAATCATTAAAATATAGTTTTAAAATACCTAACAATGACCCATTCACCTTTACTAGAAAATAAATCCATTATCAGGTTTGATCTGAACCTTCTCGCAATTGAAAAAGTATCAAAATTCACTCTAAAATCCATAGAAAAATCTCAAAAACATCTAACCAAGACCCATTCTCCCTTACTGGAGAATGAGTTCCAGTTAACTACTGCTCTACATTTTTAGCACATTAAAATATTTGTTTCTAGCTTTTGTTTGGTGCTATCACCTTTCTATTTTAGTTTCTTGATTTTTTGTTTCATCAATTTGATTGCATTTACCTTAAATTGCTTAGTTTTAGTTCATTTTTAAAAATTCAAAATCTCATCAAAGTATTTCATTTTCATCTTATTATATTATTTAATCAGTAAATTGCATAGTTTAGAATCTAAAAAATACATTTCATTCTAGGTTATTACATTGTTCCTCTGCTATTCTGGGGTTGGCACACTAGGTTTGTAAAACTTGCATGAGCTTTACAACTTGGTGTCCTATTCACAATACTATTTTAAGATGTAGTTCGAGGCTCATTTCATATCGCGATATCTCATTCATCATGGATCTTGGGTTTCCTAACTCTCTTTTTGATAGTGTTGAGAATCAACCCTCCATGGCTCATAGTTTGCATAGTTCACTTCCCATGACTTCACCTCCTAAAATCAATGTGCATGATGTCATTGACAAGCTAGATGAACAACTAGAAAAATTACAAGCCCTTATCCCTTGTGAATGCATAGACATTAGCTTGGTTCTCATTATACAAAATCTAAGGAAAGTGCTTAAAACTCAAAATGAAACACAAATCCTCTATAGCCTTAGTTGCTTCAATCATAAATACTTGAAAAAACAAGACAATCACAACATACATGCCATAATCAGTCCTCCTACTGAAACTAAGGACATTGTTAACATGGATCATGATCATATGCAACCAAATTTCATAGACAATGTGATAGCATTTATTTAAGCTAGACCTCATAAGGACTTGACTAGACAACCTATTGATATTGCTTTCTCACAAAATGACACACCTAAACGTGCACTTGATGGTCATCTTTACATCATTGGCTTAACCAATAATAAGCCCTCTAATGGGATATTGATTGATCCCATTTGTGGAGAGAATTTGATGATCAAATAATTCTTATATGTGTATGATCTATATCAGGAAACATATGATAATCCAAAATCACGGATCAATACATATAATAGATTTTCTTGCCCTACAATAGGCTCAATATCTATCTTCCTTTAAAAGTGGGATCAAAAAAATTAACAATCTCATTCTCCATCATCCCATAATTGGACCAATTTTGTGTGAAGCTAGGCTATGCATGGCTTCACTCCATGAATGTTGTTCCTTTGGTTGCGCACAAATGTCTAAAGTTTCCATTTGACAATGACATATTCACTATACATTATAGGAGGTTTAATCCTACCTTGGAAAAATGGAATTATTCACTAGAACCTCCGAGCCTATGGAACCTATCAAGCCTTGTGAAAATTTCTTTTTCAAATCATATAAAAAATTCAAGGAAAATAAAATAGCATAAATATCCCTTAAAAACATGCCTCAACCTATGAACAAACAAACCATCCTTGATGAGATAATGATTGAAGTGTGATCCCACAATAGTGGTTTACAATTTTTGGCCAAACTGGACACTAAAATTATTATTTTTAACTAAATCTCAACATTCGGGCACCTATAGCGGCTAAACCGTGAGTAATTTGAAGATGATGAAAAGTAGAGTCTCATCACATTTTTTCTGTAGATTCTACAAATATGTTTTTCAATTTTTTTTGGAATAAGATTTATTTTTCCATCTCCCATGAAAACTAGTTTTTTCATAAAACAACATTTTAAAAAAGTGACGCTCACCGTATACAACATAACTTTTTTTGTATGAAGGATAATTTTTTTTTTTTTTTTGAATTTAGATTTCTAACTATGATATCTAGCACTTTTATTAGGTCTCATATTTTTTTATTGAATATTTTTTCCTTAATAGAGTTTCAAAGTCAAACCAATTGCAATTCAGACATAGGCGGACTGTATACAACATAAATTTTTTTGTATGTATTAAAATTCAATTTTTTTTTTTTTAATGGATCAAGGACATCAATACCCAACACAAACATTTTAAAAAAAAATTATTTTGATAATTTTATATTTTTCCACATGTGCAAAACAAAGAGCTTGAATTTTGGTGAAAAACCTATGTTTAATAAAACTAAAAAAACACATACATAATAAAACTAAAAAATATTAAAATTATATTCATGGGATAGATAATTTTGAGTGCTACAATAATAATTTGAAATAAATTTTAAATGAATTCATTTGATCCCCCAAAAGGTAAATCAAATGTGATTTTTTATCAACATTTTAATAGGTGTAAAGGAGAGTCATTTATAGGTATGGTTTAAAACTAGCGAGGTTATATCCAAGGGGGTTTGATCTAAGGTGGTTTGATCAAACCCTCTTCAATTGGAATCCTTAAAATGGAACTTTTAAAGGCTTAAATCATTATATTTTCCAAAAATATGTGATTTCAGCAAAAATTAGTTCCTCTCAGAAATTGTAAACCAGCTTTGTGGGATCACCTTGAACTAAAAACATTTCTAACCATACAAGAACAATCTATAGAATAACCTCTTGCAATTTCATAAAAGAAACCACATGATAATACAAGCAATTTTGTTGTCCCTCCTAGAGTAAAAAAAGTTTACAAAGTCAAAGAGAAAGTGGTTGAGCAACCTCTTGTTGTTTCTTCTAGTCCTCCCAAGGAAGAGAAGGAACCTATAATTGAATACTCCAATCTTATACAAAAACATATTGACAATAAAGTAGAAATAAATTGAAGTGCTAGAGAGCATATATGTAGACCTTGTGCTATTCCTCATAGATTACAAACTCAAGAATACAAGAATAACATAGAAAATCAAAATCCAAACCTACCTGAAGCAATGCTTGATGACTCTCAACCTTCATTGCAACATAAACAAGAAAATTGCATGTACATTATTATTTGACCTCATATTGTGATTAACTTAGATGATGACATTGAAATTGAAAATATTGATGAACAAGTGCATGATGAGTTGAATACATTGTATTCTTATTCCATGTCTTAAATGAAAAATCTCCTAAAAAGAGTGTTGAACTTGGTGCATGTCTTAGTTTGGAAATTAATGCTATCCCTTTCATTAATTTCCTACCTTCCATTTATAATGTCCAAGATTGGGAGGTGGATGACCTTCCTTAGGTTGACACACCTATACCTTACTAGTCTTTTTCTTCTTTTTTTTCATTTTTCTTTATGTGATTTCATGTGCGTAATGTGATCCCCCACGATGTTTCGTTTGATGTATCCTCTCTCTTTTGTGCATTCTTCTATATGTACCTCCATTATTCTCTATGTCATAATCAATTTTTATTTGTCTTGTGTTTTGCTTTTAGGGATGATGCAAGGTGTCGAGACATTTAGGTCTCCTCTATGTTGATCAAAAGCTTTGTATTTATCTATTTAATTTTTCTTATGTTTTGCTATTGGGGATGACACAAGGCATCAAGATATTTAGGTCTCTTCCATGTTGACTCAAAATACATTTTCTTTGTTTTCACTATCTTTGTATCATTCTTCAAGTTTTATGAGTATTTGGGAAATGATGATAGTTCCATGCTCTATGAAAATGTTGTAGCATAGACATACTAACACCATATCCATAGATCCCTTATGTGTTTTTGGGGCAAACCCTTCCTTCCTATTTCATGATGTAGCTTATTTAAGAAGCATATTACTTGGCATAGGGTTTTTGGAGGAAAGCTCTCATGTCTTCGGATCAAAACATTGGATACTTTTAAGAAATTGCTCATAGTTATGGTGTAGAAATTAATTTAAAGTCCAAGGGCATACATCGATGAAATATTTTGGAACATTTTAATAGCATGATTTTTCTTGTTTCTTGTAATGTGTGCTCTTCTTGGTGATGCCATTGGGTTTGATTTCATTCAAGAGTGTATGATCTACTATCATGGCATGATGCAAATGAGGCATGCCATGGGTGATGATCTGACACTTTTGACTTGTCCTATCTTGGAGACATTCAACACAATCCTCCCTAAGAGGAAGACCATTACATGAATAAAGAAAAACCCCCTTTAATTTATTTTTTACATGATATTCAAAATAATTTACATTATGGCACCTTATTAAAGTTATTAAGAGGATAACATTGGTATGTTAAGTATGATTGGCAGTCGATACAATGGCATGAATTTCTCATTATATGGTGGGAAGTCAACACATTGGCATTAATTTCTCAATAAATCACTTTTTTGGGACAACTCGCCTAGTGGATGGACTAAGATTCCACTACCCCAGAGTGAGAAACATATTTTATGAATATACAACCTCATTTCACATCTTTTTGGAATGGTTGTGCTTGATCCTTTGTTGTTTTGTTTTTTTTTTGGCGTTTGATAGGGTATGATCATGTATCTTTGTCATTCCTACATACTTAAGTGTCTTGAATATCTACTTTAGTATAATTTTGACATGGGGTCATCCTCTCACTAAAGTGGGGACAAAATGTAGTGTCAAAAAAAGTAATCCTTTTTCACACTTAATTTGATAATTAACATTATAACTGAACTAATGATGTCTTGGAGTGATGTTGTAATGTATTATACACATTCACACTATTCTAGGACCTTTATTTGACTTAAACATGTATTAACTGATCCTCTGCAATTGTTTTGTAAAGTGTTGTAACACAATTTCACACTTTTCTAGGATGTGTTCACTTAATTAAACCTTATTGGCCCCTTTTCAATAAATTGTATTTAAAATTTATTCCTTATTTAAGTGTTGTAAAGTGTTATAAGGAACTTTCACACTTATCTAGCTGGTCATTAATTAATTGTGGGTAATTGGAGTAATTAACCCCCCTTAATTAAAATTAAAGCCTTAATTTTTACACCTCCCAAAGATCTATCTCGACAGTTATAATTTAATTAACAAAATATTTCATTCAGAAAGGTTTGGTCCTGGAAAGTGGTTCTAGGAACCATCCCCCTTAGGTGGCAAATGGATCCTCCCTTAACGGGACCCCCCTTTTTTAGTTGATCTTGAATATGTTTTTATATCTCTTTCAATCCCCTAGGATTAGGTCCTGGTAAAATGAGCTAGGACCCATTCACCTAAGGTGGTGAATGGGTCCTCCCTTAATGAGATCCCCCTTTTTGAGTTTCATTTTAGCAAGAATTTAATAATGTTTTTTTCCAAATCTAGTGTCGACCTTAATTGTTTGAATTTCAGGGTTAATCTCCTAATTTAGTATAAATAAGGGGTTAATTCACATTGTTTCAACTAGAAAAATTTACAAGCATTCTAACAATTTCAAGAGAGAATTATAGAGCATTGCAAGAGCATTCATAAAACATTTCAATGCAGATTTCAAGAGTTGATTACAACAATTCAAGTCATATAATCATATCAAGGGTTTGATGCATTCATTCATGTTGTTGAGCTAAGATGGTTGATGTAGCATTGGAGATATACTTGAAACTATTGTTCAAATCACATTCAAGGATCTAATATCTACATTCTTCATATCCACAACATGCTATTTTGCAAATTTATTTCATAAGACATCATCCAAGGTGATATCAATTACATATTTCATGTTTCAAGATTCATTTAATCATTTGGTTTAATTAATTACAATCAGTCAAAAATCCATCCACTAACAAACAAAAAAAATTTCTACCCTTGAGTGTGTCATTTCTAGTTTATAGGTTGAAGAGAAAGTTTGAAGCAAAATTGTCAAAGTTGCAATGTTGCTAAAGTTGTCATTCAAAGTGCCAAATGAAGGAGTCAAAGCTATATATTTGCATACATAATTCTAGAATTTGATAACAAGGAATTTTAGAATGTAGGCATCAAGGAATAGAACCTTGAAATCAGTTTTTTGAAACCCTAAAAGGACCCATTCGCCAGTGATGGTGAATGAGTCCTTTGTAGCTCAAAAACAACTTTTTGACTAGGTAGACAACTTTTTATGCTCTAAAAACTTCCCCCACAGTTGGTATAATAGTTAGGTAGCATTTTTAATTTTAATTTGCATCTTATCATACACATAATTGAAGTAATTTAGTGTTAAAATCATAGTGGTATATCATCTTTCTCATGCATTTGGGTCTACCCTATTTTTCACCTAATCAAGGTTTAGAGTATCCCTCAACTTACAATGAATAATTGACTAAAATTGATATTGAATTATAGCACTACGGCATAAGTTTAGAAAATACATATAAAATATCTAGACATAAGGCATATAAAAATGATTAAGAAGAAATAAATGATAAAAGAAGAATCCCAAATACATAATTGGTAAGCAATTCGTAGTAGAGATGCAACTTAAAGATGAATTTTGGAGTTTTAATTGTGCCCTCTAAGATTAAATATCATATTCATTATCATTAATGTGGAACATCAATGGGAAAGGGTAACCACAAAGCTATTTATTTTATTATTTTTTAGCCCAACATAACAACTTTCATGCATTTAGAGAAGTATTGAATTTGAAATACTTTGATATTGTTAACGCAATCTAATAAAAAATTTAATTAAAATCTCAATTTAAAACTATAAATATAGAATTTGATTAATTTCACATGATTACATCATTTACTTTGTTGAAAATTATTCAAAATCATCCCTAGATTGTTGGAATCAACTCAAACTCTTTAAGGTTTAGATTTTATCATTTAGAACCCTCAAGGTTCAATGGCTATGGTTTATAGTTAAGGGTTTGGCATTTAGTGTTCCTATATAATTTGATAATGTTATTAGTATGTTTTTGAATAATTTTTTTACAACAATAATCTTTGACAAGTTCAAACAAATGAACGAATATTCTTAAATGTGTTATAGAACACAAACCTTTATATGCTCAATCATCTCACAATGCCGAATCAAAAAAATTGACCTAAACACAATTTAAATTTTCAATTTCAAATTTTATAATATTTATTATTGTAGTGTCAAAAATTGTATGCTCTTGAAAATAGTGCAATTTCACAATTAATTTGGACCTATTTTAGTACCCTTGCATTAAATACCCCTTTAAGTTATCATTTATAGGCCCCTAAGACCCTTTATTTTGGATCGTGAGGCTTATTTAAACTAAAAACCTCACACAATCATCAAAAGCACTTAAATTTATAATAAACCACCCAAAAAATCTGGGGTGGGACTCATACACCACCTTGGGCATACAAGTCCCCCTAGGTGGGACCCATACACAAGAGGTGGCATATGAGTCCCATTTGGTGATTTTTTAGGGTTTGAGCAGGAAATTCACCTTTTTAATTTAAATTTTTGGTTGATGTTGGCTTTTGAGATCTAAATAGCTTTAAATTAGGTGTAAATGCCTATAAAAGAAATCTTCTAAGTCATTATCTCATCTAAGCAACCATTTTCTAAGAGAATTTTCAAGATCCAAGCATTCTTTCACAAGAGGATTCGAGTTTCAAAAGAAAGCAAAGTTGAAGTCTTGGAGCAACATCAAAGTGCTTTTGTAGGTTTTCAAGCTCACTTTCATTCAAGATCTAGCATTGCCAAGGGTTGATCATGGTTGTCTATGGTGAATCATGATAGATTCTAGGTTGGGGAGATGCAACTAGCCATCAAGCCAAGCTTAACGACTTTCTTTCTAAGTGATTCCATCCTCCATTATCATTTTATATTCAGCCTAAGGAAGGTACAAGCATCATTATTTCTCATTTGGAGAGATTAAAGATCTCTCAAAATGAGTCATTCACCTTCATGTTTCATTTATGCAGCGCATTCTAGCACATTATAATAGGGTTGCATTGTATTTAAAATTTCTTAATCTTAGACACACTTAAGGATAAGGTTTACATTTCTATTTGCATCCATGTTTCATTGTTTCTATCAAGGTTGAATTACTAAACTAGGGGTTTGACAGAGGCAAACCCCCCATAAGAAAATCAAGTCTATATTCTATTTTGCAGGTATTTTTATAGATTCGGATCTAGAAATCACTTTGGAAAGGGAGAACAAAGATTGGAGCATAGGTCTTAACTTTGAATTCTCGAAAAAGCGGAATAGGACTGATACACATAAGTGGCATGCGAGTCCCACTATAGGAATTTTCTAGATTTTTCTAGTTCCAGATACCCTTTTTCCATAAATTTGTTCTTGCCAAGAAACCTAGATTTGGGAATAATACGTCTAAACTAGCATATGAGTCCCAGTATGCCAAAATTTCATGACTTTTAGTGTTTCAAAACTCTTTCAAGTATTCTTCAGGTTTCCAAGTACACACATTCCATCTTGCAGGTTTTTGTTCTGTTTTGGATACATTTTTAGGTCATTTAGTTAAAGATTGCATCATATTATGGTTAAGCTTTACATCTTACATTTCATTAGTCTTTCCAAGCCCTAGCTTGGTGGTGAACCCCTCATTAATTTACAATCGAACTCTAGGACAGCCTTATTGTAAGATCTCTTTCTCCTTACATACTTGAGGTTGAGATCTCGTTGTTCTATCTCCCAAACATAGAATACACCACAACAAAATTCTTCCTTCCAAATATATAACTAAAAAAATTACTTGAAACACTTTCACAATAATGATTCTAACTCACAATACCAAATATGAGACCTAGAGATTAGAACTCTCCACTAATAAAAACATAGTAAGATAATATCACAAGCCAAATTACATCAGAATAGAGCATTTCTCAACCTATTATTACATTAATAATAGTATAATCAGAGCTAACCCAAACCATAATGGAAATGGCCATGTGCATGCAATTGTCAGCTTTAAATTTGGACAATTAGGAAAGGGCAAAATGTCAATGCATAGTTACTTACTCTTCATCATCCAACATACACTGATTAAGAGAACGCACTTGTGTAGTAAAGAAGCCAAAGGTAGTTATGATCATGGCACCCATACAAACATCACGGTACATATATCATGGCACCCGTTGTTTTCATTGGAGAAGTATCGGAAAAACGCAGACGCAAGCGTCCAATTGATTCCGGATAAGAGATGAGTTGTGTGCAATTAATCAGCTGAAGCTCCATTAACATGGGCATATTCTCAAGAGGAGGAGGTATGTTTGTCAACAAGGGACTCCCAATTTGCAATTGCTGCAAGCTAGTCAAATGGTGAAAATTCTCTGGGAGTTCATGGATATTGGTACCACGCAAATTGAGCCTCTTTAATGACCTTTGCATTGTTGTTTGATATGGCAACTTGTGCAACTTCTTGCAGTTTTCGAAGTTGAGCTCCTCAATGGTCGTGATTTCTCCAAATGTGTCTTCTTCAATTATCAGGTTCCTACAATTTTGCACGTCAAGGGTTTTCATTTGTATCAGCTGACCGAAGGACGGAGGCAGCGAAGATAACTGTTGGCAACCAGAAAGATCTAAATGCTGCAGATTTGTCAATTGCCCAAAAAGCTTTGGCAAGGACGTCAGACCTTCACAACCCTTTAGTTCCAAGTATCTCAAACTTTTAAGTTTGCACAACTCATTTGGCAAACTTTTCAGACTAAGAGTGCCATCCAATGTCATCTTCTCCAAACGTTTGAGCGATTCTATCCTTGGTGGCATCGTTGTGAAGCGGGTGCACTTTATAATATTCAACTCCCTCAGTTGTGCAGGAAGCTAGAGTTTAAAAAAAATATTACTTTAGTATTAGTCTATAACAGAAAACAAGTAGGATAGAGCAATCGTCATGTGGGATACAGCATTAACATAGGTATAGGATTATACCTCGAAAGTAGGATTAGGATCCCACAGCATTTTGAGATTCCCTTTGACGAGTTCTAACACTCGTAAGCTCTTCATCTCAACGAGCGGAATGCTTTGTTTGGAGCAATTTTTCCAACGAAGCCATATCAAATCCTTTAACTTCTCGATCGTTTTAGCACTAGGAAGATCGCCATTTACATCAAGGAGTTCCAATTTCAGTCTTTCCCTTCCGTTGCGCCCACGGTAGTTCATGTTTGTCACTACCCTACATTTTGTGCGCTCCTGTACGTGGAAAATGTGATTAATGAATTTTCATATTTTTCAAAACACCAAAGCTGGTAGTCTATAATGGCATAGTGCGATGGCTATGCTGTGATTCTTGTCATCAAGGTACTAAACGTTATTGTTGCGCTGGGTGTTATGTTAAAAATGAGATCGATCCTCGTAGATCAAAAACATTTATCCTCAAATTTATAAAAACAAAAAAAACAAAGCAAGCTAGTAAAGGGAAATACCGGCAAGGGCAGTATATTTCCAAAATGGTTTGCAGCATCATTTGGACGCCAGAGGCGATTGGAAAGATGGGGAGAGTTGTGGAGCTGCTGATCTGCGATATGTTGTCCCAAATTACTAAGATAGTGATGCATCTTTAGCCGATTCCTCGCATCCGTTTCAACAAGCGACAGGTACTCCAGCTTTTGAAGGGCACGCACAAATCTCCATCCTGATCCAGCCCATATGCGAATGGCAGAATTTCTTTCTTTTCCGTCGAAAAAGCAAGCAATATCTAGAAAAATCTGCTTCTCCTCCTCTCCAAGAGTACCGTAGCAGGCATGAACAATGTCCGGTATCTGGGAGATCATTTCCAGCTGATTTTCCCAGTATTCCTTATTATTCTTGCCATATAAATGTAGATGCTCGCCCATGACCTTGAGGAACAATGGTAAGCCGCCACACTTATTCAACGCACTTTCGACCAAACCCTCGAATCCAGACATCATTTCCGAATTGTTGAAAGCATGCCTAGAGAATAGCGTTCTAGCATCGTCCATACTGAGGGGTTTCATTTCGTACTGTAGGGAGATTCTTGAAAGATTGAGGATGGCCTTATCACGGGATGTGACTATAATGCAGCTTCCTGAGCCCAAAACATAATCCTTCAACAGAAGAGCATCTAATTGCTCTCGATTATCAACGTCATCGATTACAATGAGAAATCTCACTGATCTGTCGTGACTTAGGCGATTTATACGATCTGTAAGAATCTCTTTGCCTTCACTTACATTGTTGATTTCCAGTAAACGGTCATTTGTGAGATCCTTCAAGAGCTGCCTCTGCAGGCTTTGCAAGCCATTTCGTTCAGATGCTTTTCTTACACCGAAGAGTAAACAAGATCTGTTGAATAATACTCGCCGACGATAATAAAACTCTTCCGCCAAACTTGTTTTCCCGGATCCTGCAGTTCCCACAATTCCCACGATCTGAACAGCACCCTTACTCTGTTTGCTACACTCCGACAGGAAGAACTTGAAATCCTCGATTGCGTCGTCCAGCCCCACTAAACCGTTATCACTAATGTTGAGGCGCTCCATTTGAACATATTCCATAGCTTTAACGACAATAGTTTCCACAAGCTTTCCCTGGTCCCTAATTTCACCATTTATAACAAAAACATTTTATCAGAATCTTACCCAGTTGATCAGTTGGTCTAATGTGACTATTACCCAGTAGATTAGGCATTAATTTCTCCATTTATACCAAAATCATTTTAGCACGAGATAATTTCCAAGAATAATGCTTTATAAACACATAATGTCTTACCCGTTGAAAGTCTTTGAATCCAACTCCAATCCGGAAATATTGCATGCTTGTTGAAGGGCTTCTCTCCATTGGAGAACTGTGCGACGATCGTATCTGATTTCCTCACCATCTGCTTTATTTTCTAATTCCCTCAAGTCGTTTGCGTATACTCCCATACCATTTCGTTGCCCGTTGAGATCTTCAGGACGAACATTATAAAATACGGGAATAATTTTACGATCGCTTTCAAGCATCAGACGGAGTTCTTCCAAGCACCAAGGCGATTCGGCATATCTTGGCGAGAAAATAGCAACGTATACAGAAGAACTGCGAATTGCTTCAGTTATTGTAGGCAGTAATTTTTGTCCAGACTGAAACTCAGTTTTATCAAAAAATACATTCAATCCTTTGTCACGGAGCGAAAAATCGATGGTGCTGGCAAGCGTATTCTTCACATCTGGCCCTCGATGATTGATAAAAACATGGTAAGGCCTGATCGATGTGTCAAGCTTGTTGTACATCTCAGAAGGGGAAGCCTCCTCCATTTGAACTAGGGAGTTGAATCAGTTAAACCTTAAATAAACCACGAAATGAAGATAGCTTCATCGCAACACCACATCAACGTTAGTAATTTGCTCGGGAGCATCACTAATTTAGAACCAGCTTCTCATTGCCAATTCTCGGAACTGAAGCTTCCAATCCTCTGAGTTAATCCAACGGCTCCCTATAAATTATTCGCACTTGACTTTCAAGAAGACGCCTCAGCCGAGGTAGGCGGCCAAAAAAAAAACAAAACAATATTCATGCTAGCGTGAAATACCTTATTGTATAAAGCAGTTCAGAGGGATTAGAAAATACAATACAAAACCATAAATAAATAGGCCCGGCTTAGGCTGCAAACTCTAACGTCAACCCTTTTCCTCTGGCCTTAGAATGTGTGAGGTTATCGAGCTTCGGATGTTCCACTGTTAATGCAGTAACGTTTAAAACAAAGTAAATAGTGACTGCTTTAGCAAAACAACTAATATTGATTGCTTCGATAAAACAAAAAATAAATGGAGAGGCTCTAGCAGTCGAGCATTTTAATTTTCTGTCAAAATTTTATGTGGTAATTTTAAATCATTTTTAATTTTTCACATCAGTTTACTTGATAAGTTCTTTATTTATAATTAAGCTTTAAGGTCTACATCATCAAATATGATACCACATCAACATGCTTTTTATTGAGGTGTCCAAAATCACCTAAGGAAAATATAGACCGGTAGTTATGTACTAAGTCATGTTTTATTGGTCGAGTGATGTGGCATCACATGATTTGTTGTGTTTTAAATGAAAGGAATAGATTTTATTAAATTATCACTATCATGATCAACACAAACAACTTTAAAGTCACAACTACTAGTTCTATAGTATTAAAAATATTAGACATTAAATCCAAAAATGTTTAACTATTGGAACATACTCAACTACTAGTTCCTCTCCTTAAGTCATCTTTGAGCTATCTTTTTTTATCACCCACTTTTAGATTACAAAATTGAATGCCCTCTACCACTAATACTAGTGCCAATCCCATAGTCCCACATCTCACACCACTTGTGGATGTCACATCTCCAAAGTGAGTCCACATGTGTCTCATTCACCTATTTCAAACAAGGGTTTATGGTTCTCCTCCATTAGACACTCACACAAATCGAGAATCTGATCTTTTATGCTTACTCACAAAACTTTATTTCCTAATTGTTTATTTAGATGTTCAAATATATATATAAATGAAACTAAATACAATTAATTTAGATTTTTAAAATAAATTATAGAAAATAATTACAACATGTCAAGATATAATAAACATTTGGAGATGAAAGATGCATCTTTGTTTGTTAATCTTGTTAGAACAATGGACCTTGGGATCTTCAAAAGATTTGAAAAAGAAAAATTTAAGAGCACTTGACATTAAATATTCAAAGTTAAATAATGTTTCGAACCCACCACCAAAGGGGAGAGCATATTATTTTATCATGTATACTATAAATTCCATAAATATGAGGTGAAATGGCTTTGCACTTAAAAAAATGAAATCCACATCATTGAAATAACCATATCCAAGATTGGAGAGTCTTAAAGAAGGATTTAAATTTAAATACACAAAAAGCCTCACAATTAGTTTGTGAGTTTGAATTGGCATTGAATATTATATTTTAATCATTTGATTAGTATATAGATAACAAGGAAGCAATTAAATCTCAAAATTCATTAAATACCATCCTCTATATTGATATTTCCACTTCCTACAAAAGGATGCAACATCTATCATTATCTCAATATCATCTTGTGGACAATGAAAATATGAATGACAAATAATAATGTGAATCTTACACTTTCACAATCACACAATAAAGTCCAAGATCTTGATTCATAATATAGAATTTAGATAACATAAAAGTTGGCATAGGTAAGATCTTGATTTGCATGATTATTGGTTGCTCTTCAAAGTAACAAACTATAACAAAACAATAATTCAATTTGGTGCAATGATAAATCCTCAAAAGATAAATGATACCTATGTTGATAATGATAAATTCTTGAAAATGCTTGTGAATTCTTGATAATGCTTGAACGTTTGAATACTTATAATGATAAGAGTGTTAGAGAGATTTTTTATAATAAAATTGCTAGGGGACGAATGAAATGAAAGCTTCTTATTTATATGTTTCACTTCACATTTTGTCCATGGTGGAGATTGATTTGTAAGATCAATGGATAAAAAAATTCAAAATACAATATGTCCTATAATTCAAATTTAATAAAGGGAAATATTAAAATAACTAAATAAATAAATTTATTCAGCTCAAAATGGTACTTGGAGAAATAAGTAAATATTTATTTATTTATTTTTGAAAAAAAATATATAAGTTAAATAAACTATTTTTAATTTATTTAAAAGAGGAGTGTTGCCTAATTAAATAATTTCTAAAAAAAATTAATTAATAAATATTTATTTATTTATTTTTGAAGAAAGTATGTAAGTTAAATAAATTATTTTTAATTTATTTAAAAGAGGAGTGCTAGTTTATTAAATGTTTTGAAAATTATTTAACTATAGAGGAAGTTTCTAAATTTATATATAAGTTATTTATAATTGATTTAAAAAGGAGTGTTACCTAATTAAATAATTTTTTAATATTTTTTAATTAATATAGATATGATAAATATATTGAGATAATCAAATAATTAAAAAATATTCAATTAATATAGATAGAAGAAATGATAAGGATAATGATGTAATGATAATTATGGATGAAAAGGGGAAAATTTTAGCTTAATTATTTAACAAATATGGAGAAAAAAGGGAAAGCACTAGCTTAGTTAAATAATAATAGAAAAATAAAATTTAATATAAATAGAAGAAATAATAAGGATAATTATGAAATGTTAAGATGAAAATGTATAAGTCATTCTTATGTGTCTAAATTTGGCCCCTCTTTGAGATAGTGTGTTTTATAGTGTTGTTTCAAAGAAAATGATTGATGATAAGCTCTAGTATTCTTTAGTGGACCATGGGATAGAGGATATGATGCCCCCTCAATAGATTGAATAGAAAAAGGTCTCAATTCAATTTCACAACAAGAATAATTATTTATGATGTTATTTATGTTGATTATGATGATATTTGATATTTATTATGTCTATGCATATATATATGTTGACGAATATTATGATTTATGATATATTATTATAACACACATATTATTATTTTGATACTATGATGCATAATAATATTATTAAATATAAAAAATTAAATCTCCAAGAAGGATCAAATATCAAAATAGAACTTATAACAAAAAGATGACATGCAAAATGAATGATGTAAAAAAAAAGAAACAAGACACGCTACTAATTTGAATCTAGGAAGCTTCAAAAGTGGATAATTATTGTCATTTACTCAAATTGAATACACACAACACACATGCAAACATAAAAGATAAGGAAACTCATGTTTAAACCTATGTTGCTCTAAGAACATTGAGATATAGGCATTTATCAAGTAATTGGGAGACAAAGGAAAGTCGAATACACACATAAATATAGTCATGCTATAACCCAATATGCTCTAAGCATATTAGAATAGGATTTCATCGAGAAAATGGGATGGAAAAGATAAAACCAAGAAATGAAAAAAAAACAATTGACGAATAAAAAAAAATACATATGTATTGCCAAAGGATAAGCTCAATTTGATAGATAAGGTTGTTGTAGGAAGGATGCATTTATTATGAAATTAGGCTTGTTTTGATAATACCCATCATAGATAAGATAATTTTATATTAGGAAATGAAATAATTTTGTATACTGATACAGAAAGATAGTAAACAAGCTATGCAATCCAAAGATTTATCTAAATACCTGAAATTAGCTTTTCTCACAATTTTCCCTAAAGTTCAATGTTATTTGATTTTCATATGATCTCAAGATACAAGAATTGAATCCAACACCTAGTTCAAGGGAAAGGTGCCCCTAGTAAAGGTATACGATAACTTCTTATGGGATAGATGGACTGATTATATTGCTATAGGTGGATGATAGGAGAAGGGATCTTCGAAGATTACATTGCAAAGGAATGAGATAGCCTTTATTAGATTTATTGCTATTATTGATATGAGATTATTTTTTATTTTTTTGATATACACACCCTTTCAAGGATGAAGATAAGCTTGTAGATAAGCTTAATTTTCTTGTGCAATGATAGAGGGACACTTGTGTGGGGATTCTAGCACACATTAATTATCTACTTTGTAGCCTTCCTTGACCTTGGCATGGATCCATTTTTGTTGGCATCAAACATAAAATAGGAAATACTCTAATAGCCCTTTCCAAGCCAACTCATCTAGTTATAGATTGCTGGTGTTTTTGAGAGCACCTAATAAAGAAAAGTAAAAGGTGGTTCTCTAGGGGGCTCATCTCATCCTCTTAGTTCTCTCAGACATTCATGGTTTCTCATCATATTTGTGGAATCAAATAGTACAATAAAAATCCTAATGAGATTTAGAATCTTCCACTCATAGAGAACACACAAGGCTAATTGACAAGCTTCTTTAAATTTGACCAAAAATAAGTATCGTTATTCCATATACAAGATAAGTTAATGACCTCACTCTCTTATTAGATAATTGCATCCAATTCAAAGTGTGTGGGATGCTACACCTTGCACCTGTAGACATGCAAAATTAACATATTATCCATAATTAAATAAAAAAAATTATTCAATTGATCTCTAAAGTCCTCCATCAAAATTAAATAAATTTTTCATTAACACTAACATCATCGCCTTTAGCTAGAACACGATTAATGTTAATCTTAATGCAAGTCACATCCTCTAGCTTTTCCCACTTGCATAAATAAATCATTTAATTGATTTATTAAATCTTCTAATTTACCTCAACATGGAATAATAGGGAATATTCCTCCAATTTTAATTTCCCTCTCAAAATGACTTGTCCCTTCCAATATAGCATTAATTCCCCTCTTACATGTCCCCCACTTCGTATCTAAGACCCCTTTCTTCTCCCTCCAAAAAGTCAAATTTCAAATTTGAAAAGACCACCTAATGTCATTTATTGGCACATTCACCAAAAATTGCACAACCTTGGCCCATTCACATAGTGAAAAGTGGATCCTTCCTATTGGTTGAGGTTTAGTCCCACATTCCTCAAATTTTATTGTTCTCTCATCAAAATCTTCTATAAATGGAGAGGCTATCCTTCATTTCAAACATCC
The DNA here is from genome assembly GCA_007115665.2 of Sequoiadendron giganteum. NCBI lineage: Eukaryota > Viridiplantae > Streptophyta > Pinopsida > Cupressales > Cupressaceae > Sequoiadendron > Sequoiadendron giganteum. The sequence goes on along the minus strand of CM021100.1, from coordinate 272,970,638 downwards.
ACAATTTGAGCAAAGTTACTCTCTTCACATTGAGAGCTAATTTTTTCTACTTCATATAATTTTCAACAATATTCATCATTTGTCTTGTTAAAGGGTTGGTAAAGGGCTACTTTCTACACAAATAATAACACCAATCCACTATGGAATAGGTATATTTCATGTTTTATATGGTTTTTTCATCTTTTTCATTTATTTGCATTTTGAAGCATGATGTATTATTTGATAGGGATATTATATATTTGCGTGGTTTTGAAATACTAATCATGCTAAAGAATGGGGTGATCCCACAAAGCTGATTTACAATTTTTGGGAGATTCTGATTTTTGTTGAAATCACATATTTTTAGAAAATATAATAATTTAAGCCTTAAAAAGTTTCATTTTAAAGATTTCAATTGAATATGGTTTGATAAAACCACATTAGATCAAACCCCCTTGGATAGAACCCCGCTAGTTTTAGACCATACCTACAACAGAGTCTCCTTTACACCTATCAAAATGTTGATAAAAAATCACTTTTGATTTATCTTTTGGGGGATCAAATGAATTCATTTAAAATTTATTTCAAATGATCATGGTAGTCCACAAAACTAGCTATCCAATGAATATAATTTTAATATGTTTTTATTTTATTATGTACATATTGTTTTAGTTTTATTAAACATAGGTTTTTCACCGAAAATCAAGCTCTTTATTCTGCATATGTGGAAAATTAGCAGATTATCAAAATAAAATTAAAAAAAATAATTTCAAGCTAGGTATTGATGTCCTTGATCCATTAACATAAAATTTGAATTTAGATACATACAGAAAAAGTTATGTTGTATATAGTCCGCCTATGTTTCAATTGTAATTGGTTTGACTTCAAAACTTGATTAAGGAACAAATATTTAATAAAAAACTATGAAACCAAATGAAAGTACTAGATATCATAGTTAAAAACCTAAATTCAAAAAAATTATAATTTTATCCTTCATACAAAAAAAGTTATGTTGTATACGGTGAGCGTTCTTCCATAAAAATGTTGTTTTTTTAAAAGAGCTAGTTTTCGAAGGATATGGAAAAAGAAGTGCAATCTTGTTCCAATTTTTTTGAAAAAAATATATTTATAATCTATAGAAAAAACATCACAAATCACTAGTTTGCATCATCTTCAAATTCCTCATGATTTAGCCGCTATAGGAGCCCGAAAGTGAAGATTTAGTTAAAACCAATCAATTTAGTGTCCAATTATCCTAAAAATTGTAAACTAGTATTGTGGGATCACCCGGTGTGTGTTATAATTTTAGCCATTTACAGATTTTGATTTCCACAACACCTACTTAATTTTTTTCATCTTTAACCTTATGTTCAACTTCCTTCTATTTTATAATAAAGGATACAACTATTCACCATATTCGAAATAATGGAAATGAGTACTATGATTATAGAAGAGGAGCATAATCCCTATCCCAAACCATGATGAAATCCAATAGGAAAATAAATTATGAAATCTACTATAATTTAACCTAAATTATCTACTACAAGGTCTCTAGGATGGACTTTTGCTACCAGATCTCCCTTCAAACAACAAAGGAAATGTATAGTTCTATAATCTCTATCGCCAATTCACCATGTAACAACACAAATCTCCTTGCATTTAGATTCTATGAGAAGGAAACTATAATTTCCATCCATGAATTTTCCCTTTTTCTTAGTGGCTTAAAACTGTGACTAGAATTTACATACTTTGGTCTTCTTCACACTATCTCTAGATTATCTATTGGTATTTGATTTTATTATGCTTAGCAACTAAAATATTCGATATTTCACCCCTAGTGATGAAAAATGTATAGACCCCTCAGCATAATGGAAATCACATCATGGATCTTGGTGATGGGTCCCTTTCTTGCAATGAAGTTACCAAAATATTGATAAAAGTGATATCAATAACAAAAGAAATAGATAACATATATAGAAAGAATGCTTGAACCCATACAAAAGATATTCCATGTAGCTTAAGAGGAAATCTAATTCTATCAGTGCCTTTATCATTATGAGTGACTTACAAGCTTGGCTCTAATGAAAACAATATTCTTTAGAGAAATTTTATAAGGTGGCTTTGACACCACTTTTTGACCTATAACCCATATGGACCAGTTAAGACTTGAACCTAGGACCCTATATTTGTTTCTTTATTGCTCTACGAATAGAGCTACTATCCTCACTTTAGCCAAGCCATTATCAATACGAAGTTGTCTTATTTTCAACATTTAGATCTTTATTTATATGTTCTTGATTTAGGATGTGAATGGTAGAGATTAAATTATGGATGGGTGGTGGAGACCAAATAAGATACTCTTTTAGGTTTGAATCATGTGCAAGGGGCCCAATTTAACTTTATTTTATTTTATTTATTTATTGTTGATGGATGATATGGATATATTTATTTGAATTTTAAAGGTATATATTTTTTAATTATGTTGGTGAGAGTGAAATTATTTAATTTTAACTTTAATATTATGGATAGGTGATGTGGATATATTTATGCAAATTTTAGAGGTATAAATTTATTTAAATTTAGAGGTTTAACTTTATTTACATTTATGTGGATATATTTTAAATTTTAGAGGTTTAACCCAAGTCAAACGGGTGAGGATGGGGTCATCTGTGACCACAAGGGGAAATTAATTCTAGCTTACATAATCAACTTGGGGACTCAATCATCTAGCATTTCTAAGGTGGTGGCAGCTTTTTGTGGCATATGAATTTCCACACAAGCTAGACCTTATAACTTCGATATAGGAGATTATAGAAACATGACTCTCTTTCTGAAGAGGAAAGCATTTCCCTACTTGAACCTCCAAGACCTGATGTCTTCAACTCATAATCTCATGTTTTCTCTCAAAAATTGTAGTGTTAATCACATGTATAGAATTCTTAGTAAATTTTTTGATGCATTAATAAATCTTGGAGCCTTTACTCCAAATTTAGTTTTATGGGATAATATCCTCCATATCCTAGGTTAGGTGCTTGAATTAATTCAACATGATGCTAAAGTTTTGTCAAAATGAGATCGAGTTGGATACAATATCATCTTTTATTGATAGTTTCCATTCTCATCAATTATGGAAAGTTAAGCCCACTAATCCATCTTTTCATATATACATGTACTTGATGCTATGGTTTTTGTATATCTATTTCTATAGTTGGTATTACTCTTCTTTGAAATTTGTGAGTTTAGTGATGGGGGGTGATCTAGTTTAGCATGAACCTACTAATTGTGAGGGATGGAAGGAGGAGAAGGAGGTTTGGTCCATTCTAGAACAAGGAAAGCTAGCTTCGTTTGTGGAAGGTATGCAAAGGAATTACCCCAAGATTTATGTGGCATTCACTAATTCTTGGGTGAATGACATTGTTATTGTTGAAGATATTTCCTTCATCATGACTTATGAGCTAACCAAAAAGGTTATGGGGCTCTCTCTAGAAGGGGTGTGCATTCCTCGTAAGTCAAAATTAAATTACAAAAAAGACATAGAATGGTTTTTGAAAGAGGGTGAGAGGGTTTCGATATTGTAGAATTACTTTAGGTACACGAACCTAACTGAAATTTGGAAAAAAATTATAGAAATCCGCATGAGGTATGTCAGGCTCGAGGGGTAGTTTTTCCACTTTCATGCTCATCTTTTCCCTATACTTAATACTCTTAGGTATAATGCCAAAATGAGCTTTTCTTTTTGAATTTTGTCCTTTCTTGAGAAATCTATTAGAAATTTCTAGGATAAATGCAAGAATTTACACATTCACTAGGACCTTATTTATCGTCTCTCTAAGTTTCATTCTACGTTGTTACCCTCTCTTACCACTATTCGAAATAAAATTAACCATTCATGACCCCACCAATCCCTCTATGGACTCCAAACCCACTATTACCCTAGATGAAACCCCTCTTGTCATTCATTTTCGCACCCGAGTCTAGGGTAAAGCCCTTGTTAATGAAAATATCCTTCCTGAACCCATCAAATGCACCCCTTTGTTGGAACCCATTCCTATTTCTACTTCTTGGTTGGAGGAGTCTGACAACTTGAATTCCAATGAACATGTGGAGTCCTGCCCCAGGAAACTCTTCCTTACACTCTTCAACTCATGCAAATGTTTCTAATGTCCTCAACACCACCATGTTTCTAACCCTAACCCTCAAAACTCTCCCAATATGTGCATCAATCTAGAGGAAACAAAAACTAAATCTAGGTTGGTTCTTTCCTTTGGTTACCCCCTCTATAAAAAATCAATGAAATATCAAAGAAAAATAATGTCCTAAGGGATATCATGAAGTGACTCTTGTGCCAACTAGTAATAGCTAAAGAAATAATCAAAATTCTATAAGGAAAGGTTTTGGAGAAATAGGCCTAGTTGTTGGGGGAGGTTGAGAACAAGGGGCATTGAGACACGATTGCCTCTTTGGACAAGTCTTTTGAGAGGTAGGCAATGTGGGAGAAGGAGAAAAAATATTTGTGTGCCATTGTTGGTATAGAGGAAGATAAAAAGAATTTACTGAATGAGATTGATGCTATCCATCCAAACCAAGATAAAAAAATGCAATGCCTCAAGGTCATCATTGATTATAGTAAAGAAACCATGAAGAACCTTACCCTCACCATTTAGTTTTTCTAGGATAAATTAAGGAAGTGTGAGGGGAAACAAAATGCAGATGATGGACTAGAGGATAGTCATATACAAAAGAATAAAGGTAAAATGGTGGGTACCTCAGCTCATGATGTCATGATGAATACTCAAGCCATTCATTAGGGGCCTCTGACTTTTAAAAAGAAGCTCCAATTTGTGTCCTAGGAATGGAAAGCGATCACTAGTCTCAAGATGTTGGGAGACTTGTAGGTATATCTTATGGTCCTATTCTAGTCACAGTTCTGTGTGCTTTCTTTTATTTTTTTGTCAGTCAAACTGTTTAAGATTTATTTTATGTTTTAGTTTCTAGGTTTCTCACTTCTCATCAGTTCCTCATTTACCTATATGGCTTATTTTTAATGGGTACTATCCCTTCCAATTTTAATATAATCAAAGATTTATTTAAATTTTATTTAATAATTTAAGTTTGTAAGAGTTGACTTATGTAATTTAAATATAATTTTAAGTGGTTATTAGTGGATTAATATAATTAAATTTTATGATTAGATGGAAGAAGATTTAATTTAAATAATTATTGGAGTGCTTTTAGAAAGAAAATAATTAATTCTATACATTAACTAATTATTTTGGTAGGATTAATTTTGGGTGTGTATATTCACTTTAAAGTGTTTGACATATCATTTATAAAATAAAGTTAGGGGAGATGACCCTGTAGTTGAGCACCCTAACTTTGTACTTCTAATTATCCTACATGGAAATTTTAAATCATTCCCAATTTTTAATAGTAGCTTACTTGGCAAGTCCCCTACTTATAACTAAGGTTTTAGGGCCACATCATAAAATATGATGCCACATCAGCATGGTTTTTGTCAATTTTTCCAAAAGGACCCCCAAAAAAGTGAGATTGATACTTGTGCATCTACATCATGTTTTATTGAACGCTGATGTGGCATCACATGATTTGTTTCTTTTTAAACTAAAAGAATACATTTAATTTAATTATGGGTAGTCATCATCACAACTATTGGTCCAATATTATTAAAAATATTGGGCATTATATAAACAAATACTATCACAACTATTTAACCTTGCACAACTACTAGCCCTTCTCCACTATATAGCTTTAAAATTTTAGCCTCACATAGTAATAACAATTTTCTAAAATAATTATTGATTACCCATTGGGCTATATATAAGAGAATTAATAATTTATCACTTTAGAATAAAGAATTAGAAGTCTCTTAAAACAAATTTATGTATTCTACACTTCATAATAATTGTGAATATGAGATGTTTATAATATGAAAAATATTAGTAATAAACTTCCAATAAGAATTATAAGATTCAAACACATAATTTTTAAGTATATGCATATTATAATACATTTTTTATCATCTTAAAGCTCAACCAGCTATATGTGTCATCTCAAAGGCTAGGAACTCAATAGTTGAGTTAAAAGGAATAGGTAAATTGATTAAATATATAATTTTTCAACAAGGTGGATGCTTAAAGGAGCATTAAATATACTAAAGAAAAATATACTAAAAAATTTAATCGAGCCTCAATACCTTAGGGTTGACACCTAAGGAAGAATATTATTAACATTCAAGATTTATAAAATTCTTTGAAATAATAAACATCCAAACAAACTCAAAATTTGATGTGGAATAACTAGATATTTAGTCACAATAGGTTAATTTCTTGTTAGTATTGAAAAAAATCACATTGATCAATATGGGTAAAAATATTATAGTTCTTTTTCTAACAAAATTAATGGGTTTTATTAAAAAAATATTTTATTTTCAAACATTAGAAATAATAAAATTTAACATAATTAACAAATTTATGATTTTTCATTTATAATTTATAAAGAATAAAAAACATTTTTTTTCCCTCTTGAACAAGAATTATCTTTGCATGAGGTATAAATAGCTCAAGCTAACTAATTAGAAAAATGACACCATTTTAAAATTAATTTACGTCAAAATATAATGGTCTTACATAAGGGGTTTGGGATCTATACCTTAACCTTATTGAACAATTCTCATAAAATATTTTATTAAATGGTATAAAATATACTCATCCACAGAATCAACAACAATTAGATTTTTTCATAAAATTATTTGGAAGTTTACTTTAATTTACTAGTTTCTAGGTGGGTTTTACATGTATGTTTCCATTTCTGTCAAAGTTGAATAGGTCACTTTGTACATCCTAAATGTAAGAAAATTTTATCACATGGGTATTAGAATAAATTATATATCTCAATATAATAAAAACATTATACCATTGAAAATTATAAACCATTGAAATATTATATTTAGGTATTCTTGATCCCTTTATGTCAAGTATAGCTAATTCTATTTTTTAAGAAAGAAAAAATATTTTTTTGGTCATCTTAGAACCTCATTGCCTTTTAAGTCACTTAACATAATAAAAAAAAAGCTAAACTATGCAATAATTCTACATCCAACTACAGTTTTCAAATGATATAATTAAATTTTTTAACTTGTGTTTCCACTTATATTCTCATGAAGATTTGAGATCTTATAAAATTTAATGTTATTAAAAATATATAATATGAAATATTTTTTCCTGTATAAAATTTCGTTTTTATCATATGAATTATATCTACCCAGGTTTTACAATCAATTTTTTTTATTACTATCAATTAAATAAAAACTAAACTTCAATGATATTGAAATGTATCTTAATGTTAAAAATGTCTTCTTATATCTATCAAACAAACCTTGCTAGTAGTTTGAGAAATTTTACAATCAATTACAAATTTTATTTGAATAATCTTACCTCTATAAATTAGTATATTGTACTCATTCATGAACTAAATCTACATTTCTTTACCACTTATCTCATGATTTTACTTATCAAAATGGTCAAAATATATTTTTTCCTTAGTTTTAGTGGACTTCACCATTTTATTGGATTTTCATTTCAAATATACTTTTATATGGAAGTACAAACATATATCTCAATATAAAAGAACTTGTTAACATGCTTCTTCTATGCCTACAATTTGTAAAAAAGTATGAGGACCCCTATGTATTTCATTAAGAAACCATCTTATAACACACCTTTATCCATTCAAATTTCCTTTCAAAGATAGTCACTAAAAAATTATTCTAGATGTTTTTGCTCTCTTTATTAGAAAAATTATCATTATATACATTTTACCTCATTCTATGATATAAAATATGATTTATTCCTATTTGATTTATTATAATGTCAATAGGAACTTAAATAATCATATTTATTTTCCATAGAATCTTAGAGACTAAAAAAATTTAAAGCATCTTTCACCAATATTACTATAGTGTTTGAGTAATCATGCAGTAGATAATAATTAATTAATATTTAATTAATTATTAGCCTAATTTATTCTCATGCACTTAACCTAAACTTAGGAGTGATTTACTATATTAAGTAGAGAGGTATTATTAGATAATTATGTCTCATCACATATTATGATGACACTTGTCATGATCTAATCCATTTACCGTTTAGGGTTTCTCCTATATAGCACTCAAACCTCATTGTATTATCTCTCTTGGAGATTATCATACCTTTGATAGAACTTTCAACCTTTGAGGACTTTTGTTTTCCTTGAATATTCTTGAGGTTCATTATGTATCTTTTTCTTGTTGAGGAATATAGCATATATTATTTGCAGGTCTCTTGTGTTTAAGGTGCCTTTGTTCATTCTTTGATCTTATCGCTCATATTTTTAACAATTCTAACATGATATAAAAGTGTGGATTTAGCAAACCCCTTCTTGATTTATGAGGTTTTTTATTCAACAAGGGTTATAGGCTTTAGATATGAATCCCCTTTTCCTTGTTTGAAAATTTTGGAGGTGGATAAAATTTTGGTGAATCTAGGACCAAAATAGAATCTTCCATTAGATTTAGAGCCATCAGAAAAGTCATATTTTTAATTTGTTTGCCCTGATTTGGACTGCTAAGGTTAGATTTTTAAGGTTTTGAAGTAGTTTATTTTCTAGATCCAGAGGTTAGTTGAGATTTCAAATAATTTTGAGCTCAAAATAATCTCATGGTTCCATTCAATAGGCTAATTCAACAAATTTTCCCTATATCATCGTCAGGGGCTTCTAAGGAATTTTTTTTTACATAGGAGCCTATATGGCCCTTGTACGGAATCCTATGTATGAAAATAAAAAATAATAATTACATAGGGATTTTTTAATTAATTTTTGCATTTTTGTTTTCATAGGAATTTTTGATTTCAAAAAGGGGCATATTTTTAAAAAAATTGTAAGCTTTTGTTTTTAGTGGGGCAACTCATTTTAAAAGGTTTAAATTTTTGTAAATAAATTCTTTTCATGGAGGGAGGTACCCACAAGTACTTGTCATAGTAGGATAGTGAGCCCCTAAATTTCCTTGTCTACCAGTAAGTTATGCTTGTCGATGGCCCTTTGTTGTCTCTTGGCATTGACCCAAAATGGCATTAAAGTTTGGTGGCCTTCTATGCATCCTCAATAGCCATTTTCAGGCACCAATGTTTTTTCTCTAACACCTACACAACTTTCTAGACATCACCTAATTTCCTAGATGGTGAAAATTTTCTGGGAACAATTTTTGGGAATCCTTGCAAACAACTTTTTTGTCGAGAATAGTCTATCCAATTATCAATATATTATGTTCACCAGGTACTTTTGTGGATTTTTTTTTTTTTTGAAAAATAGGAAGCATTCCTTAGAATATTTCACTGATGATAGCGGTATGGATGTTGAAAAGCATCCCAAGTCCCCTTCTTTGGCCTTCAAGGAGTGGTTGTTTTCTTTTGGCTATAACTTTGGCATATGGTATCAAATTTTGGTGAACAAGATATTGTAACGCCCTGCCATGCAACCCTGGAGGAAGTTGCAATTAACTACTTAAATGGACTAATTTTATTTTGTTTGAGTATAATGAACGTGCAAGTGCACTACCCAGTGCAAACATCCCCTAAGATTATGAGACTGGGATTGCTTATTAACCCGCATCAACAAAAATGAATCCATAACATTTATCTACTCAAGATAATTAGGACGCATACATTCCATACAAGATAAATTACATCCACCAAAATAGCTACAAAATGATCTTAAATAACAATAATCTGATAAAGAGATTACATCACTCATTCCCCGAATGAGGCAAGTCCAATAATAAGGTTACAACTACAAATTCCACCTTGATTACAAATGAGGGGTAATAAATCACAAGAGCAACTGAAGTAAATAAAGCATAAGAAGGAACTGGATCCCACAAGCTCTCCAACTAGAAGTCTCATCCACACGAACAAGAAGGAAGCCTAACAGGTTTAGGTGCACGTCACCCAACCAAGTGGAACCCAAAGGCCCACCCCCTGTGCTAGGAGATAGTAACAAGGAATCCTAGCCAAGACCATCTACCTCTAGACATAGGATAACACAAAGCTTAACCATACTGAAACAACCAATCACATGTACCACACCAGTACAACTCAAGTAGAACACACATACAACTCAGGTACAAAATAAGTATAACACAAGTGCAACTCCACATGGTCACATTGCTTCCAGATGTAAAGCATATCAAGTATGTTAAAAGAACCATACACATAATAATTGAATACCAACTATGGTCACATTAGGTATTTTAAGGAAACCATACCCACAAAATCGAATACCAACTATGGTCACATTAGGTAAGTTAATGAAACCATACCTACAAAATAAAATACCAACTGTGGTCACATTAGGTATGTTAAGGAAACCATACCCACAAAATCAAATACTAACTATTGTCCTTGATAGAGTGTTATCACACAGCTCGTCATGGGTTGTCCTCTAGGAATCTTCATAGGCTCTGGCCCCCACTATGGGTTATCCTGGTGGCCTCAACCGAATCCTAGCCCCCATACTCACTCATGCGGAATCAAATACCTTTCGTATATACAAGATAGATGACCTTGCCATTCCAAGCCTTCGCACTCATCCCAAGTCTAAATGAGCCCTTGTGTCTATGAGTGAGGCATAATTATCTTGATTAGTGAGAATTTAGTCCTAATCTCCTAAGTATTTTTTTAGTTATCACTTGACTAAACCACCTCCGAAGGTTATCGAGTTTACCTCTTTAGGCTTTGGACCTTACGGAACCGACTCTTCTACTTGACAATACACATACCATCCAAACTCCAAGGGTAACAAAGTGCTGACAACCAAGATACCACAACCACTCCTTTCTCAGGAGACAACATAAGTTCAAAAACTCTCCAAACACTAGAGGTAACAAGGAAACAAAGTCACTCCTAACAAGGAGGCACAACTCACGAAATCCACTCCTACCAAGGAGGTACAAAACATCCCCGTTCGTGAAAACTAGGTACTAACATAGACATAACCTCATGCACTACCCAAGAGAATTCACAATAGGTAGACATCACAAACGACAATCCCCAACCTCTATGGTCCTCTGGAAAACTTACAATAAAAATGCACTTAACCCATTTTGCAAGACATGAATATGAAAGACATATTCACTGAAGGCAACAGAAAGGAACTACCTTTGGATATTCTAAATCCATTTTCTCTTCAGAATTTGATTTCACAACAAATATAATATTTTCCTTAACAAAATAATTGTTTAATATCATTAACTATCTCGTCAATTGTAAAGAAGGGAAAATACTAATTTTAACAATTAAATCAATTCCTTTGATTATTTATAACGAACACAAAATACATGCAAGTAAACCCTTTCAATTCCCCATATAATTTATTCAATCATGCCATGGTATAATATTTAAATTTATTAAATCCAATTCCCAAAATAATTCACCCATAAATGTGTATAACAAAAAAAAAATCACATATTTAATTATTTAATTATTAATACTTTAATATCATAAAATATAATATTAAATATTAACATATATTATATTAATATTTAATATTATACTATATAAGAATGCATATTAATATATTATATTATACTAATATTAGAATATTATTTATTATAATAATAAATACTAATATTTAATATTAAATAAATATTAATATTTAATATTATAAAATATATAATATTAAAATATTAAATAAAATAAATAAAACAAAATGAAAAAACAACCTCATACACCTGTCGGTTTGCGCATGTTAGGAATGGGCGGCCACCTCGGTTTAAGAGCCATGCACCACATAGGGCTGGTCGGTTGTGTTTACACACAGCCAACCCCCATTAATGGGAGGGGCGACTATGTGTAAACACTTTTGTCCCCTCTGTGGGCGGCGACAGATGGTAAGGGATGTGGGGAGTGGGGAGGAGCACGTTGGGCGGCCCTCCCTCCACTTGCCTCCCATGGGGGCATGGTGGGGGTGAATATATATCAATATATATATGTCTATACATATATATATAAAACATTTTCATAACAAAATTTACAAAACAGATTGAAAAAAAGCCAGAAAGCAGCCAATCACCTCCAACCAAGAAGACTTGTTTATTTTCTTGAAGAAGATTTATTTCCAAAGAAGAGGTTTTCAATTTTAAAAGCAAGATTTATCATGGGTATTTCATGGAACTCTTTCTCTTGTTTTTCAAACATGGTTTTGCAAATAGTTCAACAAAGTTTGAATTTTTTTTCTTTCTTCAAAATTAAAATAATAAACCAAATAGATGAACCTAGATTCAAGCTTGAGAGGTTGATAATGCAAAAAATCCTCCTCCTCAACTCTAGATCCTTTCCAACAATCCCAAATCAACTTCACCAATTTCCCAAAATAAAATCCACAGATTCTTCTTCCTTCCTTGTTTTTCCTAAAACTCATGAACCCCCAAAATTGTGAAGCAAAAATCAATCATAAGGAAAAAACCCTAAAAATTCCTACAACCACCCTCATCAATTCTTCAAAACAGAAATGCAAATATCTTCCTCTTTCAATTTTGAATTCAAATTTCTAATTTGACTTTTAAATATTTTCTTTTATTTTCCAATTTCCAAACCAAATAACAATAATTTCAAAATGATCAACTTAACTTATTTCAACAACATAAATTTAATTAATTAATAAATAGATTTAATCAACGATTAAATTATTTATTAATCAAATTAAATTAATAATAAAATAAATTTCATTTCAACCTAAACCAAATAAGGTAATTGTCAATTTAAGTAAAAGAGCATATATTTTAACATTTTTCTAACTTGCATTTTAAACTGAAATCAAAGTCAGATGACACAATTAAGGCAACTTAACCCGACTAACACCAAACGACACACTATGACTAGGGTAACGACTTGGCATGGAAAATCTAGGTACTATCTCCCAATCGAAAACCGTTGGGCATTGGACACACTCTAACCTGTGAAACCAGGTGGAGTCGATGTCGTGTACCTGTCAACCTACGAACAAAGAGTATATCCACATGCATACATATGTCATAATTAAAACACACCGTGAAAAGAAAATCACAGAATCATAGGGCTCTCACAAGCAAGTGGTGCAATCCCATCCCATCCACCAATATAGTATTACTAACTAACTAATATAACATCATTAATTCAATTATCCACTATGCTAATCCAAAGCATTCCATAATGATAACATCAGAAAAATACACCATCACACCAAAATACAACATTCACATCACTTTACAGATAACGATCAAATAACAATCGAGTTCTAAGTCAAAGTAAATGTATAGAGTAAGACATAACCAAACAGAACACTGTTTGATCAAAGAACAAAACAGAGGGGTCTTACAAATATCATTGGAAAGATAGATCTTCCAAATTTTTGATGTTGTGGATCTCATCACCACTTTTTTTTGTTGGTGCATTATAAATTTTCTTGAAGGAAAAGGTATTTTTTACAGCCCCAGACTCATAAATTTTGACTCGTATTTTTATTTTTTGCGATTCAAGTGGCATTGGGATGTTTTTTAGAGTTCTTCACATATATCAGTGCAAATTTTCTAGATTTATCTCTAGGTACATTTTATTCATCTTTTTTTGTGTTTTCACACCCTAGTGAATTATTTGGATGCTTTAGCTCATAAGAACTTGTTGAACAGTTGAGAAAATAGGTTTTTTTTCACTTGCTCTCCTTAGGCCATTGAATAATGTCCTTGGGATCCTAATTAGGTTAACTATCAGCCTAAAAGGTGATTCAATTCTCAACAAGAAAGACCTAGGAAGGGTTCTTTTAAGCTTTGATGGGTTCACCACCAAGCAAAATCTTGAAAAAGACAAATAAGCATTCAACTCACAAATCCTAATGATGCAAGCTAAATCAATATGCAAACAATGAAATTATGCAACAAAAATTATGGTGTGTGTACTAGGAAGTTCTTGTAATATAACAAGGATTTCAAAAATGTAAAGAACCTGTCAAAAAGTTCTATGGAGGACTAAGACACCCTTACTATTGACTTAGTCCGACTACTATTTTTTGGGAAAAATGCAGACTCTTTGGATGTCAGAACAAGATCTGAAAGAATTTATGAAAAATAAACTTGGGAGGACTAGGATTCCCTAGGTGGTGACTTAGTCCCATTTTGAATTTTTGAAATATATAAATATGGTCTTGAGGTCCAATGTCTACACTTCCTTCTTCTCAGATCTCAGGTTCTGAATCTTCTAAATCTATCATGTAGGTGAGTTTTCATGAAGAAGAACACTTTGTGATGAAACTTTGCAAATTTTCACTCCAAGTGATGTTCAAGTCTTTAACCTAAATCTGCAATCATAAACACACAAAAGGGGAAAAACTTGTTGATTGTTAGTAAATGGGAGTTTGCCTTGGTCAAACCCCTTTGTTGGTAATTAAACCTTGAAATAGAATGAAATGGAGGGAAATGATGAATGAACAACATACAATATTACAACTCACCAAACCCTTTCTATGAAGTCTACAAACTTGTGTAAAATGGCTAGCTTGGATATATATCTTGAATCTAATGAATGCATGATAGATCTTGAAATGAATTGCTTGTTTGAATCAAAACCCTACATCACAAATGTTAGCTCAAAAACACACAATATGAAACAATCTCCTTGATATGATGCTTGAATATTGGTGATGGCTCCAAATGCTTGATGAATTTCTCATGAATTCTCTTGTAATATCAATCATTCTATTAGTAATTCTCTCACAAAAGACTTGTATTGAAATGAATGAATGAACCTTGTATTTATAATTATCTATGCTTAATTCTTGAAATTACACCAAAACGAGCTGAAAAATGAATTCATTAATTAAAGGAGGCCAAATCCCACATAATTTGAAACTAAATCCCGAAAAAAGCTTAAGAGGGACTAAGATGCCCTAGGTGGCATCTTAGTCCCAAGTCATAAAAACTTGGGGCAGAGACTCCAAAAAGGGGCCCATTTAAGGTTCCATTGAAAAGGGGATCCCAAGACCTCAGGGGGACAAAGATTCCCTAGGTGGCATCTTAGTCCTAGCCCAAAATTTAGGGACACTCACCGAGAAGCATTAAATTATCATTTATTCATTGATGTTTTTTTGGATTTTCCAGAAAAAAAGATATAGTTTAGACGGCTTGTGGATGCAAAGTAGGACCAATTAACACATAAATAAAGATAAATAAAGCAAGGGAGACCCAAACAAATGTGAAAATGCAAGGGTATGCATTTTCCTACACTACACTTGTTTACATGGAATGACTCATTTTTTGCTATTCTATATGTATTTCTATTATTCTATCATATTTGGGCATTGCGAATATCTTTTTCATGCACATTCTACTTTTTAGATGCACTAAGATAAAGTGTAATTCTAAAATATTCATTTTTGGGGGTTTGGCACATCCTGTTGTGCCTTTTGTACTCACACTATGATATAAAGTGTCATGGGGGTGGGGGAGTTGATGATTTCCTTTACTTTTCCATCACACCTTTGTCAAGTGAGTGTCCCTTCCATGACACTAGTAAATCCCAGTGATTCTTGCCTCAGTTGTGTGTGCCTTAGTTTGCACACCCTTTTATTTGTATATTGTTTCTCCTACATTAAATTTTTGGTTTCACACAATTTGAGTGTACATGCCATCACACTCCCTTTTCAACATTGTGGAGGGCTTTTAACTATTGGTGCTAATGCTTCCTTGGTTTCAGTTTGGAATGATTTATGTATCTAGTTCTTGTTCCTATGTACTTTTGGATGTAGTGTACATCAGCTGTTGGTTACCCATGCATTTTGGTGAGATGGATTATTTACCATATGGACACTCTTGCATTCTTGTTTCTAGAGGTTCTTCATTTCAACACTATATTAGTCAACATCTCACAATACTTTAATGATGTTATACAAGTTCCTCTTTCTTGGGACATCATTTTCAATGGAGGTTTCTTAGTCGTTCACCTTGATTTGGAGGATTTTTATTCCTTAATTCACCTTTCTCTCTTTTGGAGAGGATTTTTTCCAATGATTTTTTTGCCTTTTCTCCATTTTAAAGAAATATTTTGTTTGTACATGGATACCTCTCAAGGCCTTATTTTTTTGGACCCATCATGCATTCTCTTTTTAGGGGTTTTAGCTACACCCTAAGTTCATATTAAGGGGTTGTTAGATTAATCCGGTGTTAGATAATAATTAATTAATATATAATTAACTATTAGTCTAATTTATTATCATGCACTTAAGCTTAACATAGGAGTGATTTACTATATTAACTACAAATCTATTATTAGATCATTTTGTATCATCACATGTGATGTGGACACTTGTCATGATCCAATCTCTTTACCATTTAGAGTTTCTCCTATATAGCACTCAACCTCATTATATTATCTCTCTGGGAGCTTATCATGCCTTTGATAGAAATCTCAATCTTTGAGGACTTTTGTTTCCATGAAGATTCTTGAGGTTCATTTTGTATTTTTTTCTTGTTAATAAGTATAGCATATATTTTTTGCAGATCTCTTGTGTGGAAGGTGTCTTTCTTCATTATTTGATCATGTGGCTTGTGTTATTCACAATTCTAACATATAGTACAAAAAGGAGTATTCATATTAAAATATACATCAAATTGTGTAATTAAATTATCAATTTCCTTTATCTATATATCTCCTTCAAATGATAGTATCTCAATAATAAACTCTAATCTAAAAATATTTGTATAGAAATCCACCTTTAACTTGGGTACTTCCTCTTCTTCCTTGGAAAACGTGTATTTATTAAATATATATAAGAGGGATCCCATAAGGATCTTCATTTTATGTATGGATGGATATAAAATTTTAAATATAATTATCCAGATTTCATACTCTACATAACCCTCTTCTCAATTTAATAATATTTTTGACTCCTTTTTGCACATGGACATAAATTTAATTTAATTTCTAAAAGTAGAATTTCTATTCAAATTTTTCCACATATGGTAATTAAATACTAGAAAATTAACAAACAAACTCATAGAGGAATGAAATTTATTTGGTATGACTTGAGCTATAAAATAGCAAGGAGATTTCGCACTATATCACGAAGTATAGATTTATTAGTCTCAAAACTAGAGAATAGAGTGAATAAAAATATTGAGAAACTATATTAAAATATAAAATAATATAAAATAGGTTGTGTTTTCTAGCATCATCAATCATGCCAAAAAAAGTTCTTGATGCATTATTGGTTATAGGAGGTTCAACTAGTTTCTGAAATATAAAAAAGAGAAACAACATTAACAGTTAAAATTTCATGAAACAAGCTAGGATATCTTTGAGAAATCTCTTGTCTGTAAAGACTCTAGAATATGGTTCATCATAGTATATTTATTCCAAATTTTTGGATGAGACACAAAATAGATATTTGAAAGGAAAAAAAAATAGAATTCAAAGGTAAAATTATACCAATTGTAAATAGAGTTTTAAAGTAGGGGGTTTGAATGAAGGTGGTGTGATCTAATAGAAATGATTATTCTCTATATTTAATTTTAGAATGTTCAAAATCCCTAGATAATTTTACCTTCAAATAAAATTCATTTAAAGATACTTATACCAACCTCCTCATTCTACTCGTTTGTTTTCTGATTAAATTACTACGAATCAAGGTTTGGAAAATAAAATGGAGTCACAATGGTGTGTGATTCTATAATTTCATGAACTTCAAGGTAAGATTAGGAAAAAAATAATTTTTAATATATTTATTCTAATTATTATGTTTTATTTTCATTTTCTAGTGAATGCAAGTCTTTTAAAAAATATAGTAATCTTTGGTGTAGAAGGAAAAAGTTAAAAATGTAGGGTATTTTTTGTTAAAAATATGTGCACTCTTCATAATAATTTCCTTCTTTCAATAAAAAACAAATAATTTTATGTGTGAATGAATTTTTTTCTCAATGTGAGTGATTCAAACAATAAAACCAAAAAAATACAAAATCAAGAAAACACTCAATATTAGACTGAAAATCTTAAAATGTATAAAATCAAACCAAGAAAAAGTATGATAGACTCATAATTGAGTATATTTTTCCATGATAGTCAATTTGGATGTGTTCTCACTAAATTTTGACAACATAACAACACTCCAAGTGAAAATATGTGAGATCCAAATAGAAATGGTTAAGTGTTGGATATATATGGTTTGGTTTAAAATGGATGAAAGGATAGGATTTCTTCATGGAGATCAAGGGTGGAGGATGATTGGGATCTCTCAATCCACAAGATTGTGACAAGTGGCACAATGAGAGGGCTTGAGAGGGGGATGGTACTTTCAGGGGATAAGATCCATGTGATATGGTATAATACTTTCAAGGGATAAGACCCATGTAACATGGTACCAAGATCATGTCACATGTACAAAGGGATATGAGTTTGATGTGATGGGTTGGGTTGACCCACTTAGCCATGGATTAAGTGTGTGCAACAAATTTGACAGAGAGTAGGATTAGATTAGGATTTAATATTAGAGGTAAAGTGGGAGAGTTAGAGGATGGGACATGTGAGAGGGTAAATTAAATAAATAGATTTAATTCCCATTTGGAGAAAAGTGTGTTTGAGGATAAAATTAAATAGATAAGGGTATTTTTTTAATAGATGAATGACATGGAGGTAAATAATTAAAGGTAGTCATTTATTTTAGGCTAGGCTATAAGGATAATATAAGAAATATATTAGGATAAAGGTTGAGATAATTAAATATTAATTAAATAATAGGGTATTATTTAATTAATATAGAGGATACAAAATTGATACAATTAAGATTAACTTGACCAAACTGAAGTGGTCAATTTTAGGTGGTTACAATTGAGTATATACAAAACTATTTATTATAACATAACATTACTCTAAAGTATTGTTAAGTTGAATTAATGGTTAGTAAGAAATAAAATATGTAAAGAAAATTAAAATATATGCATATCATAGATATTAGTGTTAGTGATGTATTTAAGAAATTATGAATTTATTTTAATTTTAAATAACTAATTTATTTTCGTACAATATAATCATAAAAATAATGCAAATATAAAAATAAGTTTTAGAGTGATGTTCAAAAAATGATAATATTTTAAATTACAAAATATAAATATAGAATATTTATATTACAAAACAGAAAATCTTAAAATATTCTAGTTCACATTGTCTTCAACTTTTTAATGATTTTCTTGTTGTAAGTGATGGAAGATTAAATTTTGGTTAAATATGTTGAGGTAAGTTTCTCATTTAGTCCAAAAGTGGAACACACTATTGTGAGATAACCAAAAAATTAATTATATTAAAATTATTTGTTAAAAAATAGCTACAAGATTAATTTGTAGCCCCTTAGATTATCTCACTTTATATGAATAAACCAAACCTCTCCAAACTAAACTCCATATCGTCTATGCTTCACAACATTCATGAAAAGTAAGTAAAATTTTTTAGATCTAAAACATCACTAGATAGAATGTGATAAAATCATCACTTCCAATATAGATGCATTTGTTCCATTCACTATGGTCATATTAAATTCACCACTTTAAATAATGAATTCACAATGGATTTTATATTTTGTCACATCTTGCAAATAATGATTTCACCAAAATGAGAAAAACTCTTTGTTTTAAATAGCACACACCAAAATCTACAAATACATGTCTTATGCCACAATGAGCATTTATCATTTAAAAAGTTATCCTTTTCATAAATATGTCATTAGTATAAATAAATAAAAAATAAATAAAAATAAATCCTTTTATATTCACATATACAAAACATGAAAGGGAAAACCATAAGGAAAACAAATAAATACAAAAAGACAACGTGGATAAAGAGAAGAATAAGAATATAACATGCAATAAATTTAAAACTTAGTAAAATAAAAACTATACCATAAAGGATAAGCATGAAAGCATAGAGATCACCAAAATGGGGGATGGTAAAAGAAATCAAAAGAGAGGACTAACGAGGACACATAAATTTAAAGTTTGAATTAATGATGTTAAAAATATAAAATTGAGATAAAAAATTATAAATGTCTAAATAAGAGTCAAAATCCTATTTGGGATTGGACATTATGGATAGCCAAAACGTGTATGAAATGAATCTGTCATATAAAAATATATTTAGGAATAAATTTAATATTAATTTAAACCTAAGAAAAATTCTTAACTAGATTATGATTATTTTTAAGTAAAAGTAGACACACAAAATCAAATTAGAATTAAGCTTACATGCAAATTGACTCAACCTTCACATTGGAATTTTCAATGTTGTGATATAAAGATAGATGAAATATATTTTATTGGATTGGTATTTGATAATTGAGATGAATGAGACATATATATTTAAGAACTAGGATAAGGTAGTATTTATCATCAAGTCAAGGTAGTGTTAGCGTGTCCAAAAATTATGATTTCATGTTGATTAGACACATACCTTTTGCACATATAAAAGATACATAGAGTAGTCAATAGTTAAAACTGCAAATTTTAGTGGAAAATGTACAACTATTTTCCTATTTTTCAATTGAGTGATGAGTCTATGATTTACTTTGGTTAGAATAACCCCATGTGACACCTTTAAATAAAATGCATAGATATACAATATATAATCTTTGACATGTTGGCTAACGAGTAATAGTCAAATTTTAAAAGAGTTAACATTAGGAATGGTTTAAATAATATTAAAAACCAAATGTATGAGCCCATAACTATGAATTAGTCTTGTAGATAGAACTAGCATAGTCTCATCTAAGATGGACAATACTCTATGAAATGAATGAGAATGCTTTGAATGGAGTGATCTAGGACAATATAATACTTAGATTTGGGATTAGGATCACTAAGTACATCAAAAAAGATTAACTATATAATAATACTATACATTAAAAACATACACACACAAACATCAAATAAAAGAAAAAATGTGAATATGTACAATTTTTCTATTTACAATCAAATAAAAATACTAGAATTTATTTATCAATACTTATAAAGAATTCATTATTAGATCTATACTTAAAACTATATGATCAAAAGTTCAAAACAATTATAATTTTATATTTAATAATCCTATAATTACATAACTAAATTTTGATGACTAATTGACCATATTTAATACATTTTTTACAATAAAATAATGGATGTTTACCATAAAATACAACAAAGCTATTAGATCACATTAAAGGGAATATTGTGTGCCAATTTTGAATAGATAATTGTCATGATAAACATACCGGACAGACAGGGTCAATCCTCAAATTTATCCTTGGGGAGGAAGAATAGGAGGGGGGCTATATCCATCCAAGCGAAGGAAAACGAAAGTGCAGGGAATATAGGATAGGAAACAGTACAACATTTAAGGCCGTTCAAGTAAAAGCCTATGTCTATCCATAAAGTTGGACGCCATTTTGAGTGGCAGAAACTGAGAGTCCAGCGACCGGCGTCTTTCAATAGGATTAACAGCGATAAGAATGATTGACCCACCAGAAGTTTCCTTCCCTTGATCGGAGAAAGGCCCATTATGACGAAATTGTTGCGTTGACATTTAACGATAGAGCCAACGGAGCATTTCAGTACGTGGGGGAAAAACAATTAGCTGGGTACATGCAGGAAAATTCTAAAATCATGTCAGCGAAGATTTTAAGCTTTGAATAGCTCAGATTCAGCTAAGTGAGCTCCAACTGAGTTCTGACTTCAGAAAACCTAATAGCTTTCTTTATAAAATGACAATGACTTCCGCGTGAGAGATGGCACGAATATTGGGAGGGCATGTTAAACTGCAGTGACATTGCACTACAATATTTTCGTTCTCCCAAAGACGTTGGTGTGTTTTAATTGTCGTTTACAGTTACAGCAATAACTGGGAATCTGTCTGATTTTATTAAAAAAAGAAGGGGTCAGGGCCTTGATCCTATACAGTAAAATATCATCAAATTGGGAATGTCCTTATCTTATGCAAGATTTGGTTTGTGGTATTGTTTTCTAGAACCATGACCAAGGGAAGCTATCGTGTATAACCCATAGGAGTGGTCTCGAAAGAGTGAACTTGGAGTGTAAAATTCATTTTGTGCAAGATACCAATTAGGGGGTTCGTAAATATATTTTTAAAAGTAAATGATTGCAAAAAATAAATTTAGGATTAATGTCCAAGTTGATATTATATAATTATCTTTATGTATCTTATTTATTGTCTTTATGTAAATCTTTATTACTAGTGGTTTGTCAAGTTTCAATTTTATAGTCATCATGGTCAAGTCCTTTACTTTTTTTTTGACACATTATTTTCATTTGCAAAGTGACTTCTAATAGGTGATCCTATGTAATTTTATGGCAATCTTGGGGGCATGTTTGGTGAGTGATGTTACTATCTAGTGGGTCATAATTGAAGAACTCATCAGTGTGTTGAGTCTAACCAAATTGATCGTTATCTTTTGTAGCTGCTATTAGAATAGGTGGAGAGCGACAAAGGTGGATGTGGTTCAAAAAAATTCATGAGACATTTGATAAAAAATCATAAAAGATATAAGCTTCCACTTTGGGTTTTGTCATCCTACCCTTTGTGCTGAAATGAAAAAAGGGTGGTATCATTTGACCCCCCATTATCAATATCATGTTGACTAACATATACTATTATATCTAGCCATAATTTAATAGTTAAAGTCATAAATGCATGGTTAAGTAAAAGGTTTCCTATATTGTACTTTAGTTAAGATGTCTCTCTTATTGGTTAGGAAAGTGCTACATGGCCACCCACATATTCCTACATCACAAAGAACTAGTAATGGATTTCCATGTGGATAAATAGCTCATATTTAGTGGTTCCATCTCAATTTTGTGGTGGAGTTTTAGAGTGAATTTTGCATGTTATCAAATAATATCAATTTGTTCAATTCTCACTGTATAGTATAAAAATAGTTAAAGGGAAAATATCACAAGTTTTGTTATGGGATTTAACCTCTAGATATTGATCTTCAATGATCAACCTAAGCCCACCAATTTGTATGTCTTTAGTGAGATCCATAATAGAAATACAAATAGCTCAAGTGGCTGCTTGATGCAATAAAATTCTTAGGGAATCATAAAAAATTTGCATTGCATTTAGGAGATTTCAAATATTTTATAACTTTGATGTGTTAGACCATGGTTTGATGGTCTATGATGAAGAAAATTTAATGCATTTCACCACATTGTATAAGTAGGTGTTGTGGTTTCATGAGTAGTTTTGGTTTGATTTAATGGTCAAGTACTTATTTTTAAGGAGATTTGGATACGCTTGAGCCTATGATTTAGTGAATGGAGGTCCATAGTTTGACAATGGTATCCCATCAAAACTATTTTCATTGGTGTATGATTATTTTGGGCTTATGAAAAATGGTGTATATTTGTGAAGGTTGTGTGGATAGTTGCATATGTTCATGTTGAACTACATAAATATTATCTATTATTAGACTTTTGACCTTTTTGAAAAAATAATAATTTGTAACTTATTTTAAGTTATTTTGAGCTTTGTGTCACCTTTATGCTAATGTTGATCATCTGTAACGGTAAGGAAATGTTTATATATGGTTTCAATTAATTTTTATGAAGTATAAGAAGAAGATGAAGGACTACAAGTTTAATAAGTGAAGTAGTTAGTGAGTGAGGACTTAGAAAATTGAGTGAGACAAGGAGGATGAAGTTGAGTACAATAATGAGGGAAAATAATTGGAGAATCTTTTGGTTTTATAGGATATAGTCATTGCAACAAGGATATGAGTAGTACTTCCCTATTTATATTTTGTTGTGTGTGAAAATCCTTTTATACAAATTATAATTAATTTTACCAAATAAATATAAGGAGAAATATTTTCTAAGGATCTTAAGGTTTTTTGTGCTTGAGAGACTTTCAAAGATAAACATGGTATTTTATGTGTTAAGTTTTTGTTTTATGTGAGTTTATTATTGTTGGTTACATATTTTGATAGTCCTTGAGACTCTTGGGTTTATTTATGATTTGAATTGATCACTTGTCACCCCTATTCATCTTCATTCCTCTCACACTTTATCTAATAGATAATACCCCATTGATTCTACTCAATTATTTTGCACAAATTACCTAATAGTCATAGGTCTAATTTCTAACCCAGTTTAAAACTTTAAAAAATCATAATATACTATTGATAGCCTCAAGTTCAATGATATACTTTAAAATAATTGTGACTACCATACACTCAGTGATATATCCACAAAGCCCCTTTACAATCTACCATTATTGAACAATTTGACAATAAGTAAATGTATTATCTAAATACATCAAGTTTTACAATATGCTAATGATTCCTTACAATTTTCTCACATCTAATTATATATCCATAAGTCATTTGAAGATATCTCTAATCAATGGTCTCATAGAAAACATAGTATTCCTTGTTCCCTATAATTCAATCTTCAATATTTTTCCACTTATAGGATTCTTATCTTTCGCTTCCAAGACCCCAAATTTATCTTGCTCTAGTGGCATATTAACAACTCTTGGTCACTGATACATGCATAGCCAACCTTTACAAACTACCTCAAGGATAGAATATTATTTGCAAGCCTTCCACAGTCAACCAAATCTATTACCATATGATGTAAGTACAACTAAACCGTCTAATGAAGGATGGTTCAACTATGTAGCCAACCATAATAAATTAACATAAAATAGTAAAACATGTTAAAATTAAAGAATATATTCTTTGGAAAAACCTTCAATGAGGGGAAAAACCCATCCTCCAAAATATATCTCAAAATATTACTTAATCCTCAAAAAAAAAAAAAATTTCTCATTGGCCCTTCTCAATTTATATACCAAAACACTTGATTAAAAAAATATTAAACAAATGGATAATTGCAACTTAGGGATTCTACATGTATAAAAAATACTAATCATATACACATCACTTCTAGAATTATCATAGTGGCTACATTCAACAAAATTACTTATGAGTATTTGAGGATTAGAAAGATGATATGCATTAATAGGGGAACAATCGAAAAATTTCAAGGAAGGGGTAATTAGTTCCTAAAAAATGTCCAAGATAAATGTTCCTACTCTAGAGAGAAAGATGATAATATGAGCTATCACAAAATAAAGGGAGATAATTCTAATAGAAACCACAAGATTAGAGATAGTGATGGAGTTTATTTTAATGGTGAAAGAGTAGAGGATGCTAAAAATAGGGTGTATTTAGGAGGGTTGTGTATGCTATTATTAGAAGGATAGAAGGAGATGTGAAAGGACAAAAAATATTCAAACAAACCTATTTTAGGTGTGGTGAGGAAAAGCATAGAGTATTCAAGAGTTGAGGAAAGGAAGAAAAAAATGGCATAAGAGTTGCATTTGGTGATGACAATTCACCTATTTTATAGAGGGTTCTAGAGTATAGAAATTCACTAGTTTCACGTAGAGCTTGGAGGTGTGATAAAAGCGATGATCTAACAGAGTGGTATTAGTTTTTAGGATGTAGTAAAGGGAAGGTGGTAAATGTAATGATGGATAATTGCAACATAGACAACTTGGTGTCTATGGAAATAGTTAAAAATTTGGAGGTTAGGAGGATGAGGTATACATGTCCATACCAAAATAGCTAGTTATAGTAGGGAGACTATATTTTTGCAAAGAAATAATATTGGGGGAGATTCAACATCAAGGCATATCCGAATAATATTGTGCCAATGAATGCATATCATTTTCTATGGGGAATTCCATGATAGTTTGATATATATGTGATGTATTATGTGATGGATAACACATATAATATACGAAAGGGTCATCAAAAGGACAATTTTATACTATTAAGGATAAGAAAGGGACAATTCTATACAATAACATAGGATTGTGTATTGAGGAACAATGATAGAAATTGATTGCAAAGCTATGTAGCATTGTTGGAATGAGTGACAAAAATATAAATGTAGAAGTAGTGAACATAATTGGTAGTTAGAAGGGAGGTCACTAAAAGGAGGTAGTCCAAATGGTAGGATAGATGAATAAGAGGATGATGATTTTAATTGATAAACTTGATCATTAAATGTTAAATTGAAGGATGTGTGGTAGATAATAAAGAGCTTGATATAGATGTGCAGGAGTAGTTGATAAGAAAAAAATGTGAGTTGTGATTGAATATAAGACCAACATAGGTAATGTAGACGATAATTTGAGGAATATGGTTTAAAAAAAATGGTTGAGATTACTTATTAGGGTGCATCACTTAAGTAATTCTTAAGGAGGTATAAAGAACTCATTGAAGAGGAAACATTGGGTTAGAATTTTCAAGTAAGAGTGAGCTACCTAGAAAATGAGTGATTTTTTTTATAATTTATCCTCAGTGTCCAATGCAATGGCATCATTAGGGATTTTATATAATTTTATATTACATGTTAAAATATTTAAAATCTATACTAAATGGCATGTTAAGCTATCAAATAACAAACTATGGTAATAAATTTTTGAGTCATTTAATCACCTTGTGTAACTAGGTGTTGTGGTTTTAGGATTAGTTAAATGTATTATTGATTGTTTTGGTATTCAATTTTGTAGTGAGTTTTATATTATTAATTCTACTATTTAGTATATGAATGTTTATAGGTGGACAATGGTGTTTTCTTGGAACTATTTTAATTTTTGTAAGATTATTTTAAGCTTTTACCAAAGGATGGAAAAAAGGGAAGGTTGTGTGGACCATTTGATTTTTAAATTTTATTTTTTTTATTACTAACACATTTTTGGTGGTTTTGCAAATTGTGTCACCTTGCGGCTAACACAAATCATGTGTCTAGCTAAGGAAGATATATGTATGTTGTTTCAAGTCATTTGTAAGAAAGTAAAGATGAATAGGAAGGAGTAGAGGTATAACACATAAGCAAAATAGTGAGAGAGTGATGATTGAGAAGACTAAGTGAGGCAACAAGGATATTATTTAGAGAAAAAAGATGTGAGTAGATAGTGGGTAATAAGTACAGTAGTGAGGGAGTGAGGACCATGAATACTATGTGAGATAACAAATAGTATGATCTAGAGAACAAGTGTGTGAGTAGATAGTGGATGGATATTGTGGTGTTGTTGAAAGTAGCCATTACAACAAGTTTGGAAGTGGTGTTTCTATATTTATATGTTAGGGTGTTTTAGGAAATATTACATTAAACCCACAATCTTAATCCATTTCCTACACAAACCATTATAGATAAACATGCATACACATAACCATAATGCATTGATTAAATAGAAAAACTGCAAGATAAAACAATATATACCTTTGGAAAACCCTCAAAAGGGAAAAACATAGCCTCCAAAAGTATTCATACTCCATCATATTATTCAACAATATAGAAATAAAAGAGTTACAATGAATACCTTTCAAGAATAAATCCTCTCAAGGCATCCTCATGTGTCCAAGCATAAATCCACACATCCCATGCCATGCTTCACATATGCACTCCTTATAAAGAATCAATAATGACAGCCCAACTAACCCAACTAACCTTAATCACTAAACATGTGCTTGCTTTTATGAACTCAAGATCACACAAATACAACCAAGTGGTAAGATAAAACTATGTACCACAAAACCACTAACCCCTTATTTAATATTGGGGACTAATTTTTTACTTTAATTAATATTTCCCCAATATTAAACTATTATCACATGTCTCCCACACATTAAATAAGAATAAAATGTTATGATACAACATTAAGTTGTCCCCAAATAATTACCTATTGTGAATAACCACACCGCCTAGGTGCATCACAACTAAATAATGATTTAATTACAACATTATAATAAATAATTTTATGCAATGGTGTACAACACCATATCCCAACAATGTGTGAGCGTGTGTGAAAGTATTTTGCAAGAAATTGTAATTGAGTTTATGACACAAATATAAGGAAAAAAGTTTTAGAAGCTTGGTGTTTTCCCCTCACTAAGGGTTTTTGTAGGATAAATCTAGATATTTATGTGGCTTTTTGCTATATGGTTTATTTTTTATGTGCTTTTATTACTATTTCCTATAAGTTTGAATAGTCCTTCGTTGGACTATGTGCTCATGCTTTCATCACTAATTTCAATTGTACCATCATAAATTAGCTCACTTGACAATTACACACTAGGTTTTTCTCCCTCTTATGTGTGTTTCAACCTAAGTATGCACCTAATTTCCTAAATTATGCATTACATGGACCATTTTAACATCCATCAAAAATTAAAATATGAAAGATCAAAGTATGCATTTAATATTTTTCCCATGATACTTTTGATCTCGATAAGGAGGGATCTGGTCTAGGCACCCTAAGCCCTAGACCTCTTAGTTGGCCCCAAAGTTAAATATGTCGATGTTAGTAATTTATTATTTGAAATTCAAATTTAAATTGTTGGCTATCAAGATTTAATTTATGACAAATTAAGATAATTGCATATAAATACATTATATTTTCACAATTTTAATGAGGAAGAAATTATTAAGGAAAACTATTCAGGAAAATACTTCAAAAATCAATTCAAGAGTAGTCAAAAAAAAAAATTGAAGAATTATTGTAGCATTTTTATTGTAGGATTTCATCATTCAAACATCATGTCAAATTTTATGTGTGTTTTTTCATGTTTGTGCATGTATTTTGTTTTTGAGTACTAATTCTTGTAGGTATTCAAATCAAATCAAGTTAAGTTGCAACCAATCCTTGAAGGTGATGAGAATGACTTTATTCCATCAAGGAGATCTGTTGGTGTAATTAAATGTTTTGTACCTTGTCCTAGGTCATAATTACACCTTAGTTAAGTTTACTTAGGGACCACATAGGAGTTGTTGGAGAACTTCCACCTTTGGTCGACTTATCTTCTTATTACTTTATCACCTCCACCTTTCATGGACATATCATGTGATTAGGTTTCTACCTTTTGTGGTAGATCCACTATTTGTGGTGGCTACCACATTATCACCTTTCCACTTTAGGTGGAGTGATAGCTTTTCATTGTTGTCTCATGTCATAAGATTATGACACTTGTCATAATCTTATGCACTCTTATGTTCTCACCTTGGCTATATAACCAAGGGGTCTCTCATTGTAAATACACATTGAAGCATTATCATTGACATTGAATACAGTTTATTCTTGTCATATTATTTTCTCTATTCTTTGTGCTTTATATTTGGTCCATAAATCTTGGCATCCATAGTCAATTCTAACATGGTATCAGAGCGGGTTGGGTGCCATTGGAGAGTCTATTTCTGAAGAGAGGTACCAGATTTGGGGAGGTTCCATTTTTGGCTCTTTATTGCAGGTTTATATCGGAGCTTGTTGGTGCAAATCTAAGCTGACCATTGCATCTGGAAAGTTTGAGAAAGTCGATTTTGCCTTTTGTTTCATCCAAATCGAACATACGAGGCCAAATCTAAGAGGGTTTGAAGTTGCATTGTGGTTGCTAGATCCAAAAGGTAGCTGCATTTTTGGAGCATTTGGGTCAAATCCGACCCTGCCATTGCATCCAGAAGGGCCAAAAACCCTAAGATCAACTATCCAATCGTCCAAATCGGAGCAAGTCATTTGGTGAGGCAAAATTTTTTTGCCCGAAGAGCCGTACGGCCCCTAGGCATCATAATTACGGGACGGTATGATTTATTTTCGAAAAATTAAAAAAAAACTTTCAGAATTTCTTTTGGAAATTATTTATGAAAAATTTGATTCAATTTATAAAGTTTTTGAAACAAAAATAAAAAAAATTTCAAATAAAAAAAAATCAAATAAATAAAAGAGGTCTGCTCTGCGTAATGTTGTACAGTGTACCGCAGGGTGGTACTATACCGGCCGTAGGTGGCTCCTCCACCATCTGCAACCACCACACAAAATCCGGTGGCCATTCACCGACAACCAAAATCCGGGCGGCAATAATAAAAGATTTCCGACTGGGAGTTTGATAGAATATTCCGTCGAACAAAGCATATAACGGCGACCAAATATTCTGGCAAGGGATTTTTTCTGG
Source organism: Sequoiadendron giganteum (assembly GCA_007115665.2). NCBI lineage: Eukaryota > Viridiplantae > Streptophyta > Pinopsida > Cupressales > Cupressaceae > Sequoiadendron > Sequoiadendron giganteum. The sequence goes on along the minus strand of CM021100.1, from coordinate 272,940,584 downwards.
CGAAGGTCTTCAAACCGTCAAATTTAAACTCAGAGATTGGTGACGTCAGCGCCACGTCAGAATTTTCAAGAAATTTCTTGACCCCTCACCATTGAGCTTTTTGGTTTTGTAGTCCAACTTTGAAGACTCATAACTCACTCCTTTTGGCTCCTTTTTTCGAGCAATTTTTTTTGATTTGGGCTAGTTTTTCATACTCTTCGCAGTGGTGGAATCATTTTTTGGTTTTAGCTTCTGGTTTTTCCAGAAATTGCAGATTCTCATAGGATTTGCTGCTTCATCCTCATTTTGGGCACTTCGGGAGCTCATAACTTGCTCCTACGGTAACATTTTTGAGTGCCATTTTTTTTGGAAGTGCATGATTTTTCCTGTACTTTCCAATGGTGTTATCAGATTTATCTCATCTACTGTAATTTTTATACTATGATTTTGAGGCCTATTTTGGCAATTTGCATGTACCAAGATCAAAGTCCACTTTGTTGTTTTTGGCAGTGGCAATTGTAAATGCAATAAGTATAAAGTGCCAAATCAGATATTGCTTGGGGGGTTTTTTGATTGAGTGATTTGGGGGGGTAATATTTTGCCTTTGTTGGTTTATGTCTCTTGATTGGTCTATTTTGTGACTAAGTTGAGGATTTAATATGGGCATCAAAAAACATCCTACTGTAATAAGGTTAAATCCATGGAACTTTAAGAATTGGTGAGATGGAATCCTAACACATTGTAGGTGGCTCAATCTTTTGCCATATCTCTATGGACTAGTTCCTAAACCTTCATCAAAATGGAAGAGAGTTGCGTGGGACATAAAAATAGAACATATTGTGGGATTAATTGGTTGTAATATGGATATTGATATCCTAATGTCCATTGATGATATTGCGATCCCTCATGATCTTATGACCAAACTTTGGGAGATGTATAGAGACTCGAATGAACCTCCATTTCCAGAGGATCCTGTTGCAGATTGTCTTGTTCCACTTGCAGAGTTTTGACCTATTGATGATAAAATAGCTGAAACACTTATTGATTGGGAAAGGTATGGTAGTTTTTGATGACATAGAACCTTCTCATTCTCCTCCTACAGAGACATCTATTGAGACTTCAGTTTCTATGGCTCCTAATCTAGATTTAGAGGGTTCATCTTCTTCATCTATGAGTCAACATCTTGAGGCTGAGGATTCTTGTGATCTAGCATTGGCAGATTCATTTACTGTTGTAGTTGATGATACTTGTGATTCCACAGTTTGGGTTCCTTGTGATTCAGTGCAACAGGATATACATTGTCTTCCAGATATGGCTACTTTGGATGGCTTCTTGACAGGTATTTCAGACTTGTTTGTGGAGTCTCATCTTGCAGATTTGGGGGACATCATTGATGACATTCATCTTCTCTTTGATGAAGATGCTCCTTCTTCATTTGTTGTGAGGGAACACTCTGACCCTCTTGTTCATTCTCTACATGATCATTCTTTGCAGTTTGACATGAGTGTGGATACTTTTGGACAACATTTGGAGGAGGCTTCTTTGTCTTTAGAGGGGATATCTTTCTCTTTGGATCATGTTCTACATTCTTCTCTACTAGATGTTGGATTGTACTCTTCAGCAGTGTGGCCTAGAACGCCTGTTTGGAGTGTGTCATCTTTCAGCATCGACATGGAGACACTTGAGCATGCTTCAGAGACATCATACATGCATACTTGGTTTTGTTTCTTCCTAAGGGGAGGAACGTTGTTCGACGAGATTGGATCATCTTCAGCATTCAATGTCGAGCTTCTACCATCATTGCAGGAGACTCAACATTGAGGGGGGGCTGCCTTGTCTCTCTTCTACTTCTCTCTTATGGGGGGGTCTTTTTCCTCACATGGGGTTTTTACCTTCTCATGCATCATTGAGAGCATTTCCATTTTGTATTTCATCTCTCTTTTGGGGAGGAGTTTTGTCCCACTGGGTTTTCTCCTTTTCTCCGTTTGTGAGAGATTGCATTGCATTTGTACATGGGTACCTAATATGGCCTAGTTGTCGGGACCCATCTTGCATTGTTTGCATTTGTGTACATTCTCCCTAAGTTGCACTTAAGGGGGGGTGTTGGTGTAATTAAATATTTTGTACCTTGTCCTAGGTCATAATTACACCTTAGTTAAGTTTACTTAGGGACCACATAGGAGTTGTTGGAGAATTTCCACCTTTGGTGGACTTATCTTCTTATTACTTTATCACCTCCACCTTTCATGGACATATCATGTGATTAGGTTTCCACCTTTTGTGGTAGATCCACTATTTGTGGTGGTTATCACATTATCACCTTTCCACTTTAGGTGGAGTGATAGCTTTTCATTGTTGTCTCATGTCATAAGATTATGACATTTTTCATAATCTTATGCACTCTTATGTTCTCACCTTGGCTATATAACCAAGGGGTCTCTCATTGTAAATACACATTGAAGCATTATCATTGACATTGAATATAGTTTATTCTTGTCATATTATTTTCTCTCTTCTTTGTGCTTTCTATTTGGTCCATAGATCTTGGCATCCATAGTCAATTCTAATATGGTATCAGAGCATGTTTGATTCTAACAAGATCAGATCTAAGTGGTGAGTTGAAGAAAAATGTCAATTCATTACTTTTTATTGTTTAGCCTCTATCCCTCAAAAGGATACACACCCATTTTATCATCAACATTTCCATTATGGAGGTAGAAATACCAACATGGGGTTTAACTAAGGAAAGCCCCTATATGGCACAACTCTTACTCTTCTTTTATGTGTGTAGGTTAAAAATCTAATCAGGATAGGAAGAAGATTTAAGACAATTTTCTCATTCATGTATCATTAGTCCTACAAGTTGATAAGATACAAAATATTCATTATCTGAGTAGCAGAAAAATATCTGATGGCCAAACTTGGAAGGAAGAAGCTACAAACTAGGGACTTGAGGCTTTTGAAACTAGTTTTTGGAATCATATCCCTATTCTAGGGGTGTCCTTGCACACTACGCCACCTAGAATCAACTCAAAATTAAACCGTGTGTGCATCCTTGTCTACCTTCTACTTTTCTAGAACTTTTTTTTTTTTTGTGTGTTTTCAGTTTGCCATAATTCATATAAGAATGTTGTAGTTACATAGTTTACCTAGTGACATCATTGCATCACATCAAAAATCCAATTCCAAACCCCCAATCATCAAAATTCAGATCCAAGGGAAGATTATTTGTTGGTAAATCACTCATAACTCTTGTTAGATATTAAATCCCCCAATGTTATGGTTTCCACACATCAATCAATGAATTTTAGAAAAGGAATTTGATCTAGTGATTAGTCTTATGATTACCTTTTCTAGCTTAGAATTTTGATAAACCTAACTAATTTTAAATTGAATACCTTCAAAAATATGAAACATATCATCTTGGATCTAAGGTTAATCTTGCATTTTCTTGCATTCATCATTTAGGAATCCATCATTTAATGAAAAAGAATAAAAAAATAAAAAAATTGCATACCATATTACATTCAAAATTCAAATAGAGTTAATTTTAGTATCTACATCTTAATTGCATTAAAAAATATACATTAGGTCATATTAGATCTAAAATCAAATCTGAAAGTGTTAAGGCATTCATTTAGGCTCTTTGCATATAGCCAAAAGGTGAAAAAATGCATTTTTTTTTCCCAATAGACATCAAGATTTTCATTTGTAGAATTTACACATCATGATCAATAAATTGTTGCTCTTTAGATCTGAAAATTTCATTTGGAATCTCATTTTTTCCTCGAACATTTTAAAAATTTCTTCTATAGCTGTATTTTGCATTGCACATTCATAAATCAATTAAATTATGGAAATTCACTCACTATCAGACATGCACTATCACATAATGGAACACTTAAACACTTATTTATTTGGCTCAGAATTTTATCAGAGATCTATTATTCTATTTTTTGTGTGTTTTTTCTCTCTTATTTTTGATTCTATGTACTTTTTGTAATTGTTATGTACCGTAGTGTTCAAAATATACATACCCAAGTTTTTTGAAACTCATGAGATTCATAACCTGCTTTCCTATTATTAATACCCCTATGAAATAAAGTTGTATACTTATGGAATCACACACTATAATTACATCCATTATGGATCCTAAGCTCTCCAATAGTTTCACAAAAGGTATTGTTAATATCCAATTAATTTTGGACTCTATTCCTAATCCTTCAATACCCATGATAACCTGAGAATCAAATATTTGTGTGGATTTAGAGACCACTATTGCCCATGTTCATAATGAGAAATTAAAATAATTAGACATAGATTTAGTGGGATTTCAAGACTAATTAAGAATTAAATATTTATTAGGACAAATAGTGCCTACCATGGATAACCTTAGGAAGTTAATTCATGATTCTCAATGAATAAATGTGTTGGGTAGTATAGCTCATATAATAAATGCTAACATCCATACAATAGGTAGTTGCACTGAAGAATTCACAAATTCTCAAAACCAAGGAGGAAACCATGTTTCCTTTTCCACAACCAAACATTTTATTATTACATTTATACCACCAACCATAGCTTCATTAATACATGTAGTAATAAAAAAAGTATCCTTTTTCCCTTACATGGTTTGATAATTTTCATTAAAATTGAATTAATGGTGTCTTGGAATAGTGTTGTAATGTGTTCTACACATTCACATCATTCTAGAACCTTTATTTGATTAAAAAATGCTTTAATTGGTCCTTTGTAAAGGTGTTGTGAAGTTTTGTAACACACTTTCACACTTTTCTAGGATTTATTTACTTAATTAAGCTTAAAGGGCCCCTTCTTAATAAAATGCAGTTAAATTTGTACCTTATTTAGGTGTTGTAAAGTATTGTAAAGAACTTTCACATTTATCTAGGATTGTCTTAATTAATTTTGGTTAATTGGAGCTAATTAACCCCTTTAACTCAAATTCAAACCTTATTTATGACACCTCCCAAAGATCTATCCTGATATCCATAATTAAAATAAAATAACATTTAATTGGGAAAAAATTAGGTCCTAGAAAATGGTGCCAAGACCAATTCTCCCTAGGTGGTGAACAGGTCATCCCATAATAGGACCCCCCTTTACTTCCATATCTTTTGTCAACCTTAGTTGTTTGAACTTTGGGTTTAATCTCCTAATTTAGTATAAATAAGGGGTTAATTCACATAGTTTCATCCTAGACTTTCAAGAACTCATGCATTATAGAAAATTAGAGTTCATAAGAGCATTGCAAGAGCATTCATAAAGCATTTCAAGGTAGAATTCAAGGTTTATTGTAGCAATTCAAGATCATTTCTTCTTGACAAGGGTTTAATGCATTCATGCATGTTTTTGAGCTAAGATTATGAGTGTAGCATTGAGGATCTACTTGCAAGCATTGTTAACATCCTATTTAAGGATCATGATATATATTATTCATGGCCACTACATGTTAGATTGTAGATTCGTTTCACAAGACATCATCCAAGATGACATCAATTGTATTATTTCATATTTCATGCTTCATTCCTTTATTTCATGATTTGGTTTAATTACCCAGAAGGGGTTTGACCAAGGTAAACCCCCATTCACTAGCAAAAACCAAGTTTTTCTTCCCTTGAATGTGTGTTTGCATATTTATAGGTTGAAGATCTAGTGGAGCAATTTTGGAGAAAATTTTATAAGGTTGCAAAGGTTGTTATCTAAAGTGCAAAATCAAAGATTCAAAGCTTCAAAACTATCTACAGACTTCCAAAATTTGACAATAGGGATTTTGAGAGTACAAGGAATAGAATCTTCATCTCAGTTTTAGAAATGCTAATAGGGACCCATTCGCCACTAAAGGAGAATTAGTTCTGTGTAGCCCAAAAAAGTAATTTTTTTACAAGGTACATAGCTTTTAATGCTCTAAAAACTTCCCTCGTAGTTGCTATAACAATTAGGCATCATTTTTTATTGTTATTTGCATATTATTATATGCATAATTTCAATATTTAGGGTCTTAGAAAAATTAGTGGTTCATCACTTTTTTGATTCATTTTGGTGAGCCCTAGTTCTCACCTAAACATTAATGGTGAACCCGACATATTGAGCATTGTAATTTTCTGATTTTTGAAGTCGAAAAAGGCATCCTAGGTAATATCTTGCATTAATTTTCATTGAATTAAGATCTCTTTTAGATTTACTTGTTTTGCATTCAAATCTTGTATCTCATCTAGGGTTTACACTTACATTGTTTTGCATCTCTCTAAATCTAAAAAAATATAAAAAGAAAATAAGTCATTTTGCATCTCATTTAGACCTCATCAAAGTGTATTTGAAAATAAAAATAAAATTGCATTTCAGTTTATGCCTTGCATTTCATCTTTTCATTGCATGTTTACATTGTATTTATAGATAATCTAGGACTAAAATTCACTGTCTCAAACTTGGAACTAAAAGATATACCTGAAAATTTGCAAATCATTTAAAAATAGTTTCAAAATACCTAAACAAGACCCATTCACCCTTACTGGTGAATGAGTCCTTTATCAGGTGTTTTCAGTACCTTTTGGCAACTGAAAAAGCATCAAAATTCACTCTAAAATCAATAGAAACATCTTAGAAATATCTAACCATGACCCATTCACCATTACTGGTTGTAAGAGAGGGGGACCAGCCACATTTAAGGCCCTAGGTCACAAAGGGCCAATAGTGGAAGGTTGTCCCAACTTACCTCAGTCTAAAAGGATGTTTCAAATAAGGGACTAGAATGATGAGGACTATAAGGTCCTGCAACCACTCTTTAGACCTGAACTATGATTTGGGCTAGGCGACCTGGCTATTTGGAGTCAGTTTTTTCCCTTAGTTAGCTCTCTATCCAAGGGCACTAGTGCAGTTCTGGGATGTCAGCATGGTTTGATGACGTCTCTTGGGTGTGTTGGCATCCATATGACTAGACAATAGTGGACATAGTAAAACTACCAAAAAGACCTACTATTAGCTTAGCTAGCTCAATTTGATGGTAAAAATAGAATGAGAAAGTACACAAAGTAGACACTAAAATAATAAAGTAAATAGACTAGAATTAAGGTGACAAAGATAATCTCACAAAGATAGTTGTTCACTAGCTAGCTCCATGCATTCTCTAACTTGCACACAAAAAAGAGGAAATTTTTTGGGGGATATATAGGGGCCTACCTCAGTCAAAACCCCATTTTGGTGTTTCCTCCTCCACGAATAGCCAAGATAGCAAAGATAAAGAAATACATGATAAAAGAGAAGAGCAAGTAGAAAGCATGATAAACACTTCAAAATAGTGGAGTGTTACTCAACCAAATCATAAAGGAGAGGAGTGAAAATGTTACCCCTTCCACCAAGAGCTCACTAGTCAATGATGGTGAAAGAAAGCTTGAACAATCAGCACAGCCTCAACTATGGTGAAGGGAGGTGTTGCACAACCTCAAGCTCGTATTGCAATGGCTTGTTCCACACTTTCTCCATGAAGTTGATGGAGTGTTGTTACTATAGCTATGGAGCGCTAAAGTGATGCTTGAAGTGATGGAAGTGAAGTGAAAGCTTAGAGATTACTTAAGAGATGTAAAAATGCTAAGAAGATGGATTGAATTAGCAAGATAGGCATTTCAAGACCAAAATAGGGAGGAAAGAGCCATTTTCAGGTCAATTGGTCGAAGAGGGATGTTGCAATTCCTTCCCAATGGGAAGTGTAATGCCTCTGCCAACTTTAGATGTAGGAATCTGTTAGGGATGTAAGTGTGTTGTGGGAACATCTACAGTTTGAATGGGCGTCCCCGACAATTATTCTTCTACCAACACAAAAGAAATATTCCAAGTGGAATGAAGGTAGCTTGTTGATGTGGAATTTCACCTTCAGATTTGGTTTTCTAAGGTGAGTTAGTGTAAAAGGGGAATTTACATAAGGGGAGAATATTTGCTCCTATAAATTCCCCCCCCTCTTTTAGCGAGAAAAAATACTAATGAGTGCTTCAATAAAGTAGATTAGAAAGGTAGTAGAGTTAGAAATGTATACCTGAACTATCAAGGAATCAAATCGCAATCTGGTGAGCTTGAAAGTATAGAATGGAACAAAAGACTCCATAGTCCTGCAACACCATGAACCTATACAATGAAAGCATCTTACAAGCCTACGGACCTACAAGGAGGTGACCCCCAAGATCTCCCACATGAAGGAAGCCTCGAGAAGTAAGCACCTCATAGGCCCACAAACCTATAAGGAGGTGACCCCCAAGATCTCTCACATGAAGGAAGCCTTGAGAAGGAAGTGCTCACAGGCTTGCAGACCTATAAGGAAGGTATCCTCTAGGATCTCTCACATGAAGGGAACCAAGAAAAGCACATCACAAGTCTGTAGACCAGGGATAACTTTAAGAAACCCCCCCTCAGCAAAGGTGTAAAATCCTGGCGAATATTTCCTTTTATTTGAAAAATATATTAATTTTCCTTGGCGAATCTTATGCACATTATTCAAAAATCTGTAAAATCCTGGTGAATCTTAATGGATAATTCATAAAAAAAAATAATCACATTGGGGAATCCTAGTGAATAATCACTAAAATTGTTCATTAAAATGGCAAATCTCTCCTTTAAAAATTTGCATACTTGGTCAGCGTAGTTCCCCCATTTTTCTTTTGTTTTGTTTTAATATTGAAGTAGGGACTCGGGGGCGATAGCCACCGGTGGGGTCAAGGGGGTCATGTGGTCCAAAACAAATTCCAGGCCTCAACAACCTTTTTAAAAGGCACGTGCAAATAAAGTCATGAAATTCACTTGCAACCATTTGATTAAAAAGCTAATCGATGACAATAAATAATAAAACTATTAAAGGCTAAAATATCCCTAAAATGAAATGGTAAATTATTATTAGTGGCGAATATACCATAAGAACTCATTGTAAGAATATAAAATTACTGGCAAATATAAGTAATATTTGTAATTACAGTATAAACTACTGGCGAATCAGATTCGACGATGTGTAGTTTAAAAAATAATTCATTGGCGAATTAATCGAGATAAAATGTTTTTTTGTAAAAACTTGGCGATTCAGCATCCTTTCTAGCCTGTATTATTCACCATTTTTGGAGGTCCCAATTTCAAATATTCGCCAATTGGCCAAGATTTGCCACTAAAGTTATCCCTGCTTTAGACGTACAAGGAAGGTGTTCTCCAAGATCTCTTACATGAAGGTGTGAACCCTAATCCTGCAAATGCACAAACATAGCAAACAAGCATAATGTTAGATCAAATGCAAGTGAGAATCAAGATTCCCCATGAAATCCATTTACAAAATTAAGATAGAAATGAAAAACGAAGAACAATGTATTAAACCAAATTAAATCTATCTAAACTAAGCAAACTCTTGATCCCATGGGGGAGTTGGTGCCAATGAAGTGTTGCAATTGGCCCTTTCCCAACTCCTTTGTGTGATTGTTGATGATTGATCCACTTGATGATGAAAAACAATGTGAGTTTTTGATAAAACCTGCAATAACCTAGCTAAGATCTTGCTTTGAGGATGAAGTTGAGTAGAGTAAGTTTACTCAAGATGTGGATGATAGAATGAGAGGAAGAGTCTCTCATTTATAGATTCTCGAATTTGAAGAATGAGGGATTTGGATGAATGTGGGATAAAAGACCAACCAATGAGAAGAGGCCACTTGTCAACATGTGATTGGAGGAGGAATGAGCACATTTTGGTCAATGTGCCAAAGGGGGGGAGATTTGAAATTTGAATTTGAAAGTTGGGGGGAGAGAAGAGTGGAGTTAATGTCACTTGGCTCAAGGCAAAGGACATGTAAGAGGCTTTGAATGCCTTGTTGGAAGTACCCATCCACTTGCATTTTTGAATTCAAACTTGAGGTAATATTCCCTTTTGATGCCATGTGAGGAAAATAGAGATTTAATAAATCAAAGTATTTGATTTATTGTGCAAGTTGCATTCTCTAGAGGATTTTAGTGAGAAGGATTAACTTAATCAATGTTTTGATTAATTTAATGAAGAATTAGGTGATGTGACAATTTAGACTTAAATAGATGAATTAATTTAAATCAGAATTGAGAGGAAATGGTTTATTAAATAAATGATTTGATTTAATTAACCAAAGAGGAATAGGTTAGATTAAATCAAATAAGGTTTAATTTATTTAATTTAATAGGAGGAATTTAGAGATTTAATTTAAATAAAATGAATTATTTAAATGAACAGAGAAAGTTGATTAATTTAATCACCAGAGGAGAAAGACCTAATTAAATAAATAATGATTTATTTAATTAAGGGATGAAAGGTGTTGATAAGCTGAGAGTATGATTCAAGATGAAACAATGTTAATATGATCAAAATTAGGTGCATGTATATTTTACGTGTCTACATTTTTCCCCTCTTTGAAGCAATGTACTTGTTGCATTGATTCAAAGAATAAATAGCTATGATCAAAGTTAAAAATTTCTCGATTTTTCAAATGCCCCACTATTGCCCCAGTGAAAGGAATTATGCTAGTATATTGCCCCCTCGAGAGATCGAGCAGAAATGTTCAATTTTCCGATCGAGATCACGATAAAATGTGAGAGGAGTGGTTCTATTGATCAAAGGACGTAAGATAATTCTTTGATGTAGACAATTCTGATGATGTATAGACAGTCATCGGCCATGGGTAGCCTTGTGTATATTTTTATATAGTGCACCGATTTTAGATAGAAATGTTAGTAAAGTTAGAAGAATAAGAAGAAAAAGATGGATGGAAGGAGGATCCACACAAGTTCACATTATTACTGATTATGATGATGCATTGCTTACTAGGAGTTGGGATTTTCAAAGGGCCAATTGCTTTATGTTTGATAACACACATAGGTACGATGCATCAATGTATAAAGGACCAGGATGGCGTTGTACCTAATGTGATGGACTTTGACTTGTCAATCAGATAGGAATATTCTTGTTCACACTTAGTATGCATACTTCATTTAGGATGTAGTTTAGAAATTCTAAACATCTCGGGCCAAAACATAGGAAAGCAAGCTTTCCTATGTGGTCAACAAGATATCTAAAACATCCTCCCTACAAACCAAACAAAGCATGCATGAAAAAGTTATTTTACAAGAGTATCCCACAAGCACAACAGATAGAAAGATAATGATCTTTTGCCCCATTCCTTTCTCTCTAAACCTATTTTGTTTAGTCATCATCGAGGGGTCCTTGGAATGAGTGCAACATAAGATAAGTCTAAAAGACCAAGATAAAGTAAACAAACAAGCTAATGTTCTTCGTACCGCTAGCCAAGGCTAAACTACTATGGGGTACCTGATGCTTATGTCCATCGTAGGAGAGCTTCATCCTAGGACATGTAGTGATCAGGGTTTTAGTGAGACTGATTGTGTGATAAGCTATTGATACTCTGAGTTGACCAACTTGCTTGCTTACTACTCTAGACTTGAGACTCTGACGATTAGGTGCTCACTTTGGAACCTGCTATACTTGCTTCTGATTGACTCACCAAAGGGTGAAGGCGATGATTGATTTATTATGAGTGATGACAATCATGGTGAAAGCGAGATGAAATGGATGCACCATTTTGGATTTTCAAATATTTTGAGGCTGTTTTTTGGTATTTTCACATTTTTCAATGTTTTTGGATTTTCAAGATTTACGACAAATAAACTAACCTAAAGACCTATCCTAGGGGTCTCGAGAGCTGATCCATAGATTAGCCTTGCCTACATTATACACACAGAGACCACGTAGTTCAACCGACGACAAATTTGACTTAATGAAAAGATGGATGGGCAAACGGATTGCCAATGTGATGGATGCCTAAGGACTAACCCTAACTATCTCAGGGGATGATCAAAGATCAACCTTGCCTACGTTCAAGCTCAGAGATGACTTAGTTCAATAAGGTGACAAACTTGACTTAATGATGAATTTTTGAAGCTTTTTTGATATTCCAACATGTTTTTGGATTTTTGAATGATTTGGATGTTTTTGGATTTTTGATGAATTTTCTGATGTTTTTGGGTTTTTTGCACGATTTTGACGATTTGAATATGTGATGATATCAGTGCTTTGTTTTGATATTTTTGTTGAAAACCAAGCTTAATATTGATCAATTAGATTGATGGATTGATAGTTTGACTAAGTGTGTTAAGTCAAACAAAAGTGATAATGCACTTGTAAATTTCGGGAAGTTGTGTTATCCCAGAGTAAACTCGTCCAAAAAGGATAATTTGGCTAGTTGTGTTAAGCCAAACAAGATGATTATGGATTTGATAATTTGGCTAAGTGTGTTAAGCCAAACAAAAATGATAATGAACTTGTAAACCCAAGGAAGTTGTGTTATCCTGGAGTAAACTCGTGCACAAGATGATAGTTTGACTAAGTGTGTTAAGTCAAACAAGGTGATGATTGATTGGATTCTATTGATGAAGGATGAAGCTTGATTTGGAACAAAATAGTTTTGATGATTTGATGTGACATTGAAGTACACATTAGATGAAACTTATATTGATTATTGGATTGACGTTCGACAAAAGATAGAGCATGATAAAGAACATCATCTTGTCAAAATATGCCATGGGCTAGTGATTTGGGATTTTGGATCACAAGTGCTTTGACCAATTTGATTTCATGTTTGCCAATGTTCGGATCACCACATAAGTGTGAAGGATATAGGTCAAGATTTATTCCCAAAGCGAGATGTAAATATCTACCCCTAGTGTCTAGCAATGTATGGAATGCCATGGGTGGATTCTTGGATTCTTGGATAGACGGATGGACGAATGGATATGGATCATCTTGCGATAAGATATGGTGTTCAAAAAGTGGATGCACCTTTGGATAGTGGTTCAAGGTTCAGATAGTGTTGTGTAGGATGGGATCAATGAAAATGACCCATGTCAAGATGTCTACCATAAACAAGTGTAAAGCATTTACCAAACCTTCATGAAGATCTAGATAAGGTAGATAAATGGAAATGTGTTGGATAACGGTTCATGGATGAATGGATGATATGGCCGAAATGTTGGCTTTATTATGGATGATATGTTGGCTTTACTATGGATGTGATAAGATGCTTTCTTCTGAACTGGCACACATAAATGCTCGATTCTACACATGATGCCTATTTGCAAGGTTTTCATCATGGTACTTGTCCAAAGCGCCACCAAAATGGTTTTCACTAGAGGACGATTTTTTTCTTTACTGTTTTCAATCCTTTTTCTGATTTTTTTGGATTTTTGTATTTTTTTTATTTTTTTGTTGTTGCCAAGACACTTGTTTGCCAGGTTTTCATGAAGGTGACCATTTTTTCAGGATATTTTTTTGACTTTTTTTTGTATTTTCTGAGAGATTTTAAGTTGATGCTGAACCACCTGGTGGTGCTGATGTTGATGCTTCTATCATATTGTGCCATCAGTATCCTGCTTGAAGAAGTTGTTTTGTCAAGATACGTGCACTTGAATGCAACTTTTGAGATTTATGATCTGCTTTGCTGGTACCAGAGTTAACTTTATCTTTGTGTGCACATCGTGATAAAGTGCCTTCTGAATCCTTATGATGAAGGGTCGCCGTCAATACATGGTCAATGTGAGAATTGGATATCATGTGTGGAGGCATGGATGGAGTGTGTTTAGGAGTAAAAGATGGATTGGTTGATAGTTTGGAACCTTTGACTCTCCAAACTTGGGAAGATGAGCAATAATGGGTGGATACGAAAGTGTGCATGGAATTAGTACCAACTGCTTGATACACTTTGTATGTCGCTTGAGAAGCATTCTTTTTCCTTTCTGGACATCTTTGATGGATACTTTTCCCTTTTTGATTTTGCCCCATAGTTTCTTCAACTGATAGAGTATGATAAGGATAATCATTTTTTGTATTAATTGGTATCCACATGTATTTAATTTGTCCTCCGTGCTTCTTAGCCTCTTTTTCTTCAATGACATTTTTCATGCTTTGATTCAGATCTTTCCTTTGACGTTGATCCCAATTCGTGGATGGGGTGATGGGTGGATGAAGATTCATGACATGGCGGGTTGTAGCATTGACATAGGTTTCATCATAAGGATTCTTCATGCTCCCTATGTTGACGTTTGCTCAAGACGAAGTTGCCCCCAGTTTTCTAGAGGTATCACTGATATGTTGAGATCCCTTGATTGTCGAATAACCAAGGCCTTGATGCTTAGGATTGTCAACAATCTACACTGGTTCTAGGATACCTTGTTCATGCAGACCTAATCCCTTACCTTGATAATTCATTTGCTGAAACATTTTATTTGCAAAAGGATATGATTTCCCTTGGAAACAAGGTGTTGCTCCTTCTCTGCTTTTTCGTGGACCTTCAAATGTGTTAGCTTCTTTATTGACAAGATAGCTTGCTCTAAGAAAGGTGAGTGATCCAACTTTATAAGTGATAGGATCCTCCACATGTGTAATAAATTCCTGATTAATCTCTTTGGCTTGATCTTGTAGTGCTTCTTCCAGAGGTATTGATGATTCACTGTCAATGTAAAAGTATTCCTCATGATTTATTCTTGATGTGCTTTCACATGAATTTTCTGATTCACAACTTCTGTAGAAACCTTCTTCATGGCTCATTTCTGATATGTCTCTGCATTTGTCTATATCTTGACCATGTGTATAAGTGTTAAGAGTAGGAGACTCTTGTTCCTCAGTAAGAGTATGAGACTCTTGTTTTGAATGAAGATAATCTACAGGTCCATCCAAAGAAAGCATCTCATGGATAGATGGAAGAGTATGTGCTATGCATATATGGTCATCATTTGCAACATCTTGTAGATAGGAGAGTGTCCATTATATCATTGTAGTAGCTTGGAGATACAAATTCTCGATCTTGAGTGATTTCGGAATTGCTTTCAACATGCTTTGGATTAAGTTCTTGACATGGGTCAATTTCAAAGAATGGATTTCTTTCTTGGATATCTTCATTAGGCATAGGAAGATTCTCAAATTTCATGAGGTCAAAGGATGGCCATATGTTTTGGATAGGCTCATTGCTAGACCTTGGTGAAAGATGTTGATCATGCTTTGGAATAAATTCTTGAGATATGTCCTCTAACTTATTACATGATGTAGAGACATTTTCAACATGATCATTAGTGGATGGATCTTGGATTATGTCAATAGGATCAAAGAATGGCTCTTGATGTATGTTGATTTGATCATCAGATGAGGTGGAAACATCTTCAAGGTGTTCATCGATGGATAGATCTTGATCATTGTTTTCAACAATTGTGGTGGGAATCAGTTGCAAGCTTTGTTGTGGGAATAAGGCCTGCATTTTCTGCTGAGCCAACAATGCTTGTTGTTGGTCGTGCTGTTGTTGTGCCAACAAAGCTTGTTGTTGGTCTTGTTGCTGCTGTGCCAACAAAGCTTGTTGTTGGTCTAGTTGTCATTGTGCCAACAAAGCTTTTTGTTGGGCTCTTTGTTGTGCTACTTGTTGATGGACTGCTTGTAATAGTGCCTGAAATTGTGCTTGTGCTTGCGCTTGTTGAGCTTGTTGGGCTACTTGAGCCGCTTGTGCTTGCTAAGCAGCTTGTTGGGCTTGGAGTGCCTTTTTGTGGGAAGCTTCTTGAGCGGCTTGCAATATGATGGAGAATGAATTGGTCATATTGTGTTTTGGCGGTGGTGGTGGTGGATTGGGGATGGTGTTGATCGTTGGGATGAGTGGAACAGTCTCATTGATTTCCAAGGTTTGAGTGGTGAATGATGTGATTGAGATTCTTGGTCTTTGACATATTTGAGGAATGGTAGATGTTTTAACCATTGGGGTTGCTCGGGTGGTTGCCATTTGTTGTTGCGATATTGTTGGCAAAATGAGAGGATTTGGTATGGTGTTTTGATTTGGCATGATATATTGAAATTGAACATTTTTGTGGTTGGGAATCATATTGCCTTGATTTAGGTAACTTTGATTTTGCATTGTGTTACCTTGACTTGAATCAACATATGGAGTTGTCAACATATTGCTTGGATTTTGAACAACTTTAGGGGGATTTGTAAGTGTATCTATCCCAAAATTCACCAAGTATGGATTTGAAATGGTCATGTTTGGTAAATTTGAACTTGGCATGTATGGATTTGGTGGGATAATGTTGTTTGGAAAACTCATGCATTGAGCGTTTGGTTGATAGATTTGCAAATTTGGACTTGGATTTAAATCTATCATTTGGAAAGGTGTTCCAAACTTTAGGTTGGGCATGCTCACATTTGTTGTACCATTGATGTTTGGACACGATGATGATGCCATATCTAAATGTGAGTTTCAATAATCAATTGGCATTGTGAGACTTGGATAGTGCAGCTGGTTTGGATTACTCATGATGGATGGATCAAATTTATATTCCATGTCCCTCTTGTGTTGTGATCTTGTTGCGAAAGCGAACCTCTAAGGTGTTTAGGATCAATGATGGGATGAAAGATGAAAGGGGTGAATGATATGGGTGCTTTGAACTTTTAGAAACTTTGGATCAATGCTAGACTTTTAGGAATTGATTTTATTTGATTTTCATTGGATAGTTTGACTAGGTGTGTTAAGCCAAACAAGATGATGGTGAATTTGTAAACCCTAGGAAGTTGTGTTATCCTAGGGAGAACTTGCATAAGAAAATGAATTGGCTAAGTGTGTTAAGCCAATCAAAGTGATCATGAACTAGTAGACCTTAGGAATTTGTGTTATCCTAGAGGCAAATTTGTTCAAGAAGATTGATAATTTGACTAGGTGCATTAAGTCAAACAAGATGATTTTGATTTTCCAAAAGGCTAGCATAAGAGATGTTGCAAAGTTCCAAAAGTTTTTGGTGAGATGAAATTTGATTGATATTTGAGAAATGAGTGAAGTGATGATTTTGATCCTAGATGACCCTATGAGGACTTACTTACAAGACCAAGGTGATGAAGAACATGATTTTCCCTAGGAGTATTTCAAGCCAAAAGACTAATGTTTGTATGGAAACCAAATGAATCAAAAGGGACCAAGCACATGTGTGGTTCAATTGAATTTTATCTTGCTTAGATTTGGTCCTTTTTACCACAAACACTTTCTTGATTTATTCTTTTCAAACTAAATGTCCAATGTCCTAACTTTCTTTCATCCCACAAAGTGTATTATGTGGAAATCAAGGAAATCAAGGCAAAGGTTACCTATTGTTGACTTTAGTGAGCAAATGGAGATATGAATTCAAATGTTTAGAAGCCTCTAAGGATAGAATCCCTAGGGCAAGCAATAACACTTGATATTTTCCAAAGATATTTGCTTCCTAAAGGGTTTGAAATTTTGATGATAGTGTTGAATGTTTGTTTTCAAGTGTTTTAGGACCAAGCAATGTATTATTTTTCCAAGCACTTTTTACAATCCTAGGATGATGAGGCAATATCTTGTTGGGTTCCCACTTGGATAAATCCAGTTGTGCATATCTTGTGCGAATGGCTAAATGCTTGACCACACTGGCTCCCCTCCACAACACTCACTTATTCGGGTCAGCCAAGCATTAGTACCCATGAATCTCCCATGGCATACTTTCCATTTCCACAACAAGACTGCATGTTACATGGGGTGACTTCAAAGGACATGACCTTTTGAATCAACAAGATAGACAAGGTTTTGGCCTTTTTCTAAACAAGGGGTTCTAATTCGGGCATTCCGTTCGTGGGGGATTATCCAACATCGGCGAGAGTCCATTGCTGTCCATCTCGTTGGAATAATCCTCTTGATAATGGCCTTTGTTCCAATATCCACACTTATATCTCGGGTGGAAGTCGCTTGGCTTTAGCGTGTTCCCGGTTGGGTCATTTTCTTGGGTGATTACTTTTTCCCACAAGGCAGGCCCTTTAAGATAAACAAAAGCAAGCTAACATATCTCGTCATTCACACAACCTTTATTGAAAAACAAAGGGGAGAACCTCCACAATATGTCGTGCTCACACTCGCACATTTTGTTTAATTTTAAAATGCCCAAATTGAAATGTGGAGGCAATCTTTTTAACAACCTAATATTACCAAAATGTTTTTGATTCTCAAGATTGCAATGAAGCGTGAGAGAAACGCATACACATTTTAGATAATATTACCTTGTAAAAAAGATTGCAAAACATGGAAAGCATTGGTTCATTTTAACCCTCAAAGCAATGATGACTTCTTTTTAAGCACCAAATAGAAGTGTGAATTTGCCTTGTTCAATTGTTACCTTTTAAACAAAATCTAGTGTGTTTGCCTAAAGTTCTTTTTAGCCCCTTGGCAACTTTAGAAAAACAAAATTTGATTGTTCTTTTTAGATCCCAATGAAAATTTAGTATTCTAAGGTCAAAGATTTTAACAAGTTTCTTAAAAAGTGTTGAAGAACACTTAAGTGTTTAGAAACACTTTTCACAAAATAAACATGATATCATAAAAGAAATTTGATTGTTCTTTTTAAAGCCCAAAGAAAATTTAGTTTCCTAAGAGCATGAAAGTAAACAAATCCTTGGAAAGGGATTATAGTTTCTCCCAAAGTGTTAGAAAAACGCTTGTTACAATGATATCATAAATTTTTATTCTTTCATTTGCATGATACATGATCCTTTAAAACCTGCAATACAAGCTTCAAATGTTATATAAAATCAATAAATAAGAAGAAATGAGGGTTAGATAAAATATTAAGCATATAAACCCTAAAACTTAGACCAAGTTTCATGGTGTTTTGACATTAGGTGAAAGTTTGAAAATTTTAACTTTATTGAAGTTGAGAAAAAACCACACCATTGGATAGATTATGAAATTCTACCCCATTTCAAAAAAAAAAGCTTTGAAAAAGACTAAAAAATGACCAAGATACGACCATTTTAAAATTGGATGAAAAACCAAAAAAACATATGCGGTTCTGTTTGCAAGTGCGGTGCTCTTTGGAACAGGTGCGGTGCTATATGGCACCACGCAGTTCTTTGAGTGCGGTGGAGTTTGTGGGTGCGGTGCTAAATAGTGCCGCGCAGTTTTTTGGGTGCGGTGCTAAACAACGCCGCGGACCTGTAACCTGCAAAAAAAAATAGAAAACAGTGGAATTTTCAAAAAAACATGATTTGAACTCGAGATTTGCCCTCCTTCTAGCACCAAAATGTGAACCCCAATTTGATACCTACACATATAAGACAAAAAAACATAATATTAGATCATATGCAAGGTAAAACAAGGATTCCCCATGAAATCCATTTGCAATACTCAAAATAGGAAAGAAAATGAATAAATGACTAAAGAAAGAAATGAAATCCTATTCTAAGATGCAAACTCTTCATCCCATGGGAGAATTGGTGCCAATGAAGTGTTGCAATTGGCCCTTTCCCAACTCCTTTGTGTGATTGTTGATGATTGATCCACTTGATGATGAAGAACAATGTGAGTTCTTGAGAAAACCTGCGATAACCTAGCTAAGGTCTTGCTTTGAGGATGAAGTTGAGTAAAGTAAGTTTACTCAAGATGTGGATGATAGAATGAGAGGAAGAGTCTCTCATTTATAGATTCTCAAATTTGAAGAATGAGGGATTTGGATGAATGTGGGATAAAAGACCAACCAATGAGAAGAGGCCACTTGTCCACATGTGATTGGAGGAGGAATGAGCACATTTTGGTCAATGTGCCAAAGGGGGGGAGATTTGAAATTTGAATTTGAAAGTTGGGGGGAGAGAAGAGTGGAGTTAATGTCACTTGGCTCAAGGCAAAGGACATGTAAGAGGCTTTGAATGCCTTGTTGGAAGTACCCATCCACTTTCATTTTTGAATTCAAACTTGAGGGAATATTCCCTTTTGATGCAATGTGAGGAAAATAGAGATTTAATAAATCAAAGTATTTCATCTATTGTGCAAGTTGCATTCTCTAGAGGATTTTAGTGAGAAGGATTAACTTAATCAATGTTTTGATTAATTTAATGAAGAATTAGGTGATGTGACAATTTAGACTTAAATAGATGAATTAATTTAAATCAAAATTGAGAGGAAATGGTTTATTAAATAAATGATTTGATTTATTTAACCAAAGAGGAATATGTTAGATTAAATCAAATAAGGTTTAATTTATTTAATTAAATAGGAGGAATTTAGAGATTTAATTTAAATAAAATGAATTATTTAAATGAACAGAGAAAGTTGATTAATTTAATCACCAGAGGAGAAAGACCTAATTAAATAAATAATGATTTATTTAATTAAGAGATGAAAGGTGTTGATAAGCTGAGAGTATGATTCAAGATGAAAGTGTTAATATGATCAAAATTAGGTGCATGTATATTTTACGTGTCTATAGAAGGAAACTAAGAAAAGTGCCTCACAAGCCTGCAGATCTGCAAGGAAGGTATCCTCCAAGATCTCTCATATGAAGGAAATTGAGAAAAGCACCCTATAAACCCACAAATCTATAGGGGAGCGACCCCAAAGATCTCTTGCATGGAGGAAGCTCAAAGGAAGTGCCTTATAGGCCCATAGACCTGCAGGGAGGTATCCACCAAGATCTCTCACATGGAGCAAACCAAAGGAAGGGGACTCTATAGAGTCAAGAAGCGGCTTTATAGGAACACTTGAAAAGCGACATGCTTACCTATAGATAGATCATGTCAAAATTCGTCCATGCAGGCAAGTAAACAGACAGTCGTGTGGACCATCGATAAGTTGGAAAACTTTCAAGGGGATCCCTCGGGAACCTAGTGTAAAGAGGAGGTCCACTCAAGGGATGTTTTGTTTAAAAGTATAGGAAGGACACTCTTTTCTAAAATCAATTCATCATCAAGGAATTTGAAAGGAAGAACAATGCCCCCTCTCAAGGGGAAGGTCAAAGTGGTTCCCACCTCAAAGGAAGGTTTTCAATTTCTTCCTTTACGAACCCATGATGAAGGAAACATGTTCCATAAGGGGTCCAAGTCACAAATACAGTTTTGAAAAAGGAATGCTCATGAAGACTTTCGAGAAGAGATCCGTTGGCAAAATATGTGTTTTCTAAAAATCAAAGCATTATAGAGATGGAAAAATCATCCAAAGAAGAGAAAAATAAATGAAAAAGAGTGAGAACTATGCAAACATAGACAAAGGGTACAAGGGGATCTGGTTTCATGGGTTCAGATCTGCTCATGCTTATATAAATAATAGGTAACCATGGTGCAAGGTGAAAGATCATCAATCCCCAACCATATCAGGAAGAATGCACATAAACTAAAATAAAAATTAAAAAATTGCTCAATATGGAAGGAGATCCTAAATTCCCCCAACACTTTACATCATCCACAATTTTCTGAAAATCAAGTCACAAACATGGAAGAATAATGAAATAGATAGAAGAAGGTTGATGACACAAAAATCACTCTTGTATCCAAGCACCAACAAGGGTTACAAGGGTCATTGAGGAACACATCACAAAACACACACATCAAGAACCTAAAGATAAAGAAGAGGCCTCCCCCTAACACCGATCGACCAAAAGGTCATTTGCTTCCCACTCTAGATCATCGTAGGGGGAAGGAGGATTAGCCTCCAGTAGTGGAATGTTAAGGGGAGGAGTTTTCTACCCTCCTACAACAAGGGATAAGGAAGAAGGCCCAATAAGGACCCCTCCACTAAGCTCTTATGGAGCTAGGGTCAACAACTTTGCAAAGATCACTGACAAGGCCAAAACTTCATCCAGAGAGTTCAACATGCACTTTATTGGAGCGCCATGGTTTACCTCAATGGATGGAGAGGACTACCCCTAATATTCACTGCTAGGCTCATTGAATGATTTGAGAGTGGTGATGAACTTAGGGCTCCAATTTGGGGCTTGCTTCATCACTAGGATAGAATAAGAAAGCGTAGGACCACCCTTCAAAGAGGATGGGCACCTCTTGCATCCTTTGTTGCTAGAAGGACCAACATATTCCTTCTACTCAATTGGGGGGTGTGAACTCCCTACAAATGAGGTGAGAGGCATAGAGGAAGAGGAGAAGAAAAAAATAACAAATACCACCAAAGTGTTTAGTATATCCATGGGTTTTGGAAATGGTGGGATGTCCCAAAGGGACATCAATAAGGGAGGCTCCACTAAAGGAGGGATAAAAACCTACATCTTTTTAGGGTCAGGCACACTCATAGTGGGGGTCAGAGGCGAGAAAGAAATAGGTTGAGAAAAAGCAGGGGAAAGGAGAGGGGAAGACACTATAAAATGCCCTAACACGGGGGTGGCCATCTCCTCATCCTTTTTCTGTAAAGTGGTCTACTCAACTACAAGGGCCTTTCACTAACACTTATGCTCATGTGCAAGGTGGTTTCTTTGGCTCTTTGAGCTAGGGGCTGGAGGCTGTGAAGGAACAAAAGGATTTTTCTCAACTATGGGAGTGTCCACTATAGTCATTTCTAGTGGAGGGATAGGCTCGTGAATGTGAGTATGAGGAATAGTTTGAGAAGAATTGGAGGGAATCAACTCAATTGCTTCAGAAATGGGCCTCTTCTTGTTCACTACTTTGGGAGGAGGAGTAGTGGGAGGCTATGGAGAAAATTATCCTCGAGATCCTTTCTTTTTGCCATACAAACTTGTAGTACAAAGGCCCAAGGGGGTCAGTAGGGAGATCCGATATCTTGATCTTGGTTTACACCAAGTAGTTACCATCAAAATTAGTAGGTAAAGGCCAGGCTTACTCATCCAATAATCATCCCAAGAAGGGGGAGCATACAAGGTAGCTCAAGAAGGGGCAAGCTTATCCTTTCCCTTTCAAGATGAGGAGGCAACTCACTATTGTGCTATAGGAAGGGTTAGTTTTGGTTGTTGTTTGACCCTAGTCGTATAATTTATGTAATTTTTATAAAGTAGGTCCATCCTTGGAGGAAGTGGACCCACTAGGGTGGGCCAAAAGTGATCCAATGAATATCACCCATGGGACACTAGATGTTGGTATCCAGTGTCATGCACTACGTGCATGACACCTTCATGGGAAAAATTTAAACATTTATGAATTATGAAGGCGATCCCATTCATGGAAGCTAGAAAAGGTATGCCTAGCTTCAACCTGAACAAATCCAACTCTGAAATAACATCAAAAACCATTTCAACAACCCTAGGTCCAACTAAGACGGACAAGGTTATCGATCCATATGTTTTGAGATAGAGACCATCATGTGTACGAATGGTGGATTTTGTTTTTTCATACTCCTCCCTCTGTAATGAATTCAATAGCAATGTTTCATTTGTAATAACATTCACATGACTCATAGGGTTGACCAAAACCCCATCACAATGTTGCCATTGTCACATGTATATCCTATGAGGTGAATGTCACATCCAGCAAACTGTTCATAGGTTGCTTAGTGGGAGTAACCATGACCATGCTGAAATAGTCCTCAGGTTGAGTGAGATATTCTGAGGGATCGATAATCATGTTGGTAGAATGTTATGGAAATGGGTCTATGTATATCTACAACTCACTGTTCACTTTCACCACCGATTTATTTATATTTTGTTTGCCTCCATCGAGATGAATAGTACCATCCTAAATGTGATCCTATATTTCATGATGTAGGCACAAAGAGTGTTTGGTATCATGTTCATTGACTCGATGGTATTGACAGTAGATACTTGCATCGTACCAACTAGGGTAAGGTTCCTTAATAGGCTTAGGATTATGCACGATTACAATCTTATCCTTCACCAAATTTTTCAAGACAAAAGAATAGGATTCTACCAAATTTATGAAATTTCGGTTGCATTTGAGGCCATTTTCATTCAAAGTGGCTACTACTTTCATAATGGCCTTACCTTTCCCAAAGATTGATATAATGGATCTTCCTTTAGAATGAGTGCATGAGGAGGATCCCCCAAACTGAACTACCATTTGTTGATACTCTCATAGTGTTGCACACAAATGCGTGAAGGAAGAATACTTCATAAGGAAAAACTTCTCTTGCCAAGGCCTTTGCAGGTTCCCTATGAATACCTTTTGTACATCTAAATTGGGTAGCTTGTATAT
Organism: Sequoiadendron giganteum; assembly: GCA_007115665.2. Taxonomy (NCBI): domain Eukaryota; kingdom Viridiplantae; phylum Streptophyta; class Pinopsida; order Cupressales; family Cupressaceae; genus Sequoiadendron; species Sequoiadendron giganteum. Next base: position 272,916,610 of record CM021100.1, on the reverse strand, counting down.
TATTTGTGATAAGAGTGCTTGATACCATGCAATGAAGGTAGTAATATTTTCATTATCTTCCTATTTGCATCAAATGATATTTGAAAAGGGTCATCTTTGGTTCAATGTTGGCTTGGAATTTTTCAGAGAAATTGGTTCACCAGCTAATCGAATGAGAAAATGGAACTATCGAGCAAGGAATAGTACCATTCAAGCATTGTATCCCTGAGTGATCAGGGAAATAGTTTTTCCATCAATGCATCATGATGGAAAAAATATATGCACAAGGATTTAAAGGCAAACACATGTGTTTGTGGATCCCCTTTGTTGCCATACTTTTCAAAATTTGGGATCTCCATTCCTTGTGGGAAGGGAGTGTTTAAAATTGCTACCGACAGTGGGATATGTTGAAAGAAGGGTTGAAAGATAGGTTGGGCAGAGGCTTGATAGAGACTCATCAACTAGCTCTACATCTTACCCATATTCTAAAGGAGAGTATTCAAACTAGGGTCATTGGATGGCATAGGACCAATGGAACTTCCTCGAGAACTACCATCAAAGCCACCTTTGGAATTGCTATCGTGGACACCACTAGAACTACTGTCAGAGCTACTACTAGAAGAGAGGCCTCCACTAAAGCCACTTTCATTTCTAAAACCACCACCATGACCTCCACCAAAACCATTTCCACAAATAGTTCCCCTACTACTGAAGCTACCACCACTACCAAAGCCTCCACCACTCATCCCATCAAAACCTCCACTACTAGAGGTAACAAGAGGGGTGAAGCTGAAACCCAAGACAATCTTGTTCACTTTGATGGTTTTAGATCCTTTGGAGACAAAAGGGATGTCGATTGAAGGGACCATGTTATCCATGTATACAGATGTGGGAGGCATCGATACTCCTAATTCTCTCTCATGTTCTTTAAAAGTGGCCCCTTGTATAATTCTATCATTATTCAGAGGGGAACACACTTCGGTCAGACTAGAGAGGCTAGCAAGGAGTTTTATGCTTGTTCAGTCTTTTCCCACCATCTACTTTAATTTTCTAATAACCCAAGTGGCCCTAGCCAACTTCGGGTTTCTTTCCAAGTGATTTTCTAAGTCACCCAACCCTTTGCTAAGGGTAGAGACATATTCTAAATAAATATGAACTACCTCATGCTCATCTATTGAGTAAGATGTGGGAGATGTAGGAGGAGTAGGGATGTAATCAGTTTCATCAGGAATTCCTACCTTGCCCCTTGACAACTAATCCTGAGTTAAGAGACCCATTGGAGGCTCGAAGAAAAGGCTTGTAGAGAAACTAGAGGTAACCCTCATCTTCTCCATCATAAGGTGTCATATACTTCTCTTGACAATGTACTCAAAGGTTGTGGATTGTGTTGTGATGCTCATTAATCTTTACAATTCTCAAGGATATGATGATCACAAGGAATGTGGGATAAGTTTGAACACCAACCAATGAACAAATGCAGTTTCACGTTAGGTTCACCAAAAAGGTAAGAGAGGGGGATGGGGACCAACCACGTTCAAAGCCCCAAGTCATGGAGGGCCAAGAATGGAAGGCTACCCTAGCTTACCTTAGTCTAAAGGGATGTTTCAAATGAGGGATGAGAATGATGAGGACTATAAGGTTCTGCAACCACTCTTCAAACCTGAACTATGATATGGGCTAGGTGAGCTAGCTTTTTGGACTAAGTTTTGTGCCTCAGACAACTACCTATCCAAGGACAACAGTGTAGTTCTAGGACATCAATGTGGTGCACTGGTGTCTCTTGGGTGTGTTGGAATCTATATGGCCAAACAATAGTGGACACAGTAAAACTACCAAAATGACCTACTATCAGCCTAGCTAGCTCAATCTAGATGGTAAAAAATAGAATAAGAAAGTACACAAAGTAGACATTGAAATAATAAAGTAAATAGACTAGAACTAAGGTGTCAAAGATAATCTCACAAAGATAGTTGTTTTCCAGATAGCTCCATGTGCTCTTTCACTTGCACACAAGAAAGAGGGAAAATTGTTGGGGGTTGTATAGGGGCTTTCCTCAGTCAAACCCTTATTTTGATGTTTCCACCTCCATGAATAGCCAAGATAGCAATGATAAATAAATATATGATAAAGGAGAAGAGCAAGTAGAAAGCACAATAAACTCTACAAAAAGTGGAGTTCTACTAAACCAAATCGTAAAGGAGACGAGTGAAAATGTTACCACCTTCACGAAGAGTTCACTATCTAATGATGGAGAAAGAGAGCTTGAACAATCACCACAACCTCAATTATGGTGAAGGGAGTTGTTGCACCCTCAAGCCCTTGTTGCAATGGCTTGTTCCACACTTTCTCTACAAATTTGATGGAGTGTTGTTGTTGTTGCTATAGAGTGCTAAAATGCTACTAGAAGTGATGGAAGTGAAGTGAAAGCTTAGAAATTTCTCAGGAGATGTAGAAATGGTGAGAAGATGGATTGAATTAGCAAGATATGCATTTTAAGGTCAAAATAGGGAGGAAAGAGCCATTTTTGGGTCGACTAGTCGAAGAGGGACATTAGAATTCATTCCCAATGGGAAGTGTAATGCCTCTTCCAACTTCAGATGCAAGAATCTGTTAGAGACATAAGCATTCCACGTGGACATCTACGTGCTATGTGGGAATCTCCAATAGTTATTCTTCTACCAACACAAAAGAAAAATGCTAAGCGGAACATAGGCAACTTCCTGATGTGGAATTTCTCCTTCGGATTTGGTTTTCTAAGGTGATGAAGTGCAAAAGTGGAATTTGCATAAGGGTTGAAAATTCACTCCTATACATTGGTGAATAAGTCCCTATTAGCTACTAATTTGCATTTTCTTGACATTAAAATCTTAGTTTCCAGTTTTTTTTTGGTGTTGTTAGTTTCCTATTTTAGTTTCTTGATTTTTTGTTTCATCAAATTCATTACATTTAGCTTAATTTACTTCATTTCAATGCATTGTTAAAATTCAAAATTGTACTCAAACATTTAATTTTCAGCTGATTGCATTGTGTAATGAGTAAATTGCATTTCTTAGAATCGAAAAATTGCATTTAATTCTAGGTTATAGCATTTCCCGTTTGCCATTTTACGGTTCACACACTGGGGTTGTAAAACTTGTATGAGATTTAGAACTTGGTGTCCTATTTGCAATACTATTATAAGATGTAGTTCGAGGCTCATGCCATCCTATGATATCTCTCTCACTATGGATCTTGGGTTTTCAAACTCTCTTTCTGATAGTATTGAGAATCAACCCTCCATGGATCATAACTTGCATACTTCATTTCCCATTACTTCACCTATTACAATCAATGTGTATGATATTATTTACAAGCTATATGAACTACTCAAAACTTACAAGCTCATATCCTTAGTGAATGCATAGACATTACCTTGGTTTCCATCATACAAAATCTAAGGAAAGTGATTAAAACTCAAAATGAAACACAAATCATCTATAGCCATAGCTACTTCCTTCATGAATACTTGAACAAAAATGAAAATAACAAAATGTTTGCCACAATCAATCCTCCTACTCAAACTAAGAACAATTTCAACATGGATCATGATGATATGCAACTACATCCCATAGAGAAAGTGGTAGCATTTATCAAAGCTAGACCTCATAATGGCTCAACTAAAAAAACTCTTGACATTCCTTTCTCAAAAAATGAGACACTTAAGCATGCACTTGATGGTCCTCTTTACATAGCTGTCTGAATCAATGACAAGCCCACTAATGGGATATTGATTGATCTTATTTGTGGAGAGAACATGATCATTGAAGAATTCTTATATGTGCATGAACTATATCAAGAAACGTATGATAACACAAAAGCATGGATCAAGACACATAATGGATTTGCTTGCCCTACAATAGGCTCAAAGATCTCCCTTTAAAAGTGTGACCACAAACATTAACAGTCTCATTTTCCATCATCCCAAAACGAAACCAATTTCGTCTAAAGATAGGCTATCCATGGATTTTGTCCATGAATTTCATCCCTTTGGCTGTGCATAAATGTCTAAAGTTTCCATTTGGAAATGATATTTTTACTATGCATCATAGTGGATTTAATCTTGCTTAGGAAAAAGGGATTTTTTCACTACATTACTTTTTTCCCAAGCCTATGGAACCTATTAAGCCTCATGAAGATTTATTTTTCAAATCATATCAAAAATTCAAGGCAAGGAAAATATCAAAACTATCCCTTGGCAATATGGCTTAGCCTATTACCAAACCAACCATCCTTGATGAAACAATGATTGAACCAAAATCACTTTTGAACATACAAGATCAACCTATAGACAAACCTCCTACAATTTCCTACAAGAGAACATGAGATAACAAAAGCAATCATGTTGTCCCTCCTAGAGTCAAACAAGTTTACAAAGTCAAAGAGAAAGTGGTTGAGAAACCTCCTTTTTTTTCTTCTATTCCCCCCCAAGGAAGAGAAGGAACCTATGATTGACAAACCCCCTCTTACACAAAAAAAACTTGACAATAGATTGAAAATAAATCAAAGTGCTAGAGAGCATAGGTGTAGATCTCATGCTATTGCTCATAGATTAAAAACTCAAGAAAATAATAAAAACAAAGAAAATTAAAATCCAAACCTACCTGAAGCAATGCATGATGACCCTCAACCATCACTACAATATAAACAAGAACATTGCCTGGACATTGTTATTTGAACTCCTATTGTGATTAACTTAGATGATGACATTTCTATTGCAAAGATTGATGAACAAGTGCATGATGATTTGAATACATTGTTTTCTTATTTTATGGGCTCAGATGACAAATATCCTACTAAGCATGTTGAACTTGGTGCATGTCCTAGTTCAAAACTTGATGTTTTCCCTTTGGCTATTTTCCCGCCTTCCATTTATGCCGACCAAGATTGGGAGGCAGAAAAATTGCTTTAGGTTGACTCACCTGTGCCTTACTAGTCTTTTTCTTTTTCATGTTTTTATTTATGTGATAACATGTGCATAATGTGATCCCCCATGAAATTTCATTTGATGTACTTCTCTCTTTATGCATTCTTTTATATGTACCTTCATTTTTCTATTTGTTATTTGTCATAAACACTTTAACTTTTTCATTTTTCTTGTGTTTTCCTTTTGGGGATGATGCAAGGCATTGAGACATTTAGCTCTCTTCCATGTTGACCAAAAGTTTTTTCTTTATCTATTTCACTTTTCTTTTTTTTTCCTTTTGGGGATGATGCAAGGCATTAACAATTTAGGCCTCTTACATGTTGACCCAAAATATTTTTCTATATCTATTTTGTTTGTCTTATGTTTTCCTTTTGGGGATGACTCAAGGTGTCGAGACATTTAGGTCTCTTTCGTGTTGACTTGAAAGGGTTTTCTTTTTTTTCTCTCTCTTTGTGTCATTCTTCCAGTTCTATGAGTATTTGGGGAATGATGGTAGTTCCATGCTCTATGAAAACTTTGTAGCAAAGACATATTGACCCAAAATCCATAGATCCCTTATGTATTTGTGGGGGCAACCCTTCCTTCCTATTTCATGATGCATCTTAATTCAGAAACATGACTTGGCATAGGGTTTCTTGAGGAAAGCTCTCATGTCTTAGTATAAAACATTGGCTACTTTAGAGAAATTTCTCATAGTGATGGTATACCAACTACATTAAAGTGGGGGCATACATCGATGACATATTTTGGAAAAATTTCATGGTGTGACTTTTCTCTTTTCTTGTGATGTGTCCTCTTCTTGGTGCTATCATTGGGTTTGATGTCATCCAGGAGTGTACAATCTAGTAGCATGGCATGATGAAAACAAGGCATCCCATCCATGATGATCTAAAACTTTGGAATTTTCCTCTCTTGGAGAGATTAGGGTAAACCCACAAAAGTGGTTTACAATTTGAGTGACGAAGGAAAAGTTGAAAATATTTCAGTGTCTAGTTTGGCCAAAAATTGTAAACCAATATTTTGGAATAGCCCATTAGGAACAATTCTTCCTAAGAATAATACCTTTACATGAACAAATAAAAATCCCCTTTAACAAAATTTTACATTACAAAAGCATTTACAAAAGCACTACATTGTGGTGTCTTATTGAAGTTGTCAGGAGGGTAACTTCGGTATAGTATGAGAGGCTAATATGATTCTCTCATTTTCCACTTCATTTTCACAACTCACCTAGTGGATAGACTAAGGTTCCATACCCCAAACTGAGTAGCGTATCTTATGGACAAACAACCTTGTTCCATATCATGTTGGAATGGTTGTGCTTAATCCTTTGTTTTTCTTTATTTTTTCTTGGCATTTGACAAGGTATGACTATGTATCTTTTTTATTGTTGCATACTTAAGTGTCTTGGATGTCTACTTTAGTGTGATTTTTACATGGGGTCATCCTCTCACTAAAGTAGGGGAAAAATGTAGTAACAAAAAAAGTAGCCTTTTTCCGTTACTTGGTTTGACAATTGGCATTAAACCTAATTTAATAGTGTCTTGGAATAGTGTTGTAATGTATTGTACACATTCACATCATTTGAAGACTTTTATTTTATTAAAAAAAAATTGAATTGGTCCTTTGCAAAGGTGTTGTGAAGTGTTGTAACACACTTTCGCACTTTTCTAAGATTTATTTACTTAATTAAGCTTAATGGGCCCCTTCTTAATAAAATGTATTTAAATTTGTACCTTATTTAGGAATTGTAAAGAATTTTAAAGAACTTTCACATTTATCTAGGGTGGTCTTAATTATTTTTTGTCAGTTGGCGTTAATTAACCACTTTAATTAAAATTCAAGCCTTTTTTATTACACCTTCCAAAGATCTATCCTAATACCCATAATTCAAATAATATAAAATTTAATTCGAAAAAAATTAGGTCTTGGAAAATGGTGCTAGGACCCACTTGCCATAGGTGGCAAATAGGCCCTCCCTTAATAGGACCCCCCTTTACTTCCAGATCTAGTGTTGGCCTTAGTTCTTTGAATTTTGAGCTTAATCTCCCAATTTAGTATAAATAAGAGGTTAATTCATATAATTTCATCCTATACTTTCAAGAACTCATGCATTATAGAAAATTAGAGTTCACAAGATCATTCATTTCAAGGTAGAATTTAGGGTTTATTGCAGCAATTCAAGATCATTTTATCATGACAAGGTTTTAATTCATTCATGCGTGTTGTTGAGCTAAGATTGTGAGTGTAGTATTGAGTATCTAATTGAAAGAATTTTTCACATTACTTTCAAGGATCAAGATCTACATTCTTCATGGCTACTACATGTTAGATTACAGATTTTTTTCGCAAGACATCATCCACGATGACATCAATTGCATTATTTAATGTTTCATGCTTCATTCCTTTATTTCATCATTTGATTTAATTACCTACAAGGGGTTTGACCAAGGAAAACCCCCATTCACTAGAAAACAACAAGTTTTATTCCCTTGAATGTGTGTTTATAGATTTACAGGTTGAAGATCAACTGGAGTATGTTTGGAGCAAAGTTGTCAAGGTTGCAAAAGTTATCATATAAAGTATAAAATCAAAGATTCGAAGATACAAAATTATCTATAGACTTCCAGAAGTTGACAATAGAGATTTTGAGAGTGCAGACATTAAGGAATAAAACCATGACATCAGTTTTAGAAACCCTAAGAGGGACCCATTTGGCACTAAAGTCGAATGAGTCCTCTGTAGCCTAAAAATATCAAATTTTTGACAAGGTAGACAACTTTTTATGCTCTAAAAACTTCCCTCTTGGTTGCTATAACAATTAGGCATCATTTTTTATTGTTATTTGCATCTTATTATACACATAATTTTAGTGTTTAAGGTCTTAGAAAAATCATTGATTCATCACTTTGTTGACTCATTTTGGTGAACCCTATTTTTCACCTAAGCTATGCAATACACTATTGGTCTAAATCCAAGCTTAAGGATTCTTAGTGGGGATCCTTATAGTTTTTTCTTAATACCCATAAAACATCAATATTCATCACCCCTCATAAATATAGAACATAGTAGTCCACAAACCACTTGCACAATCTTTCCATACTCACTGAACTCTCAAAACATGTCAAACAGTGATCCTGTATCATAAACAAAATTTTACAAAATGTGACATCAGTTCAACAATAATTTTCCATATTGAATCAAATTCAACATGGTAAACCTCCACAATCTCTCACATAAAACCTATTATCAATTGTCATCCTAAAAACACCTATACCTCAAAATATGAAAATACCTTGATATGACAAATATAATGGTAAGAGAGATCCTCACAACCATGCATTGGATTTTACTACATTGTGTAAGAACTTCATTTTTGAATATAATCTCTTAGCTAAAAAAATTCATAGATCATTGAAAGATATGGCCTTGGAATGGTTTTTGTAATTTCCAAATAACTCTATAAATTAATTCACTAAAATTGTTAGTGCATTTCTCCAACATTTTCAAATGAACATTGGTCCTTAAATGATATTAACTAATTTAGTGTATTGTAATTATGGATGCAAGGAAATATAACTGTAATGATGGAAATAGGGTTCTTCAACTTCTAGGAGATTGAGCACAAGTAGTAAGGTCCTATTTAATTATTACATTCAAGGAAACCCTAGAGATCTCAATCTAGGGATGGAATGAGAGAAAGAGATCCGCAAAAGGGTATCTTGAGGTATCATTAAGGACTAAAAGTGGTTCACGACCAAGCTAGGGCTTGGAAATACAAGTAACATGAAAAACATACTTATGAAACTTAATGATATGCAAAACTATAAGAAATGACCTAGAAATGAATGCAAAATAGAACAACAAGATGATAAGTTAGAGAGGTGCACCTGGAATCATGTAGAAGATTGAATAAAGATTAGAAATACTAAAAATGTCAAATTTAATACACATTGGGACTCATACACCAGGCTGGGTGATCTAGTCCCATATTAGGGTTTCTAGGCATGAATAGAAATCTAGCAGTGATAGGTATGGGTATGTGTAGGATCATCATGGAAAAAATAGGCCCTGAAGTGGCAATAAAAAGATAGAAAATCAGAGTTAGACAACTTGATGTAAAAATTTGAATAAGTTATTTATATTATTTCAAAAAAATATAAAAAATAGAATCTATACAAAATTGAATGTAGTTTCTAAACTAATAGAATTTTATTTGTTTTTAAAAAATCTATTTGGTGAAAATTTGAAATTTCAATGCATTAGTATTTAAATTTCAGGGTAAAAATAAGAAGTAGGTGTCTGTATGACCACCCTAACCACAATAAAATGATAATATATTTTTATAAGCTTTTATATATAAGTAGAGGACTCATGTCTCGATGTGATGCATATTTGTTTATAATTTTTTTCCAAGTAAATAATTAATTATGATTTTTTTATTACAACTTTTAAAAAATATAAAAGCTCGTCTATCTAACCACCTTAACTTGGTCAAAAATTCATGAAATTCTTTTTTTTTTTCCTAATCCTATAGTATGCAAAGCATAGAATGTGATGCATGTTTCAGATTCAAAAAATGTGATACCATTTGAAAGTTATATATTTTTTTCAATCAGCCTATCAATCAGGAATTTATTCGTAATTCTAATAGAAAATTAATAATAATAATTTATTAAATTCAAATTAAAGCATAATTTATATTGGTGGAAATCTGAGAATCTCCTCTACAAACCGTTTTTGTTTCATCAATTTTGGGTAAAAAAAAAGTTGGCAGCCACGTGGGCCATCATATGGCTTACATATCGCCACTTTTTGGCCCATCATGATCCTGCACATACCCGTATGGAACTCTAGAAATCTAGAAAATTGATTGTATTGGGACTCATATTCCAAAAGTGTCATATCAATCCTTCTTGGCCTTTTTAGAGGATCAAGATATGAATCTTCTCTTCAATATTTGATTTGTCTTCTCAATTTTATTTATGGGTCTAAAATGATGAATTATTCTTTATAGATGCCATTTAATGATCTTCTAAACAAGGTGAGAACTTGGGAAACTTCTTTCCAATCTTGCTCCTTAGAGGATCTTCAACCTAGATATGCAAATCACACACTAAAGAGAAGGAACAATGTTGTTTTGTTAGTAGAAAGGGTTTTTTCCTTGGTCAAACTCAATTTTGGTAATCAAACCTTGTAATGAAATCAAATGGAAAGGAGGAATAATGAATGGACAAATAAGTAATGTTGCAACTCACCAAAACCTAGAATAAAATACTACAAACATGTATGAAATGGCTAGCATTAATTTGGATCTTGAATCTTGCTTGAATGATATGGATCTTTTCTTGAATGCTTGCTTGAATCATGAAACCCTACATGAAAAATCTTAGCTCAAAAAAAAACATGATGCTTGATACATGAATAATTCTCCAAAACACTTGATAATAAGCTCTTGAAGACTCTTGAATACTCCTGTAAACACTTGAATTCTCTTGTGAACTCAAATTTTCTATAATGCATGAATAGTTGAAAGCTTAGGCCAATTGATTGCATGTTAGCTGAAAAATGAGTGAAATAACCTTGTATTTATACTTTTTTATACCAAATTTTTTAAAATTACAATAGTGCAAGCCAACATCAGAACTAGGAGAACAAAATCCTACCAAGAATTTGAATTTCATTTAGGTTTAAGCCACATAGGACTCATACACTAGAAGTGTCCTATGAGTCCCATTAGGCTAGGCTATGGGACACATTTTTCAAGAAAGGATTAGATTGATGTGAAATCAAGATCGGGGCCCCAAAACTTAGGTGGGAGCCCAAGGTGGCATATGAGTCTTGAATCACTAAATTTGGTCCATACCGTCCAAAAACACATGAATCATGATTGGATGTTGGTTTATGTTGGGATTAATCGTAGAAAGAGGCATTAATTAAGGCTTGTGGATGAAAAATAAGGCCAATTAAGGCATAAAGTAGGCCCATAATAAATGAAACCCTAGATTAGTGTGAAAGTGTAATAAAACACTTTACAACACCTTACATAAGAAAAAAATAATTTCACTTAGTTTGCAAGGGCCCAAGACCTAATGTGAATGTGTTAAACACATTACAACACTAAATCAAGGGAACATTAAGGTTAATTTGACAAGGAGGGACCAAATAAATGTGAAAAATGTAGAGGGATATATTTTTTGTCATTACATCTAGCCCCTACTTTAGTGAGAGGAGGAACTTGCTTGAAACTCACACTAAAGTGCAAAAACTCACATCAAGAGGGTTACTAGTGTACTAATGCAAGTAAGATAGGATAGGGACGATCAAGAGGGGTGATCAAGCCCCAAGGATCAAGATCTTATGTTGAGCCAACATAATAAAAAAATAAAACACATTTAAAATGATATAAGGAGAAATGAAAAAGCACACACATACACTACCAAAGTTCTAAAGAAAAGAAAGAATAAAATGAAAAAGGGGTGGATCAATCTTTGACTGTTTGTTTCACATGTTGTTGATCAGATCTAAGTTGTTTGCACAAAAGTGTACATTCACTCTCAGGCAACAAAAATTTAGGCTATCTTCTTGGCGAGTATCCAAAAAGGTGAGACACATACAAACACGAACAATATGCTCTCACACAAATAAGCCAGTGGCTATGGGAAATTCATGCCTAAGTTCAAATTATCATTCAACCAAACCAAAGTTATACCTCTTGATAAATTATATAGGGAACCACACAACACTGAACTTTGAGCTTGATGAGGAAAGCAAGGCTTCGTATGCTTGAAACTCATGAACAAACAAGATCGCTCCATAGTCAAGCAAATTGTGTTATGCAAGGTGGCCATATAATAGAAATTGTAAATGAAAAATAGTATAAGGTATGTCAAAATGAGTTTTTCTTAGTGCATGTAAGATCTTAGCTTAAGGAACATCATGCATAATGTCTCCAGGAGAGGAAAGAATATAAGATTCACAACTTAGGGGATGCAATGTATCAGATCAATCCACTAAGGGGGATATAATATGTTAAGAGAGATCATGCTCTTGAAGGACATCACACCCAATATCATCCACAGATTAAAATATGCATCACATAAAGTAAGAAGACTACACAATGAAACATGAAATGCAAAAGAATAATGCCAATGTGTGCTACCACTTTAAATAAAGTGGTAAACACCATGTTGTGAGCAATTAATTAAAAGTAGCAAATGATAATTTATGCTAACAATAAAGAAGAAATGAGAGCTAACTTGGAAATCCCTATGCCAAGTCATATGTTTCCAGATAAAGCAACGTCATGAAAAGGGAAAGAGAGGTTTCCCCCAAAATAAAACTCCAAACACATGGGGGATCCATGGATTTGGGGTTAGTATGTATTTTCTACAATGTTATTAGAGAGCTTGTAACATTCATCATTCCTAAAATACTCATGGATTAGGAAGAATGACACAAAGAGAGAGAACAAAGAAAAATTATTTTAGGTCAACATGGAAGAGACATAAATGTCTCGACACCTTGCATCATCCACAAAAGGAGAACACAAGAAAAATGAAAAGATGAAGCAAAATATTTTGGTTCAACATGGAAGAGACATGAATGTCTTGAAGCCTTGCATCATCCCCAAAAGGAAAACACAAGAGAAATGAAAAGATAAAGGGAAATATTTTGGATCAACATGGAAGAGACATGAATGTCTCAACACCTTGTTTCATCCCCAAAAGAAAAACAAAAGATAGATAAAAGGAAAAGGTAAAATATTTACGACATACAGAAGAATGTAGATACAAATAGAGAAATGGCACAAACAGGGAGAAGTACTTCCAACAGAACGTTACAGGGATTACATTACATACATGCAATCTCACAAAAGAAAAAGAAACAATGCAAAAGACTAGTAAGACACATGTGATTCAACCTATTAGCAGGTCGTCTGCAAACCAATCATTCTCATTGTATACAGAAGGTAGAAAACTAGCCAAAGGGACAACAACAAGTGTCAAAATAGGGTTGTTACCAAGTTCAACACACTTCTTAGGATAATTGTCATTTAATCTCATAGAAGAGGCAAACAATGTATTCAATTCATTATGTGCTCCTTCATCAATTTTACCAGCTTCATCATCTTCATCTAGGTTAATCACAATGGGAGGTTGAATGATAATGTCCAGAGAAGCGTTTAGCTCCTGTTGTGGTTGCGGTATATGATCTTTTTGTTGCATCCGGTGAGACTTGTCATGCATTTCTTTAGTCAATTTTATATTTTCATTTTCATTATTTATTTCTTCATTTAAATTTTGAGCAACAACACGTCATCTATGCCTATGCTCTCTAGAATTTTGGTTTCTTTTGGTTTGGATTTCAAGTTACATTTGTGTAGGAGCGGTTTTATCAAGCATAGGTTTCTTTTCTTCCCTAAGGGGAGGAATGGAAGGAACCATGGAAGTTTTTTCAACCACTTTCTCTTTATATTTTTATATTTTTTTTATCTTAGGAGGTGTGACTAGATTGTTTTCAATCTCTCTTGGTCTTTTATAAGAGATAGACAAAGGATCTGTCTTAGGTTAGTCTTGGTTGTCTAGAATGTCTTTTGGTTCAATCATGGTCTCATCAAGGATGGTAGGCTTAATCATAGGTTGGGGCATGTTTGTAAGAGATGGTTTTTCTATGAATTTCACCTTAAAATTTTGGTGGGATTTGAAAAGGAAGTCTTCTTGAGGTTTGATAGGTTCCATCAGTTTAGGTGAAAAGAAATCTAATGAAAAGTTTCCATGGGAAGACAAAAGGTTAAAACCACAATGATGTACAGTGAAAATTTCATTTTCAACGGGAAATTTTAAGCATTTATGCACAATCGATGGGATGGCTTCCATAGAGAATAGCCATGGGTAACCAAGCTTCACACATAATTGGTTCAATTTTGAGATTATGGAGAATGAGACAACTATTTTTTTCGGTCCTATTTGTAAAGGAAGGGTGATCAATCCCATTGTAGGGCAAGCAAAACCATTATGTGTCTTTATCCATGCTTTTGGTTTATCATATGATTCTTGATAGAGTTCATGCACAAGTAAGAATTTTTTGGTGATCATATTGTCTCAATATATGGGATCAATTAATATCCCATTAGTGGTCTTATCATTGATTCATCCAGCTATGTAAAGAGGACCATCGGGTGCATTTCTAATAATGTATTTAGATGAGAAAGCAATATCTAAAGGTTTTTTACTTCAACCCTTGCAAGGTTGAGGTTTGATCAATGTAATAAAACCTTTTACAATAGTATCCATAGGATCTTGTTCAATGGTATCCATAGGACTTTGTTGAATTGTATCCATGTTCTCATCATTTGTGTCAACATTCATCACGTCATTCTTTGTAGAGTCACTAGCTTTGACAAATGAAATATTATGTTTTCAGATAGGGTAGGTAAAGATTTGCAATTTTTGGATAGGAGGGGCAACAAAATTATTTCCTTTATCATTAAGACCTCTAATTGAAATTCAACCAGAATTAATGAGGTCTTGCATAATATGTTTAAGATTCTTACAATGTTCTGTGTCGTGTCCATTTTGTTTGTGATAATGGCAGTAATCATTTGATCTAAAATTTGGAGATAAAGGCTTATTAGGATCAAGAGTTTTAATATGAGGCAAGGTGATCATTTTATGTTCTAAAAGTTTTGACATTGTGTTATGAAGGGTATTGGGTAAGGGAGTGAATTGCCTAGCCAGATCTCCAAATATGAAAGGAGTTGTTTTCCTTATAGAAACCACTTGGTATCGACATGTTGAGTTGTTTGTTGAGGGGGGCTGAGTTGAAGGAAGCCTTTATTCTATTTCATAAAAGGTTAGTAGTTATTTTTGTTTGTGGACTTGGACTTCTCAGTTGGAATAGATGTAGATTTTTTGTCACAACTAATCGAGTTTCAATAATCACAAAGAGCAGTTCATAAGTGTATGAAGAAAATTTCATCATGGTAAGCTTATCTTGTATCTTATTTTGAAATTTCTTAATGAAAATCCATTGAAGGTGAGGATCGAGAATATTTATATTGATTTTGGAATAAAGCAATTGGTAGTGTGAAATGAAGTCACTAACTTTTTCATCATCATTTTTCTTACATCTCATCAAATCAGCTAAGATCATCTTAGGAGTCCTGTGCATTTGTAAATGGTTTAGAAAGGCCTCAACAAGCTCATTGAATGAATGAATTGAGTTGTTTGGTAATGAGGAAAACCATTCTAAAGTGATATCTTTCAAGGACCTAGGGAAAATCTTAGCCAAGAGTTTATCCTCAAGGAAAAAATCACTACACAATGTAGTATAAATGGAAACATGATTAGAAGGATCTCCTTTCCACCCATATTTCTAGAATCTAGGAATCTCTAGAACTTTTGGTATCATCATTCTCAATATCTCCAAGGATAAAAAATTTATTTTGACATAACCTATGTAGGTTGGCCATTTTGATTTTGGTTTTATGGTGGAAAATTTCTTTTGGAGGGATGAAACAGTTTCCAAAAGTTGATTGATGGTATCAATGTTTGCATTTTGAGATGGAGGTGTGAATGTCTTCGAAGGACAAGTTAGTGGAATTATTAAGGGAAGTAAAGTGGTAGAATATATGATGTACGATGCCACAAAATTACTAGGAATACTAGTAGAAATACCTAAGGTAAGAATGATAGTAATAGTAGGTTCCATTGTTGTTGTAACTTGAGGGTTGGTATAAGTAGGAATAGAGGTAATTATTTTGAGAGGAGGAATTTGGGTTCCTCCTTAGTTTTGGAAATTTTTCAAAGGTTCAGTACCAGTAGTAAGTTTACCAAAAATCTAAGCTAAGTTATGCACAAGTTTAACTCCTTCTTCAGTTTCAATCATGGGTATGTGCAGGATCATCATGGAAAAAACAAGCCCTTAAGTGGCAAGAAATTTAGAAAAATCAGAGTTAGGCAAATTGACATAAAAATTTGAATAAGTTATCTATACTATTTTAAAAATATGTAAGAATAGAATTTGTAGAAAATTGAATGCAGCTTCTAAATTACTAGGTTTATTTACAAAAAAATAAAATCTATTTGGTGAAATTTTGAAATTTAAATATAGTAGTACTTAAATTTCAGGGAAAAAATAAGAAGTAGGTGTCTGTCTAACCACCCTAACCACATTAAAATTATAATATTTTTTAAAATATTTTAGATATAAGTAGAGGACTCATGTCCTGATGTGATGCATATTTTTTTGTAATTTTTTTCCAAGTAAATAATTAATAATAAATTTTTTATGAATGTTTTAAAAAAATATAAAGACTCGTGTGTTTGACCACCTTAACTTGGTAAAAAAATCATGAAATTCCTTTTTTTATTTTATAATCTTATAGTATCTAAAGCATAGAATGTGACACATGTTTTTTATTCAAAAAATATGACACTGTTTGAAAGCTATAGATTTTTTTCAATCAGCTTAAAAATCAGGACTTTAGTCATAATTCAATAGAAAATGAATAATAATAATTTAAATTAAATTCAAAGTAAAGAATAATTTATATTGGTGGAAATTTGAGATACTCCTTTAAAAACCCTTTTCGTTTCATCAATTTTGAGTAAAAAAAATGTCGTCAACCACATACCCATCATATTGCCACTTTTTGGCCCATCATGATCCTGCACATACCCTCATGCAGTGTATGTTATCTATAGTAGGGATAATAGTGGTTGAAATTTTATTTAGTACTTACTTGTTTTTGAAGGTTTTGTAAGTCTTCATGGATTTCAATTATGTTTTCTTATGGAATTCTAGCAACCATTGTCCCAAAATTTATGACACTACATGAAGGTAAATAGTTTTTAAAGGTACGGTCCATACCTAGTGAACTAGTTTCAATACTAGTAGAGAAAGAGGTAGAGAACCTAAGATCCGCGATGATTGTGCTATCGTGGGATGACATGAGTCTCAAACTTTACCTCATTGTACTATAGAAAATCTCATACAAGGGACAAGCAATGCAAGATGCAATGAACACTAGAGAAATAATATTATGTAATGAATTTAAACTAAATGCAATGAAATGGATGAACAAAAAACTCTATAAACTAAAATAGAAAACTAACAACAAGAAACTCAAACATAGAAATAGATATTTTAGTATTGCAAAATGTAGTTTCAAAGCTGACATGGGACTAAATTGGCCAGAGGGGCATATGAGTTCTAATCATGGTTTTTCAGAGGTTTGAATGAAAAATTATAGTCACCATAGAATACCCAAAAATTAAGAAAAACCACTTGTACTAGGACTAAATCACCCAGAGGGGTGTACGAGTCCTAGATTAGGGTTTTTGCACAAGTTTCAAAAAGATCTAAGTGAAATTTATGCTTTCTGGTTTGTATGATGTCTGGACTAATTGAAAATTTAGATTTAAGATGAAATTTAGTGATGCAAGATGCAAAAGTGCAACCTATATGAACTTTCACTTTAAATGAAATATTTAGAAGCCCTATATGCAAATTAACGAATGCAAAATGTAATGCAAAGATAATGCAAGCTAGATCTAGGATGATAATGCACTCCAAATTAGGACTAAGATGTTCTAAATGAATGTTCACCAAAATGTAATGATGGAAATAGGGTTCCCCGACTTTTAGGAGATAAAGGATAAGGGGTAAGGTCCTATTTCTCTATTATTACATTCAAGGAAACCCTAGAGATCTCAATTTAGGGATGGAATGAGAGAAAGAGATCTGCAAAAGGCTATCCTAGGGTATGATTAATGACTAAAAGGGGTTCACCACCAAGCTAGGGCTTGGAAAGAAAAGTAACATGCAAAAACTAATTATGAAACTTAACAATATGTAAAACTACAAGAAATGACCTAGAAACGAATGCAAAATAGGACAACAAGTTGTTAAGTTAGATGGGTGTACCTGAAACATGGAGAAGCTTGAATGAAGACCTAAAATATTGAAAATGTTGAATTTAATGCACATTAGGACTCATATGAAAAGTTGGAAAATTTAGTCCCAAATTAGGGTTTCTAGGTAGGAACAAGAATCTGACAGTGATGAGTCTAGAACTCATGAAATCTGCAAATTTGACTATACTGGGACTCATACGCCAAAAGTGGTGTATCTATCCTACTTGGATTTTTTGGAGGATCAAGATTTGAATCTACTCTTCAATCTCTTCTCTATCTTCTTAATTTCATTTTTGGATCTAAAATGTTGAATCCTGATCTATAGATGCCTTTTAATGATCTTCTAAAGAAGGCGACAACATGGAAAACTTTATAACTTGACAACTTATTTCCAATCTTGCTTCTTAGAGGATATTCAACCAAGATCTACAAATCAAACACTAAAGAGAGGGGAAAATGTTGTTTTGTTAGTAGAAAGGGGTTTTCCTTGGTCAAACCCTATTTTGGTAATCAAACCTTATAATGAAATCAAATGGAAAGGTGGAATGATGAATGAGAAAATAAGCAATGTTGAAACTCACCAAACCATAGAATAAAATTCTAAAAACATGTATGAAATGGCTCGCATGAATGTAGATCTTGACTCTTTCTTGAATTCTTTCTTGAATCATGAAACCCTACATCACAAATGTTAGCTCATAAAAAAACATGATGCATGATGACTTTGACATGATGCTTGATACTTGAATAATGCTCTAAAACACTTGATAATCACCTATTGAAGACTCTTGAATACTATTTTAAACACTTGAGTTCTCTTTTGAGCTTAAATTTTCTATAATGCATGAATACTTGAAATATTAGGTCACTTGATTGCTTGTTAGATGAAAATTGAGTGAAATAACCTTATATTTATACTTGTTTATGCAAAATTTCTCAAATTTACATCATTACAAGCAGACATCAGATCTAGGAGAATAAATTCCTCCTGAGAATTTGAATTTAAGTTAGGTTTAAGCCACATGGGACTCATACACCAGGAGTGGACTTTGAGTCCCATTACATTAGACTATGGGACACATTATTTAAGAAAGGCTTAGATTGGTGTGAAATCAGGATTCGGGTCCCAAAACTTAGGCAAGACCCATATGCCCAAGGTGGCATATGAGTCCTAGATCACCAAATCTAGGACATACATTCAAAAAATACATGAATCATGATTTGATGTTGGTTTATGTCAAGATTAATCTCAGAAAGATGCATTAATTAAGGCTTGTGGATGCAAAATAAGGCCAGTTAAGGCATAAAGAAGACCTTGTA
This sequence comes from Sequoiadendron giganteum, assembly GCA_007115665.2. Classification (NCBI taxonomy): domain Eukaryota; kingdom Viridiplantae; phylum Streptophyta; class Pinopsida; order Cupressales; family Cupressaceae; genus Sequoiadendron; species Sequoiadendron giganteum. Next base: position 272,897,428 of record CM021100.1, on the reverse strand, counting down.
GTGTATAAAATCATGTCCTTGCTTGATTTGGGAACAATTAATGAAAAATTGGACTCAATGTTTCCTTGATCTAGTGTTGTGAGGTGTTTTACACATCCACATTAGATATTGGGCCCTTTTTAAGATAAATTAACTTAACTCTAACCTAATTTAATGTTGTAAAATGTATTTATTTATATGTTCACATTAAATTTGGGAGGATCACAAATCAAGTGGACCTAATCTAGTGTTGTATTGTGTTTTACACATTCACATGAGATTTAGGGCCCTTCTAAGCTAAATAAACCCAATTTTTCCTTAATTTAGTGTTATAGAGTGCATTTATTTACACTTTCACTTTTGATTTTGGGCCCCCTTACATTTATGACCTTTAAATCATCCTTAATAGGCCCCTATGACCCCATATTATGCATCTCAAGGAATATTTTGATCAAAAAGCTAACAATATCAACATAAAAGCTTAAATTCTTCACTCCCTGACATCCCAGTTGGCAAAATAGCCCCTACGGGACCCATTCACCACCTTGGTTGAATGAATCCCATACAAGTAGGACTCATTCACCCAGGATGGTGAATGAGTCCCATTTGAGCTATTTTTTATGTTTGAGTAGGAAAAACTGGGTTTTAAGTTTAAATTTCTTCAATGTTAGCCTTGGGGATCAAATTAATGGACATTTGAGTGGCTTTCCTATATAAAAAAGCTTCCAAATCATTATTCCTCCTCCAAGAAATATAATAAAGCTAATAAATCCAAGCAACATCAAGCATTCATGTTATCAAGTAAAGCATTCGAAGGTCATCAAGATAGCTTTCAAGATCATTCAAGGAAAAGATTCCTCATCAATTGTTGTAGAAATTGAAGATCCATCATTATGTCAAGCATGTTAGTGAGCTATTTTTATGATGTAGCGTTGAATATCCAAGACCAAGCATTGCATTATTCTTATTGTCAAAGATTAAGATCTACATCCTTCATGATTATTTCATCTTGAGTTGTAGATTTACAAGAAAACATTCAAACTATTATTGTCCATGATTCATGTTCTTTGTTTCATGTTTCATGCCTTCATTTCATTATTTCATTATTTGGTTTAATTACCTAGATGGGGTTTGACCAAGGTAAACCCCCATTCCCTAACAATCAACATATTTCTCTCTTTCTTTGTGTGATTGTAGATCTAGGTGTCTTGGAGCTTGGAAGATCATTGAAGAATAGGTTTCAAGCGTATTGGAGTCATCTCCCTACTTGCAAGGTCAAAATATTCACAAACAGTAACATACAGACTCGAAAAATCAGGGTTTTGGATCTTGACACCTAGAGGAATCGAAAGAGAATACTAAGAGGTGCAAATCAAAACTTTGAATTTCTAGAAAACCCAAACTACACTCATTCACCACAAGTAGTGAATGATTCCCATTTTTGGTCAATTTTGATATTTTGGCATTTTTGAATACCCTTTTTCAAGAAATGTGCTCCTATGCAAAAACACCGATCGGAGACTAATTTGCATAGATTGGTGAATGAATCCCAATGGGCTAAAATTGTAGAATCAATGACATTTCCAGTCTCTACAATTTTATAGAGGCACACTTCCATTTTTACAAGTTTCTATTTCATTTTCATTTCTAGATCATTTTTCATATCACATTATGTTTTCCAACATCTTCTTTTCCAAGTTTACAGTTGGTGGTGAACCCCTAATTTGACATCATTCAATCCCCTAGAGCATTCCTTTTTCCATATTTCAATATCCTTTGCATTGAAATCTCAAGGGTTTGTTCTTGAGTGAAACACCCAAGAATAAAATTGACCTCTCTCCTTTTAGGTTTAAACCCTAGAAGCCCTAGAGAGATGTTCCCCATTTTATTCATTTCATTTTGGTGAACCTAGTTCGAAACCTTGTGCACCCCTGAAATGGCTTTTTAAAGAATTGAAAACCTTGTTTCTTCACTTTTGCTTGCTACCATTAACTATCTGTTTCAGTTAGTTGATTTTCTGTTAAATTGATTTTATTAATTCTATCTTAAATTGGTGAATTTCATTTCTCAAATTCCAAAGTTTCATTTACTACATTTCATCTTTCAATTTTTTGCATACTATAATCAGAAATTTACCTTGTTTCAGATCTAAAAATTGTATTGTGTGGCACTTTATTTACTTCTTCATGATAACATGTTTTCTTTCAAGAGATGTGGCTTTGATATGGTTAAAAATGGATTGCATAAGTACAATGTCCCCTTTTATGAGTTCAATTTAGATTACAACAATAAGGTCATTAAGAAACATGTTAGACATCCTTCTACTATCTTTCATAATTATGAGAACATTCTAGAGCAAGTGGATCAAACCATTGGGACAATCCTAAATATTACATTGCCCAATTGGTGAGGATGGTAGTGTAGAAAATAAAAAACAATCATACTTGTTATTCTCTCGATACCTCTCCTATTAGTGATGGAGGTAACTTGGTGAAAGAAGGTACAAGAATTAAGGGTATTAATTGTCCCTCTCCTCACCCCTCTTTGGAAGATATTAGAAAACAAGAAGATGAGATCATAGAAACATTTCTAAACATCACCTAGTCTAATCTCCATTCATCCCTTTCTTGTCAGAATGTAGAACTAGTTAAAAAGGATGATATCATAGATAGCCATAATTTTTCTTCTCCTAATACCCCTCCTCAATACAAAGAGGATAGGTTGGTGCTAAAAGATATACCTATTAAGAGTCATGAGAATCTTGTCCCTCCCTTCCCTAATACTCCTACCATTTGGGAAGATCTATTTTGTAAGCATGAAAATCATAGTGGTCCCTCTCTTGATGCCTCCACTACTTGTGATGAAGCTTCTTTACAAATTCTAACCATGGATGAACATATTACAAGCTCTCCTACCAGGGTAGATAATATGGCACAAGAGAATGAGACCTTCGAGAAAAAGGAAAAACAAATATAACCTTCTCCAATCAAACCATTGATAACTCCCTTACTTGTGATGAACTCAGTTTTGAAGAACCAATCCTTGAATGTCAATAAAATTCGGTTTGTAGTTCTCCTAAAAACTCTCCCCCTAGGGAGAATAACATGGTGCAACAAAAGGAAAATATTACACCCTTAGATGAAGATGATGAAGTCACACTAGACTCTCACTCACTAAGGGATGTTAATATCATTCAAACTCAACTCATCCTTTACCACACCTTCACATTAACCTCAAACTCAAAACAAACATAAATTTATCCTTTACTCACCTAAGAATAATGTGTTGTAGTGGTTGATTCATAATACCATTTCTCATACATACAACACTAGAAAAAATCCACAACCAACACAAATGACTTTAATATACCTCACTTTGCCTAATCTCATTCTGCCTAGCGCTCCTCGTTTAACTTCGCATAGTGGGAAGGAGTATAATATTTTTGAACAAATTAAGAATACTCCTACAAAGATATCCCTATGGGATTTAATTCAGAATTCACCTAATTATCACACTATGCTTCAAACAACCTTGCAACAAGTTGAGGTTCCCTCTAGTCCAAACCTGAATGACATAGCAGCCATGATTCAAGGAATAAATGTTGACATTGTTTTCCACCAAAGTGAACTCCCCCCTTTCGAAGTGAAAAAACAAAATGAAGCTTTCATAATAATATCTCAATACAAAAGAAAAGGGATAAAGAGAACCCTCATTGACAATGGCTCAACTCTTAATGTGTTTAGTGTGACCCTTTTGGATAGGCTTGCCATCGATAAATCAAATATTCAACTTGTCTCTCTATCTATCAAAGGATTTGACAATGTAGGAAAACAACCACTTGGTGTGATCACTTTGCCTATTAGAGTTGGGAAGGCCACATTGGAAACATCGATCCATGTTATGCCACATGATCTTTCATATAGTCTTCTTTTATGTAGGCCATGGATTCATGCAATGAATTGGGTGCATTCTACTCTTCATCAAAAAATGAAGTACATCAACAATAACAAAGTTTACATACTTGAACCCTGACCCAAACAATTGTTTAAATATTGAGAAAGAAAAGGAGAATCCATTGGAAACATTAACACCAAACACACAAGTAGAACCCATGCAAGAACAACAAAAATTTAGATGTCCTAAACCCTTCACAATGATATCAATCAATGATTTGGGATCATTGAATTTTGAACCAAAATTCATGGGAAAATACAAGATCACAAACAAAGACTCAGAAAAGTGAAAAGAAAAAGTGGTAATGTCAATGAAAAACTTGGAAGACCCTTTGAAAGTATCCACCTCAACCATGTTAGACAAATAATAAAATTACACAATGAACTTTGATGAACTTAATCATAAGCAACCACCGAATCCAAAAGAGATGAAGAATATTTATTGAAAAGGTTATGAAATGATGAAACAACTCAGATAAAATGGAAAATTATGTTGTGATAGAGAACAAGGTATTTGTGTCCCTATAGAACCCCATACATAAGAAAAGACTAATGGTCTTGGTTATTGTCCCTCGAAATCAACAAACAAGCCTTCACTTAATATCAACACTATTACAAAAGATTCCTTGAAAGAAACATAAGAAAAAAAGAAATATTTGCTTAATATCAATGTTATTTGGCCATGTGCAGGATCATCATGGACAAAACAAGCCCTTAAGTGGCAATAAAATTCAGAAAAATCAGAGTTTGGCAACTTGACGTAAAAATTTGAATAAGTTAACTATATTATTTCAAAAATATGTAACAATATAATTTGTAGAAAATTTAATTTAATTTCTAAACTACTAGGTTTATTTTTATTTTTTAAAAATCTATTTGGTGAAAATTTGAAATTTCAATGGAGTAGTACTTAAATTTCAAGGGAAAAATAAGAAGTAGGTGTCTATCTGACCACCCTAACCACAATAAAATGATAATAATTTTTTATAATATTTTAGATATAAGTAGAAGACTCATGTCTCGATGTGATGCATATTTTTTTGTAAGTTTTTTCCAGGTAAATAATTAATTATTATTTATTTATTACAAATTTTAAAAATTATGAAAAATTTGTACGTCTGACCAGCTGAAATTGGTCAAAACTTCATGAAATTCAATTTTATTTTTTCAATCCTATAGTATGTGAAGCATATAATGTGATGCATGTTTTGGATTCAAAAAATGTGATACCATTTGAAAGATATAGATGTTTTTCAATCAACCTATCAATCAGTACTTTAGTCATAATTCAAATAGAAAATGAATAATAATTATTTATTAAATTCAAAGTAAAGCATAATTTATATTGGTGGAAAACTAAGAATCTACTTTAAAAACCCTTTTCGTTTCATCATTTTTGGATAAAATAAAAGTCGTCAGCCACATGGGCCATCATATCACTTACATATCACCACTTTTTGGCCCATCATGATCCTGCACATACCCATCTCATAAAAAACTAATGAGTTGATTTCGTTAGATTGTACACCCTCTTATAAAGGAGAGAACAAAATCTAGCAATCTAAAGATTCTTGCGTAGGTATGACATCTTGTACTAAGCAGGAGATATCTTTGTCGCATAATAAGGGAACATCTTCTTTTGATTAAGAAAGTATCTTGGAAAGACTACTCCAAGATTTTTTGATCTCCCTCCCTCCAGTAACATGAAAGAAATTCTACTACAAGAATTCATTTTGTGCATATCATAGAGTTCATGGTCACTCTACTAATGAATGCAAGGCTTTGAGTAGTAAAATTCAACATCTCAAGAAATGTGGTGCTCTTCCTTGTGTTGAATTACCTAACTCCTCTAATTGATACTTATTCTCATCTTATTCATCTCACCCTTGTCCTACACTAAGTGGGGGTAAGGGGTTGATAGCCTTGTCCTCATATGTCACTTTTCGTTATCTCTTTTGGCTAGTTGATCAAATTCATGAGCATATAAGAGAAAGCTTGCATGTGGATGACATGCCTTAAATTGGCTCACATGTGACATACTACATTTTTCATGATGTCGCTTATTAGAAACATATGACTTGGCATAGGGCTTTCCAAATAATCCCTCATGTCTTCTTCTAATTTAAAGCAATTGCTCACAGTAATGGTGTTAGCAACTACTTTAAAGTGGGGGCATACATCGACACTCTATTAAATATCCAATATACTCAGAGGGGGAGTGAATCAGTATATCCTTAAAATTATTTAAAAAATACCATCCAATCAATCCAAAGAATATGATAATTAAGATAAGCAGAATCATCAACAAAACATGAAACAGAGAGCACAAGAGACACCAAAATTTTACATGGAAAACACAGAATGGGAAAAACCACAGTGAGGATTAACTCACAATATAGTATAACCAATTATAAGATATTACAAAGAGATGGCTTACTGCTAGGACTCACTGTCCATAATGGGAGGTTCACTTCTTACAAAAATGAAGTTAGAAAATGGCTAACCACCAAAATTGAACTGATAGAAGTACACCTCAAGTGCAGATTAAGTTCGTTTGTAGTTGCAAAAATTTGCATGCCAGTAGATCATACTTCACTCTTCACACAATCTACCAACACTCGCATATCTCTCACACACACTCATACTTTTATCTTCAAGACATCTTATATATATATCCAATTGTCTATAAGTTAACAATCAGGTTGGCTCCAAGAAAATACAAAACTTCTTCAAAAATGATTCAACCGAATGGTATGTCAGCATGGATTACACAAACAAATTTAATCCACTACATCTTTATTCGCTTGATAGGTTGGCCAAAAAAATACCTAACAACAAAAATGTGAACAAGAAAAGATACCATGATAACCACAATCATGTATACACACGAGATCATGTCCATACATGCTTTTACCAACTACACACTACTTCCCAAAACCTAAAGTACTTGTTGTTTACCAGAGAATATATTGAAGAAGAATAGGATAATTTATATTACCAATTCAAAATACCAGATTAATGAGTCTTAGAGTCTTGCAATTGCAACTCATATATTATGATGACATCAATGATACAAAAAATTGATATCAAGAGATATAATCTTCTTCATTCTTCCAACAATCTTCCCCTTTTTCATTGATGGCAACATGTGCCAAAAATTGTATAGAATATACTCTACTTCTCATTCTTCTTCTCCCCCTTTGACATCAAGTACAAAGGTCGAACCAAACATGAAAGATATGTACACATGGTCTTGAATGGAATCAAAACATTTGAACTCCTCTTGAGGAGTTGTCTCATACAATGTAAAACAAAAAATTTTTTTACCCGGAGGAGGGAGAACTTTGTAATTCCTATATAATGCCTTTTCAGACTACTTTTCCATCCTCCCAACTCTTCTTAGCAGATACCAGCAACATGTCCAAATATTTCAAAGAAAATAAATTTTCTTCAACTTCATTTAGAGAGTCTGGAGTCAAATTTATCTTGTCCAAATTCATAGCAATAGCCAAGGCATTGGCTACTAAAGCATACTCCATTCTCACATTATAACCAAGCAAGCCAAACTTCCTGATTATCTATTCCTTCTACTTATGTAACATAAAGAACTTTTCTTTATGTAGAAATAGCATTCCAAGTTGATCTATCTCTATCCATTGATACACTGTAGGTGCTAGAGATAGTGGTCAACTGGGACTCAATAGAGTCCATGAGATCTTTTATACTTTGAGTGGCATCAAGCCACCTTATACAATATGCAAAAACAATATTAGCTTCAACTTCACAAGCCTTCACAGCTTCAAGGATTTTCTCTACATTGGTATGTGTCGACACAAATTTATCATGAAGGATTAGCAATATTTTCTCATTTAGCTTCTCTTCTGCATCCTACATTGTTTTCTCAATAAGTCTTGAGGAATTCTCCTTAAAGGAGTCCAATAGAAGCTTCAAGTTCTTAACTAGGGAGAGGGATGTGTCAACATATGTGCTCGATGTAATTTCTTGTAGGACCTTGATAGCGTATTCAATCAACTCAGTCCCTTTTTGATGCATCTCCAAGATTTATCTTCTACTAGATGCACGAAATACATCACCCAATACAAGTTTGTGCATAGAAGAAATCTTATTCAAATCTACAAAACCTTGATTCATTAGAGGCTACAAGAGTTTTGAAGGAACTACCGGTTGAAATCTAATCTACTTAGACAATAGTCCTTTCAAAATATCATCACCGAAGGAAGTTTCTCTAGTGGAATTATGTGATTCTACAACTTGCTGGGATACCTCTTCATTCTTTCCAGCAATTTTATTTGATTTCTCATTTATTTTTTCTTCTTCTTCTACCTTTTCTTCTTCTACATTTTCTTCTTCCATTTATTTTTCTGCATGCTTTTTTTCTAGTTTTTCTTCTTCTATCTTCTCCTCTTATCTCTTCTCCTCTTCTCCCTTATCTCTATCTTCTTCTTCAGGGTGTACCAGAGGGGTAGCAACATGAAATTTTACTTCAACATTTTCTCCAGCATGTTCTTCAATTTTTGGATTCTCATTAGCAACATTGATCTCTGGTAGAACATTTGTACTACCTATTTCCGAAGGGACAATGGTGTCATTCACTTCCAGAGGAATATTATCATCAACAGCACCAAAAGGAGGTTCTTCAACCACTTTTATATATTTTTCCTTTCCAGGTTCAAATGCTGAACAAGATGCACCAATCATGCCATACTTTTCAACAATCTTCCTTGGAATCCTATCTCTCTCATTCATATTCTTCTTAAAAATAGAGAAGAACTCCATAAAGGAATTTTTTACATTGTCTACATCACCTAGCTTGCTCATATGCTAAAAAATCTGTTGTGCAATAGGTCACGATGGATCCCAATACACAGTTCTAGATTTTCTCAGAAGCGTCCTCAGAAAATAGAATAAAAAACACACAATCAGAGAACCATACTTGAAGGAATATTTCTTCTCCTTTGACATTCTCAACTTCTCAAGAAGTTATTTCCTGAGGAGCTCACATAGATTATACTTCTTACCATTCACAAACATATCATAACCAATATAGATAGCTATGGCAGACACAAAATTTTCTCTATTGGTGAAGTAGATTTTGTGTCCAATCATGATAGATGCATACTTCATGGTTGGATTTGTGATAGGCTTTGTAGCAAGATCCCTTTTGTCATATGTTGCACCAGTAAGACTCATTACTATTTCATTCTTTACTAATTTTAGCACAGGGACTGGTCTTATGTCACATAGTCTGGTGACATCCCTAATTGATTCCTTGGTTATCAAATGTGGCTCATGGGTCCACAAGAATTGATCATGTATTCTTCTTAGGACCAATTTTACATAAGGATCATCCACTGTAGAACTGAAATTCAGTAAATTATTCCATCGATCCAAATTTATCATCACAAGATTCATGTTTTCAGGTTTTACTAAGAATTCATCATTAGTGAGATTATTCATCCACATGTCAATCAATTTGATATGATTGAAATATTCAGACTTAACCCTAATATACATCCTTATACCTTCATTGAGTATTTCCTATATGAGGGTCTAGGTCTCTCTGTTGAATTTATGACCATAGGAGTTGCCATTCTCTATATGTCGGGCTCTTAAATAGATTTAGGAAATAATTTTTACAAGCTCACAGTAACATAGAATCAAAAAATACCTTTTTCTTCATAATTCACCGAAGCTAGGGTTTGCACTAGTCACTCTTCACCTTCTTTGAATACACAAGTGATCTAAATGCCTTCATAATTTCACTTTATACACAAATACAATGCCCTAATTCACATTTAATGCACTTAGAATTCAAAAAGCTAACAAAACCTTTCATACTTACTAAAGAACCCTAATATGCTCTACAAGCAAGCATACATGCATCTTTTCATCTGGTTTATTTTTCAAAACCTTTGGCTATGTAATCTTCACAACATCACTTTGTGCCAAGAGAAAACACACCCAAAAACAAGGGGTTCAAACAATTTTTTGCTAAAGCTCCCCTTGAAACCATGCTCGGTCTAGTTCCCAGAGGAATTATCTACACCACCAAAGGGTACAGATGCATTAGAAGATTCTAATTCCTCTTTCTTTTTCCACATCCTATTTATTTCCTGCTTAACTTCTTCTTTGTCAACCTTCTTCTTAGGTTCATTCTTCTTTTCCGGAGCAGGTTGTTTTCCATTTTTTCTTCTGCATACCTTTGAAATATGCCTTGGTTTGTTGCAATTATAACAAACAACATTTCTTAGACTTTATTGACTTCATTTAAACCTTGTTCTGCATTTATTCGTTTTGTGCCCATGCATATTCCAATTATAGAAATAACTAGAAAAAGATTGATTTACTCTACCTCCATTAAACCTATTCACCATTTGAGTTCTGCAATCACTAGCCTTATGTCCAACATTATTACAGGCATAGCATTTTCTAGGGAAATAACCAAATAACTGATTCATCCTACTTTTGCATTCAATTGCCTTATGCCCAAACTTGTTGCAAGAAAAATAAGTTCCTTTGAAAGATGGGTACATTTGTGCATTTGGTTGTTTAACGGGTGGTTTCCTTCTAGAATTCCTATTCTACTTTCATTTTTATTAAGCTTTCACCTATTTCTAATCCCAATCCACCTTTATCTTTAGAGGGTTTTTTTCCTACAATCAATTCATCTAGTCTAGTAGAACTTGACTTGAAACTATCCTCACAAACTTTTTTCTTTTCCAATTCTTCTCTCAGATTGACTACTTATTGTTCAAGTCTAGAAAATTCATCATACTTGTCCTTTATTTCAGCATTCAGACATTCTTCAATCCTATTATTTTCTTCCACTTGCAATTTCAGTCTGGTGATGTCTTTGTTTCCTTGTTTCAATTGATCATTGACTTCTCTATGTCTCTCTTTGAATTTTCTTATTTTATCCTTCAACTTGCAAACACATTCATTCGCTTCATCAAGATTCTTTTTCAAATATTTATTCTCATTTTCAACTTTATCAAGATCATCTAGGGCAGTTCAGAGTTATACATTATCAAGCATTTTTTCAATCACCAAGATCTACCTCAAGTTGTTAGACTTCTCTAGAGTAACTAGGCTCTGATACCAATTGTTAAATATCCAATATACTGAGAGGGAGGATGAATCAGTATATCCTTAAACTTATTGAACAAATAACATCCAATCATTCCAAATCATATGATAATTAAGATAAGAATAATTATCAACAAAACATGAAACATAGAGCACAAGAGACACCAAAATTTTATGTGGAAAACCCATAATGGGAAAAACCACGGTGAGGATTAACTCACAATATAGTATAACCAGTTATAAGATATTACAAAGAGGTGGCTTATTGCCAAGACTCACTGCCCAAAATGGGATGCTCACTGCCTACAAAAATAAAGTAACAAAATGGCTAACCACCAAAATTGAACTAATAGTACACCTCAAGTGCAGATTCAGTTCCTTTGTAGTTCCAAAAATTTGCATGCCAACAGATCATACTTCACTCTTCACACAATCTACCAACACTCGCATATCTCTCACACACACTCATATTTTTATCTTCAAGAAATCTTATATATATCCAATTGTCTATAGGTTAACAATCAGGTCAGCTCCAAGAAAATACAAAAATTCTTCAAAAAAGATTCAACTAAGCGGTATGTCAGCATGGATTACACAAAAAATATTAATCCATTACAGCTTTATCCACCTAATAGGTCAGCTAGCAAAAGATCTAACAACAAAAAAATACCATGATCACCATGATCACCTATACACACAAGATCATATCCATACATGATTTTACCAACTACAGAGTTCTTCCCAAAACTTCAAGTACTCGTTGTTTACCAGGGAGGATACCAAAGAAAAATATCAGAGGATAATTCTGTATTACCGGTTCAAAATACTGGATTAATGATTCTTAGAGTCTTGCAATTTCAACTCATGTATTATGATGACATCAATGACAACAAAAATTGATAGAAAGAGATATAATCTTCTTCATTCTTCCAACACACTCATGTTTCACTGTGTGATTTTATTTCTTCTTCCAATGTGTCTTTTTCTTGGTGGAGTCATTGGGCTTGATTTCCTCCAAGAGTGTGATATTTCTTTGAATTATTATCTCTTGGAAACATTAAGCATGATCTTCCCTAAGAAGAGACCTCACATGAACTAAGAAAAATACCTTTAAACATTCCTTACACTATTTTTCATTTATAATTTTGATTATATGACCACCTTGCATAACACATTTTCCATGCATGTGGAGCCATCCTACTTATTCACGAGCGCTAAGCATATGATGTTTTTCTGGTCTCATGAAGCTTGAAAATAATTTTCATGGGGCACCTTATTAAATTTATTAGGAGGTATAACTTTGCTATGGTTTGAGCGTGAAGCCCAATTTGAGTCATGACTTTCCCCATTACCACTTGCTTGTGAGTGTGAGTACATACCAGCCATGGGTGTATGTGTCTCACCTTTTAGGACTTCTCACTTGACGGACAGCTAAGATTTATGTCACCCTAGAGTGAGTATGGATTTTTTAGAAAAACAACCTAGATCTAATCCACATCGTGTTGGACAAATGGTCAAAGCTTGATCCACCCTTTTATTTTTTCTCATTTTTATTTCTCTTCCTTCTAGTTATTGTCATTTCATGATGGCATATCCTTTTTTTTTGCAAATCATTCACCTTGCACATGTCCTTTTGTGCTTATGTCGATTTGACTTAGGATCTTGGATCCTAGGGGCTTTATCACCTGCTTGAACTTATTTATCCTAGACCATCCACATTGGTACAATTGGACCACTCTTGAATGTCTACTTTAGTGTGATTTTGAAGCAAGTTCATCCTCTCACTAAAGTGGGGGCCATATTTAGCATAGAAAATTGTGTCCTTGCTTGATTTGGGGACAATTAATGATAAATTGGACTCAATGTCACCTTGATCTAGTGTTGTGAGGTGTTTCACACATCCACATTAGGTCTTGGGACCTTTTTAAGCTAAATTAACTTAACTTTGCCCTAAGTTAATATTATAAAATGTATTTGTTTACATCTTCACATTAAATTTTGGAGGCTTGTAAATCAAGTGGATGTAATCTAGTGTTGTAATGTGTATTACACATTCACATTGGATTTAGGGCCCTTGTAAACTAAATAGACCTAATTTTTCCTTAATTTCGTGTTGTAGAGTGTATTTATTTGTACTTTCACATTGGATTTTAGGTCCTGTTACATTTATGACCTTTACGTCATCATTAATAGGTCCCTATCTCCCCATATTGTGCATCTCAATGCATATTTTGATAAAAAACTTGTCAATATCAACATAAAATCTTAAATTCTTCACTCCTGGACATCCCAACTAGCAAAATAACCCATGTGGTACCATTCACCACCTTGGGTGAATGAGTCCCATCTAGGTGGGACTCTTTCATCCAGAATGGCAAATGAGTCCCATTTGAGCTATTTTTGAGGTTTGAGCAAAAAATAATGGGTTTTAAGTTTAAATATCTTCAATTTCAGCCTTGGGGATCAAATTAATTTTCCTTTGAGTGGATTTCCTTTATAAAAAAGCTTCCAAATAATTATTCCTCCTCCAAGAAATCTAAGCAAGCTAATCAATCCAAGCAACATCAAGCATTCAAGATTTAAGCATTCTAAGGGCATCAAGATAGCTTTCAAGATCATTCAAGGGAAAGATTCTTCATCAATTGTTACAATTAAAATCTATCACCATGTCAAGCATATCAAGCATCAAGCATGTTAGTGAGCTAGTGTTGTGATGTAGCATTGAAGATCCAAAACCAAGCATTGCTCTATTCTTATTATTAAAGATCAATATCTACATCCTTCATGGCCATTTAATGTTGAGTTGTAGAGTTACAATACATCATTCAAGGTATTATTGTTCATGATTCATGTTATTTGTTTCATGTTCCATGTCTTCATTTCATTATTTCATTATTTGGTTTAATTACCTTGAAACAAGGTTTGACAAAGGGAAACCCCCATTCCCTAACAATCAACATTTTTCTCTATCTTTCTTTGTGTGGTTGTAGATCTAGGTGTCTTAGAGCTTGAAATATCATTGAATAATAGGTTTCAAGCTTTTTGGAGTCATCTCCCTACTTGCGAGGTCAAAATCTTCACAAAAGGTAACTCATAGCCCCAAAAATCAAGGTTTCGGATCCGAACACTTGAAGGAATAGAAAGAGAAGACTAAGAGGTGCAAATAAAAGCTTTGATTTTCCAAAAAATCCAAACTGGACTCATTCCCCACAAGTGGCAAATGAGTCCAATTTTTGGTCAATTTTGAGATTTTGGCATTTTCATATACCCTTTTTTGAGAATCTTGTTCTTATGCAGAAATTTCGATCTAGGACTGATTCACCTAGATTCGTGAATGAGTCCTAATAGGTTAAAATTGAAGAGTCATCAAAATTTACAATCTCCATCGAAGTCTCTACAAGTTTCCAAGTGCACACTTTCATTTTTACAACTTTCATTTTTGTTTCATTTGCATTTCGAGGTCATTTTGCATATCCAATTGTGTTTTCCAACATCTTCTTTTCCAAGTTTGCACTTGGTGGTGAACCCCTCATTTGACATCATTGAATCCCCTAGAGAATTGTCTTTGTTAGATTTCAATCTCCTTTGCATTGAAATCTCAAGGGTTTGTTCTTGAGTGAAATGCCCAAGAATAAAATTGACCTCTCTCCTTTTAGGTTTAAACCCTAGAAGCCTTAGAGGGATGTTCCCCATTTTATTTGTTTTATCCCCATACTTAATGAAACCCTAGATTAGTGTGAAAGGGTAATACAACACTTTACAACACCCTAAATAAGGCACAATTAAGTCCACTTAGTTTACAAGGGCCCAAGACCTAATGTGAATGTGTTAAACACATTACAACACTAAATCAAGGCAAAATTAAGTTTAATTTGACATGGAGGGCCCAAAAATTGCAAAAATATAGAGGGATACATTTTTGGTCATTGCAATAACAAAATTTAGGAAAATACCAATTTCTTAACTCACAAATCTCCTAGAGTCTTCCTGATGCCAATGTACAAAGGGTGTTTATAGGAAATTTGTAACTTAGTATTCAAAACAAGATATTCTTTATTAAGTATACATCCTTTACACTCTTGTGTATACCTCTTTATGATTGTCAAATATTGATTAGTCAATATAAGTTTACAGCTTCATTGACTCTTATTGATCAATACAAATCCATGCCTCAAAACAATTATCAATCCTTCAAGAAAAGAAAAATAATTTTATCAAGATAAAAATTCTTCAAAATTTTGAAATACATGCCACCACTGCAGTTTTAACTCCCTATCAGTTTAGATTGAGAGATAGACAATTTAACAAATTTCCTGAATCTCTTCATGAGATCATGTTACAATTGCTAAGGAAGAACTTAATCTAATCACCTCCACTTAGACTCATGGATACAACTAATGTTTTACCTTCAAATTAAATTGAAAAGTATTTTGTCAATACCATTATACACCTAGACATGATACAAAATGATGTATGTGTCTTAAACATTAAGTGCAATATCACATCGGTTCTAATCATATATAGTTTCTTGATATTAATGATAAAGGAAACAAATCCATAGCTCCATAAAATCTAAATTTTATTTTCACAAATCCAATACCAAATCATGCATCCAACTTTGTGCAATCTTGTGATGATATAGCTATTTTTTTTAATGTGATAGATCTCCAACCTTGTAAGGGCCAAACCACTTTAATATTTGATATTATTTTCACACATATTGATGCATCCATACATGCATCTTATGGTCCTATCTATATCACCAATCATATTAATGATAAACCTACACCAAGGATACTCATTGATCTTGTTTATCTAGAGAACATGGCCACATAAAAATTCTTATTTGTGCATGAAATATATATAGATTCACCATGTCTTGAGCCTAGTGATACTCCTTATACGACTCTTGTTGTAGTCCCTTTGGCTATTTTTTAACCTTCAATATATGATGAGCAAGATTGGAATACAAATTATTTGCTTTAGATTAGCTTGCATGTGCAAAACCATTTGTGTGTTCTTTTTATATTATTTGTGTTTATTAGCACGTGATGTGATCTCCCATGTTTTTTTACTTGATGTTTGTGAATTTTTTTCTCGGTGACCCTTGTTGCTCTATTGGCACAAGGATGCAAAGGAAATAAATATATTGTGGCATTCATCTCTTTTTATCTCCATTCTTCTTTATGTCGTAAATATTTATTTTTATCTTGTATTTTGGAATTTTGGGTACAATGCAATGTGTTGAGACATTTAGATCTCTTCCATGTTGACCTAAAATTTCATTTATTCTCTCAATATGTCATTATTCCATTTTGTTCATAGTTCCATGAGTATTCAGTGGAATTATATAAATTTCAGGAATAATCATATTATATATTATTCAAGGTCTATACTGACCTTGGATTCGTGGATCCCTCATTTGATGTCTTCATATTTCTTTTGGTTTTGTATTGGGCACAACTGCTTTTATGAGTTAGATTTATTTGGAAACATATCATTGATATAGGGCTTTCCAAATGATATCTTAGGGCCTTATCATGTTGCATTTATCATTTTATACTACCTTAAGGAAATTCCTCACAACTTGATGTATATTAATTACTTTAAGGTTGGGGCATAAATTACATTATGTTCTATACTTTTTTAACACATGTTATTCATATGGTTAACATGGTTACACATGTAGGTAAAACCAATCCTCACTAGCCCTTTTGTATTTCTCATTTCGGTACACCCTTTTAGAATATTTATGTAGTTTTTTCTACTCTTTGATTGTCATACTCACTCTTTTACATGTTTGCATTTTGTTTGCATTTTTTTCATTATGTTTGTATTGTGTCATATTTTTTCATGTATTTTTTAATTTAAATGTTGCATTACACTTCATACATGTGTCTTCCTTTGTCCTTATGTTGGTTTTCCATGAGATCATGAATCTTGGGGGATTGTGTGCTTCTCCTAGATTTGGTGTCATCCTATCTCTTCAATATTTGGACAATTCAACCCCTCTTAACATATTATTACTTTAGATCTTGAGTCTGAGCATAATTTCATACTCTCACTAAAGTGGGAGCTAAATATAGCATTATAAATTATCTCTCTTCATAATTTCTCACTAGGTTTTTCTCCCTCCTATGTGTCTTTGGACCTAACTATGCACCTAATTTCCTAAATTATGCATTCCATGGCCCATTTTAATTTCTATAAGAAAATCAAATATGAAAGATCAAAAATTATGAATTTAACATTTTAGGCTCCACACTTTGGATTATAGAAAAAGGATGGATCGAGTCTAGGGAAACCTACCCCCTAAACCTCTTAAGTTGTCCCCAAATTTTAATATTTTGATGTCAATTTATTATTTGAAATTCAAATTCAAACTGTTAGCTATCAAGGTTTGATTTTCAATAAATTAGAAGTATTGCATATAAATACATAGTAAATTCACAATTTTAATGAGAAAGAATTTATTGAGAGAATATATTAAGGAAAATACTTCAAAAAAAAATTCAAGAGAAGTCAAGAGCATAATTTGTAGAATTTTTGTAGCATTTCATCATTCAAGGATCATGTCAAGTTTAATGTGAGTTTGTTCATGTTTGTGCATTCTTTTCATTTTTGAGTACTAATGCTTGCAGATATTCAAATCAAATCAAGTCAAGTTGCAATCAATCTTTGAAGGTGATGAGAATGACTTGATTCCATCAAGGACATTAGTTCTGAGTGGTGAGTTGTAGAAAATCATCAATTCATTACATGTTATCATTTATCCTTTATCCCAAAAAAGGATACACACTCTTTTTATCATCAACTTTTATATTATGGAAGTAGAAGTACCAACTTATAGGTTTTTACTAAGGCAAGCCTCTATATGGCACAACCCTTCCCCTCCTTTTATGTGTGTAGGTTATAGATCTAAAGAGGATTGGAGGAGGATTGAAGATGATTTTCTCATTCTTGAATCATTAGTCCTAGAAGTTTACAAGATATGCAATATGTATTATGTAAATAATAGATGAAGATCCAATAACCAAACTTAGAAGGAAGAAGCTACTGACTAGGGATTTAAGACTTGTGAACTTAGTTTTTAGAATCAGATCCCCATTCTAGGGTGTCCTTGCACCCTATACTTCCAAGAATCAGCTCAAAATTAAACCCGAGATGCATCAATGTTTTCAATCTACTATTTTGGAACTTAATTTTTTTTTTGTTTTTTTAATTTGTGATAATTCATATCAAAACATTGCATTTTCATAGTTTACCCATTTACATCATTACATCAAATCACAAGCCTAATTCCAAACTTGTGTAGGGCACTTGAACTTTCATAATGTAGGTGGGGTCTAATGTTAGTGTTTTTGTGATTAAGTCAAGTTTTTCATGTGAAATAAGATCTAAAAGACTATGTATGAGGTTTTTGGGGTGGTTTGGGTCATTTTGAGTCTATTTTGCAAGTATTATAAAAGTTGCTATACAACTTTGCATTTTCTGCATTTAGGGGAAGTTGAAAGCTCCTATTGTGTTTTTGGTGGGAAAATTAGTTGGAACCAATGGTACATGATGTGGAATTCTTTAAAAATCATTTATGAACATTGTGGAAAGCTTGGCAATTGTAATTTTTGAATTTGAAATACATATACTATGTTTTCCCTTTGTTTTAAGAGGAAATCTACTTCTCCAACATGTTGTACGGCTGTGTACGACCAGTAAGTACAAATTTTTGAATTGGAATTTGATAGAGTGATGATTTAGACTCCTTTTGGTTTTTTTTCACTAATTTTCATCAAGTTTTTAGGATTTTATAGTAGATTTTCTAAAAACTGCCTTGAAACCTTGATTTGAGGGTTTTGATTGGAGAAAATGGATTTTTGGGCCATTCCACCTAGTAGAAAACGCTCTAACTTGGTGGGATGGCATATTTAGATGTAGCTTTTTCTTCCATGTGGTTTGAAAGATTAGGGGAGGAAGATTGATGAAGTTTTTTTTATGTCCTAGTTGAAAACCTTCATGGTTTTGGATAAATATGAAGCATAGAGGCTAGGGTTTGATTAAAAATCATTGGCAAAGTGTGGTATTAAATTTTGTGAGTATAGATAGATGCCATAAGGTGTGTTTTAAGTGTTGGTGAAGATATTTGAGACCTAGAGCATATAGAACCATTAAACCCTTGTTAAGCAAGCCTAATTAGGCCTTTTGAGCAGTGTAGCAGCAAGTTTTTGAGGGGTTTCTTCCAAAACAAGCATACCTGCAATCTTGATATGTTATCAAATGGAAAAAGGGTATCTACAAAAATGATTGGTTTGTGGATTTGAGACATGGTTTGCAGATTGTGTTAGAAAAGACTTGTTTGGAGTGCTATAAGAAGAATAGGAGAATTTGTGAGAAAACCCCTCAAATGAGGGTTCTAGGTTTGGAAATTTGATTTGCTTGAGTTAGTTTTGAGCTAGTTTGAGCCCCTCCACCTTAAATCTGAATCAATTGGTGCCAAAATCATCGGTTTTGATCATTTTAAAGAAATAGATTGAAGGTTGAAGAAGGAAAAGTCGTAATTTGAAGGTAACAAGATGCCTCCAAAGGGAAGTGCAGTCATTGCTAGGTAAATAAGATTGATGAAGGAGTATCAAGAAGCTCTTTTATCTAGACTTGCAGAACTATAAATAAACCAAAGAAGAGGTAAGGCCACTACATATGAGAGTGACCAAGAGGAAGAGGAAGAGGGTGAGAATGAAAACCCTCAAAGAGGATCCCATGAGCAAGAGTTGGATCCTGAAGAGATGAGGATGGTTAAGATGTTGAAGGTTGTCAAGGGAGATACTTCTGAGGTGAATATGGATAGTGAAGAGGTGTTGGATTGGGTTGATGCACTAGACAATTATTTTGAATACAAGGAGGTAGCAGATAAACAAAAGGTGAAATTTGCTAAAACAAAGTTGAAAGGCCCTACCCTAATTTGGTGGAATTATGTGCAAGAAGAGAGAGTGAATAAGGGAAAATAAAAAATAAAGTCATGGGATATAATGGTGTCTAAATTCAAGGGTCAATTTATGCCCAGTGACTATGCAATTCAAACATTTAGAAAGCTTCAAAATATTAGACAAAAGGAGATGGATGCCATGGCCTACATAGAGGAGTTTCATAAATTGAGCATTAGATCAGGTAATGTTGAGGATGATGTTGAGAATATAAAAAAGTATATAAATGGGTTGAGGTTCAATATACAAGATGAAATGAGTATGGACACCCCAAGAACGGTTAAATAATGTTTCCAATTTCTTGTTAGGGTAGAAGAAAAGTTGAACAGAAGGCGGGAGAGACAAGTTAAAGGCAGAGGCAACACCTCTAGAGGAATAGGTTCATTTTCCAACTCAAAGCAGTCATATGAAAACCAAGAAGATGTAAGCAAGGGCCAAGAACAAGGGGCATATCAGAGAGGTAGATTTAGAGGTAGTGGATCATGTTTTAGAGGTTGATTTAGAGTACAAGGAAGAGGTTCACAAGGATTCATAGTGAGATGCTATCAATGCAATAAATTTGGACATCAAGCATGGAAGTGCAAGGAAGATCAAGCTTCTACTTCACATGGTGGTGCAAGAATAAGATAGTGAAAGTGTGAATTCAACACCACAACATGCTGCTCCAAAAGTTGGAGAATCATTCATGGTCAGGAGAACACTCATCAAGGCATCAAAGAAAAAGGAGCCATCACAAATAAGGACACTCTTCAAAATAACTTGTAAGTTCTTGGGTAAGGTACATGCAAAGTTGTACCTGATTCAAGGAGCACATATAATATGGTTTCCATTGAAATGGTTGACAAACTTAAATTGGAAAAGATACCGTATGATACTCCTTTTAAAGTTTCTTGGTTAAATAAGGGTCGGTATGTTGGGTGGAGTTCAATATAGGTGGATATACATATAAGATTTTATGTGTGTTTCCTATGGATGTGTGCCAATTGTTGCTAGGGAGGTCTTAAAAATTTGATAGGAATGCTTTGTATGATGGTAGGAAGAATACTTATGAGATAGAGAAAGATGAAATCTCTTTTACTTTGACACAATTGATAGAAGATAATAAAGGAAAAATAAGGAAACCAATGTAATGATGGTAGGTAGGTAGGAGTTTATAATTGTAGAGGAAAAGGAGGATAGAGACCTTGCAACCACTTCTAAGCTTGAAGGTACTGAGATAGTAGCATTGAAGAATGATTCAATTTTGGAGGGAAATGATATTGAGTTGGTGTCAAAATCTGATTTGTTGAAGGTCGAGGATGAATTTATTTTGGAAATGCAAGATTGGTTTGAGAAGCATGTTGATTTCATGAGGCAAAGAGTGTTTTGTTCATCATTTTTAAAAGAGGCCAGTGGTCCTTCAATTTCTGTCAACTTGGAGGTTTGTAAACTTGATAAAGAATTAGTCATGGGGGTAGAGCATCAGATGGAAGAGGTGAAAAATATAGGTGAAGAGATCAAAGGTAGACTACAAAGGAAAAAGGGAAAGTTCAGACATACACCAAAGGTAAAGAACAAGGCATCTCATTGCAAGAGATGGAGAGACATGGTAGTAGGTAAAGAGGAAGAGTCAATAACATACTTAGGTGAAGGATAGATCATGGAACATCTATTGAACAAAATTCTATAATTGAAGTATGACTTAGGTGGCACAAATTTCAAGAAGCCTAAGAACAATTATTCTCTCCAATAGTTGATTCAATGGAAGGGATTACCAGATGAAGGTGGAACTTGGAGATCAAAGAATGATGTGATCAAGCATGGTTTTGTAGCAGCATAATCCTCAAGGGGACTTGAGTTCCTTTTTTATCGAGAGTATGGTGCAGGGCACCTGAGTTTTCATAATGTAGAAGGGGTCTAATGTTACTTTTTTTGTAATTAAGTCATGTTGTTCATGTGAAATAAGGTTTAAAATACCATGTCTTTGGGTTTTGGGGTGGTTTGAGTCACCTTGAGTCCATTTTGCAAATATTCTAAAAGTTGCTATGCAACTTTGCATTTTGTGCATTTAGGGGAAGTTAAAAGGTCATATTATGTTTTTGGTCAGAAAATTAGTTGGAAAAAATGGGACATAATGTGGAACTCTTTGAAAACCATTTTTGAACATTGTGGAAAGGCTGAAAATTGTAATTTTTGAATTTGAAATACATATACTCTATTTTTACTGTGTTTTAAGAGGAAATTTATTGCTCCAGCATGTTGTACGACCTTGTATGGCATGTAAGTGCACATTTTTGAATTGGAAATTGATAGAGTGATGAATTAGCCTCCTTTTGGTTTTTGTTTTATTTATTTTCATCAAGTTTTGATGATTTTATAGTAGATTTTTTTCAAATTGCCTTGAAACCCTTATTTGAGGGTTTTGATTGGAGAAAATGGATTTTTGTGCCATTCCACCTAGTAGAAAATGCTCTAACTTGGTGGGATGGAAGATTTAGATGTATTTGTTTCTTTAATGTGGTTTGTAGGAGTAGGGGATGAAGATTCATGAAGTTTTGTTGCTTCCCTAGTCAAAAACCTTCATGGTTTTGGGCAAATAAGAAGCACAGAGGCTAGGGTTTGATTAAAAATAATTGGAAAAGTGTGGAAATCAATTTGGTGAACATAGGAAAACCCCATAAGGTGTGTTTGAATTGTTTGTGAACATATTTGAGAATTGGAGCATATAGAACCAATAAACTGTTGTTGAGAAAGCCTAATTAGGCCTCTTGAACAATGTAGCAACAAGTTTTTGAGGGGTTTGTTCCAAAAAAATCATACTTGCACTCTCGATATGTTATGAAATGGAAAAAATGGTATCTAGAACAATTATTGGTTTGTGGGTTTGTGACTTGGTTTGCAGATTGTGTTAGAAAAGGCTTGTTTGGAGTGTTACAAGAAGAATAAGAGAATTTATGAGAAGTTAGTTTTGACTTACCTTGATTCCCTCCACCTTACCTCTACATCACAAACCCCTAATCATTATAATTGAGATCCAAGGCTAGATTTGGTGTTGGTCAATCACTCATAACTCTTGGTAGATCTAAATGCCTCCAATGTTATGTTGTCCTCACATCAATCAATCAATTTTGGAAAAGGTATTCATTCTAGTGATTAGACTTAGAAACACCTTTTCCAACTTAACACCAATGAACATTTGACTATATGTGTTGTGAAAACATTGCTTGGTAGTCCATTATGTTAAATAAGCAAGTGCAATTTGTTGTCTTGGATGGACCTATAATACAAAGGAAAAAATATTAAGGATATTTTTGTAATTATATGTTTTAGTGATATTACCAATTTGGTAGCACATCTAAATTATAAAATATAACTCTTACACCCTCACACTAAATATAATTATTTTTTAAAATAGAAACTTAGGGATGTAACCAATATTTTTTTGCATGTTTCTATTTTCATATTAACATTACAGGAACATGTCAAGATGCCTAGGGAATTTTCCTTGTCCATCCCCAATTATGGGAAAAAGTAAGGGACATCCAAAAAATATTAGAATTCCCTAGAAAATTAAAGGGGGTGTTCTTATATCCATAATATGGGTAGAGATGTATGTGATGTGCCTCAACCATCCAAATAATAACTTACTCTCTCAAGGATGACTAACAATCCCTATATAATAGAAATTTTATAAATGAAATAAAGGAAATAGGGTAGATCTATCTTTTAGGAGATGGAACACTAGGGTTTAGGGCCTATTTCATTTAGTTTCACTCAAGGAAACCCTAAATATCTCCATCCAAGGATGGAGTGAGCGAAAGAGATCCGCTAAAGATTTTCCTCGAGTATGTTTAGAGACTAAAAGGGCGTTCACCACCAAGCTAGGGCTTGGAAAGACTAGTAACATGCAAGATCTAATGACCAAACCTAATGATATGCCAAACTCAAATGAATGACCTAAAAAAGAATGCAAAGTAGAAAAATAAACTAAGAAATCAAAGAGGTGCACCTAGAAACTTGTAGAAGTTTGAATGAAGATCTAAAATGCTAGAAATACTAATTTTAGTGCACACTGAGACTCATATTCCAAGCTAGGCTATTTAGTCCTAGATTAGAGTTTCTGGGTAGGAACATAAATCTGGCAGTGACAAGTTTGGAACTCTTGAAATCTTGAAAAAGTCCTATAATGGGGTCACTCATACGCTAGAATTAGTGTATCAGTCTTGCTCATCTTTTACAAAAGGTCAAGATATAAATTTTCTCTTCTATCTCTACTCTTCCTCCTCAACCTGATTTTTGAATCTGAAATGTTGAATAATGCTTCATATGTGTCTTTTAGTGATCTTCTAAACAAGGTGGAAACTTTGACAACTTGACAACCTCTTCCAATTGTTGGCAAGAGACACTAAAAATGTCATTTGGTGTTGTCATTGATGGAAACCCTAGTCAGTTGTTCAATCCAAACTTCAGAAATTTCTCATATTGGAAGTCAGATTGAAATTTTGTGATTAAATGTCAAGCAAAATAGATCATCTGACAGAACTATGTTCAACAATTCATATGTGAATTTTCTATTATCATTTTGTGTTGTGTATCTCAGGGAATGTTTTTTGGTATATGATCTCTAGTGCTATTGAATATTAGTGGCTCGTATCGATCCGTGTGTGAGTTATGAGATCCAGTTGATTAATTCTTTGTTTAACAATGTAGAAGTCAACTTGGTGAATGTAATATGATGCAAATACTTGAGGAGTAAATGTTTAAGTATTTTTGTGTTCATGCATGTTGATTTTGATCATTTCTATGCTATAGCCAACTTTTGTTGGTGCACATTAAGGATTATCCATGAATTGAGCCGATAATTTGAAAAAAAAATCATGTCTTGTTGGAGCCAACATATGGGTGATTAAATCTTAGTCGTGGATATATATAAGTGATCGATTATATCATTCTGATATAGATGTGATGTATGGTGGTGCGAGTTGTGAATATCAGAAGTGTAGAAGAGCGATAATGCATAGTTTCATTTGTGCATAAAGGATTTGTGTTGTGAATCAGATCAAAGGAGAGTAGAAGAGAAGAATTAGACAGAAGGTCTAGAATTTGATTGTTGACCCTAACTAGAACCGTAATCAGGAATTTATAGATGCTAATCTCTCTATTCAAATCTCTCAGATGCTTTTAATCTAAATATTTTTTAAGACAACGAGTCTTTATCTTTGAGCAGTGAGCTCTAGGTAGTGTGCCTGAATGCAAGTGCATTCCCATATTATAATCACTTATTTATGAGTATACTCATATTGTGAATTGGCCTTCCACCATGGTTTTTCCCCTAACATGGTTTCCACACAAAAATCCTTGTGTTATGGTGTTGTGGTTTTCTTCTTTATGTTCATGCATATTTCTTTTGGATGAATGTTATAAGTGCTTTAAGGATCAGCTCAATAAAGTTATTTTTTTTTAACACTGATTCACTCCCCCCTCTTATTGTACCTTGATTCCAATAATTTGTATCAAAGATAAGTTCCTTGGAAGAATTTTAATAGCTTGGGGAAGATCTGGGAAAGTAATTCAATGGATTCAAGTAGTCTTCAACAACAACTTTTGGTGGCCCTAGATGATCTAGATCCATCAAAGTTTGAATTTCAAAAATTGCAAGCAAATCTCATGGATGCTAAGAAATCTATTGAGTCATTGAAAGATAAAATTAATAAGTCCAAGGAGAAAATAAAATAACTTTGTGATCAAATTAAGCAGAATGATAGTAAAAGCATGGAAGATGAACAACAAAGTCAAGCTCTGAAGGAAAAGACAGAAGAATGTGAAAAGCTTACTAGGGAAAATATAGTCCTAAAGCATGATATGGAATCCATTATGATGAGGATGACCAAGGATATTGAAGAAAAAAAGAAGAATCAAGAAAACCTTACTCAGTCCTTGAAAGAGAAATCTGAAGAATGCAACAAAATTAATGATGGATTCATTAATCTAGTGCTTTAATTGCAACAATCTAGAGACAATGAAGGAGAACTTGAAAGATAGATTATTACCCTCACAGATGAACTTGCCACTACAAATTAATAAAAAGAGAAGTTCAAGATTAGCTCAGTTAAGATTGATGAACTGATCAAAAGTTAGAGGACCGATGGTGACAAGAGAGGTCTTGGATATGAGGAAGGAGAAAGTTCAAAATCTCGACAAATAAATTCTGGACAAAGGAATTTTGGACAAAGGAGATTTATGCAAGGAAATTAGATGAACAAATTTGGAAGGTATCTGGTAAGAAAACGTAATGCTCAAAGGTTTAATGGCTACTACTTTAGTTGCAGTAAATTTGGACACATGGCTACTCAATGTATAAGTAGAATGAATTCAAGTGGTCCAACATTTTCTGGTTAGTGTTTCAATTGCAATAAGTATGGTCACAAGTCAAATGAATGAAAAAATATGATGAATAACTCTTACAGAGATTTCAGATGTTTATACATGCAATAGATTTGGTCATATTGCTAACCAGTGTAGATCAAGAGAAAATCAATGGAACAATTGGTCTAGACAAAGAAATGTGGTGTGCTACAATTGCAACAAGA
>CM021100.1:272643946-272870745 GCA_007115665.2 Sequoiadendron giganteum | reverse complement strand
AAATTTTGTTGAGCAGTGATTCAACTCCCCCCTCTCAGTGTACCTTGATTCCAACACCAATATTTTCTCTTCAATGTTTCTTTAACCTAAATCTATAAACCAAACACTAAAGAGAGGGGAAAATGTTGTTTTGTTAGTGGATAGAGATTTTCCTTGGTCAAACCCTATTTTGATAATCAAACCTTGAAATGAAACCAAATAAAATGGAGGAATGATGAATGAACAAATAAGAAATATTGCAACTCACCAAACCTTAGGAACAAAAGGCTACAAACATGTATTTAATGGATATAATCAATTTGGATCTTTGAATCTTTCTTGAATGATATATATCTTGACTTGAATGCTTGCTTGAATCATAAAACCCTACATCACACATGTTATCTCAAAAATAAACATGATGCATGATAACTTTGACACAATGCTTTATACTTGAATAATGCTCCAAAATGCTTGATAATGACTCTTGAATGGTCTTGTAAACTTTTGTAATCATTATTTTTCTAGAATGAATCAATACTTGAAATCTTGGGAGAAAATATGTTAAATAACCTTGTATTTGTACTTTTTTATGCAAAATTTCTTGAAATTACAACACTACAAGAAGAAATCAAATCTAGGAGAATAAAATCCTGCCAAGAATTTTAATTTAATTTAGGTCTAAGCTAAGAAGGACTCATTGACCAAATGTGGTGTATGAGTCCCATTAGGCCAAGCTTGGGACATTTTAAAATCTGTTGTAAAATTTCATTATCAAAGGAAAATTCAAATTTATCTGCCAATGGGGATATTCCATGGAACATATATGCAACAAACTTCCCTACAAGTGGTTTGATATCAAGATGATGGAGAATGATACATCTAATTTTTTTGGTCCTATTTGTAAAGGAAGGGTGATTTATCCTATTGTAGGGAAAGTGAAACAATTATGCTTATTTATCCATGCTTTCAATTTATCATATGTTTCTTAATAGAGTTCATGCACAAGTAAGAATTCTTCAATGATCACATTCTCTCCATAGTCGAGATGAATCAATATCCCATTAGTGGTCTTATCATTGATGCAACTGGCTATCTACAGAGGACCATCAGGTGCATTTATAATTATATCTTTAGAGGAGAAAGCAATGTCAAGAGACTTTTTAGTTTATCCCTTACAATGTTGAGTTTCAACCAATGCAACCGAACCATTGATAGGGTTTTGTTCAATAGTATCCATAGGGTCTTGTTTATTATTATATATGTTGTCATCATCTGTTTCAACATTCATTACATCATTTTAAGTTTAGTTTCACTAGATTTGACAAATGAAGCATTATGGTTTGACATAGGGTTGGTAAAGATTTATAGGTATTGGATAGCAGGGGGAACAAACTTATTTCTTTGATCATTAATACCTCCAATTGAAAGTCAATCGAAATCAATGAGGGCTTGCACAAGATGTTTAAGATGCTTACAATGTTTGTGTCGTGTCCATTATATCATTGGTAATGGTAGTAAGCATTTCATCTAAAATTCAAATGTAAAGGTTTATTAGGATCGAGAGTTTTAATGGGAGGTAACGTGATCATTTTTTGTTCTAAAAGTTGTGACATTGTGTTATGAAGTGTATTAGGTAAGGGAGTGAATTTCCTAGCTAGATCCACAAATGAGAAAGGACTTGTCTTCCTTATAGCAGCTACTTGGGTATCAACATGTTGACTTGATTGTTGAGGGGGATTATGTTGAAGGAATCCTTTTTTTTGTTTCCTAAAAGTTTGATATTGTTTTTGGTTTGTAGATTCAAATTTTTGTAGTTCAACTAGATGTGGATTTTGAGTCACGACTACTAATCAAGTTTTCATAATCATGAAGGGTAGTACACAAGTGTATGAAGAAAGGAAACTTCATCACAGTAAGCTTATCTTATATCTTAGTTTGCAAGTTCACAATAAAAATATGTTGAAGGTGAGCATTAGGAATCTTTATGTCGATTTGGGAATAAAGAGATTGGTACTAGTGTGAAATGAAGTCAATATTTTTGTCATCATCCTTTTTCTTACACCTCATCAAATCAGCTAAGGTCATCTTCAGAGTCATGTGCACTTGGAAATGTTTTATAAAAGCCTAAACATGTACATTGAATGAATGAATTGAGTTATTTGGTAATGAGGAAAACCATTCTAAGGCAGTATCCTTCAAGGATCTAGGGAAAAGCTTAGCCAAGAGCTTATCCTCAAGGACAAAATCACTACATTATTTAGTGTAAGAGGAAACAAGGTTAGAAGGATCTCCCTTTCCCCCATATTTCTCAAATCTAGGAATATCTAGACCTTGTGGTATCGACATTCTCAATATTTCCAAGGATAAGGGATTTCTTTTGACTTAGTATGTAGATTGGCCATTTTGATTTTGGTTTATGGTGGAAACTTGCTTTTGAAGGGATGAAATGGTTTGCAAAAGTTGATTTATGAGGGTGTCATTAGTTGTGTTTTGAGATGAATGTGAATATGGTGAAGGTGTATATGTGTTAAAGGGAGTAGTGAACAAAATTCTTATGTGAGATAAAGTGGTAAGAGATATGACATGAAATTCCACAAAGGTACTAGGAATGTTAGAAAAAGTATCAAAGGAAAGAATGACATTACTAGTAGGTTGCATTATTATTATAACTTGAGGATTGGTATAGGTAGGTATAGAGGTAATAGTTGTGGGAGGAGGAATTTGAATTCCTCCTTGGCTTGGGACATTATTCGAAGGTAAAGCACAACTAGTGGTTGAGGTAAGATGTTTTCAAAAGATATGAACTATGTTACACATAAGGTTAAACTTTTGTCTTCACTTTCAATCATGCAATGTATGTTATCTATGGTAGGGATAGTGATGGTCAAAATTTTTTTAGTACTTATTTTATTTTGTAGGTTGGGTAGGTCTTCATGGATTTGGATTATGTTTTCTTGCGGAATACTAGAAACCATTGTCTCAATGTTTGTCACACTACTTGAAGGCAAAGATTTGTTAAGGGTATGGTCCATACTGAGTTAACTAGTGTCAAGACTAGTAGTGAAAGAGATAGGTAACCCAAGATCCATGATGATTGTGCTATTGTTTGATGACATGAGTCTTGAACTTTGTCTCACTATAGTATTAGCAATAGGACACCAGGTTGTAAAGCTCATACAAGGGAAAAACAATGAAATGAAAGATGCAATGAACACAAGACAAATGCTATGCTCTAATTTTGATTCAAATGAAATTAAGCTAGGTGCAATGAAATGATTGAAAAATAAATCTGCAAACTGAAATAGATGGCTAACAATAGCAAAAAGAAACACAAAAATAGAGAATTTAATGCTAGAAAATGCAGTTTAAAATTTGAAACGAGACTAAATCACCCAGAGCGATGTATGAGTCCTAATTAGGTTTTTCCAAGGTTTCAAACAATGAATAATCACCACAAAATAACTATAAATCAAGAAAAATCACTTGTACTGGGACTAAATCGTCTAGAGGGGCATATGAGTCCTAGATTAGGGTTTTTACACCATTTTTAGAAAATTTTGTGTGAATGTTATGTTTTCTATTTTGGATGATGTTTATGCTAGGTGAAATTATACTTTTTAGATAAAATTCAATGATGCAAGGTACAAAAATCCAACCTATATGCACTTTCACTAATGTAAAATTTAGAAACCCTAGATGGAAATTAACTAATGCAAGACATAATAGAAAAAATTAATGCAAGCTAGATCTAGGATTATGATGCACTCTAAATGAAAAATAAGGTGTTCTAAATGTAGGTTCACTAGAATGAAAACAAGGAAATAGGGTGCTCCACCTTTTGGGAGATGGAACACTAGATTTTAGGTCCTATTTCACTTAGTTCCACTTGAGGAAACCCTAGAAATCTCAATCCAAGGATGGAGTGAGGGAAAGAGATCTACTAAAGGTTGTCCTAGGGTATGTTTAGAGACTAAAAGGGAGTTCACCACCAAGCTAGGGCTTGGAAATACTAGTAACATTCAAGATCTAATGACCAAACCTAATGATATGCCAAACTTAAATAAATGACCTAAAATTGAATGCAAAGTAGAATAGTAAATTGACAAATCAAAAAGGTGCACCTAGAAACCTATAGAAGTTTGAATGAACATATAAAATGCTAGAAATATTGATTTTAATGCACATTGGGAATCACATGCCCAGCTAGGCTATTTAGTCCTAGATTAGGGTTTCTATCTAGGAACATAAATATGGCAGTGTCAAGTTTGAAACTCCTGAAATATGGAAAAATTCCTATACTAAACTCATATGCCAAAAGTGGTGTATCAGTCTTGCTTAGCTTTTTCATAAGGTCAAGATCTAAATCTTTTCTTCTATCTCTACTCTTCCTCCTCAACCTAATTTATGAATCTGAAATGTTGAATTATGCTCTATAGGTGTCTTTTAGTGATCTTCTAAACAAGGTGGTAACTTTGACAACTTGAAAACTTCTTCCAATCTTTTCTCTTCAATGTTTCTTCAACCTAAATCTATAAATCACACACTAAAGAGAGGAAAATGTTTTTTTGCTAGTGGATAAGGCTTTTCCTTGGTCAAACCCTATGTTGGTAATCAAATCTTGAAATTAAACCAAATAAAATGGAGGAACGATGAATGAAAAAATAAGCAATGTTGCAACTCACCAAACCCTAGGAACAAAAGGTTGCAAACATGTATGAAATGGGTAGCATGATGTGGATCTTTCACTCTTTCTTGAATTATATATATCTTGACTTGAATGCTTCCTTGAATCATAAAACCCTACATCACAAATTTTAGCTAAAAAATAAACATGATGCATGATGACTTTGGCATGATGATTGATATATGAATAATGCCCCAAAACGCTTGATAATCACTCTTGAATGCTCTTGTGAACTTTTTTAATCATATTTTTTCTAGAATGTAGGAATACTTGAAATATTATGGGAAAATATGTGAAATAGCCTTGGATTTATACTTGTTTATGCCAAATTTCCTAAAATTACAACACTACAAGCCAACATCAGATCTAGGAGAATAAAATATCATCAAGAATTTGAATTTAATTTAGGTCTAAGATAAGCAATACTCATATGATAGTTTTGGCATATGAGTCCCATTAGGCTAAGCTTGTGACATATTTTTCAAGAAATGCTTAGTTTAATGTGAATTTTAGATCAGGGCCCCAAAACCTAGGTGGGACTCATACACCCAAGGTGGTGTATGATTCCCAAATCACTAAATCTAGGCCATACAATCCAAAATCAATATTTTATGATTGGTTACTTGATATATGTCGAGATTATCCTTGGAAAGATGCATTAATTGAGGCTTGTGGATGCAAAATAAGGCATAAAGAAGCCCAATTAATTAATAAAACCCTAGATTAGTGTGAAAGTGTAAGAAAACACTTTACAACACCCTAAATAAGGAATAGTTAAGTCCATTTAATTCACAAGGGCTTAAACAAGTGTGAAAATGTAGAGGGATACATTTTCCTATGCTAGAAGAAAAAATCCTAGCACTTTTAAAAATATTTTTTTATACTTTTTTGGTGGGCCTACACAACCCATATCACTCTAAATGAGGAAAATAAACCTCATTTCTACTCTATCATCATTTTTGTTTGTCAAAAAATATTGGAACAAAAAACCTCATTTATATTCTAACTTAAATTTTGTTTGTCAAACTAATAAAATAGTGAAAGAGGTAATTTATTCTATAATTTTGGTTTAATTTTACTTTTTTTCAAAGTTTAAAGTAAGAAATACCTTTTTTTTTCATTTTTAGTTTAATCTTGCATTGTATCTACAAAATAATATGAGCACTAGTGGCCCAATGAGAATAGTGACAATGAGGTAGAAGAAAATAAAACAAATATAATAATTTTAGCCTCATTAGGGTGTGGAAGATAACATCTACCAAATTGATTGTAATGCCCATTCCTTGTCCTAAAATCTAATGGAAAGGACCCTTTTAACTAAAAGTACCTCTTCTCCAACTTGTGATAGTCATAGATGTGAAAATACAAAAATAGGGGGAAATAGGTTGTGGTTGCATCACGTTTGTAATAAATATTTTAGAGGGGGTTACATAAGTTTATGGTCTCATTTATAGAGTGTTTTAGGCCATTAATTTAAAGTTTGTCCAAACATAAAGAAGGATAATAATGTAGAGATTCATAGATTACATATGAAGGAAGAAATGAGGTCTAAATATGTGACAATGCTAGTAATTTCTTCTATAAAATCATCTATGCCTACTTCATCCATGGTTGGTAGTGGTAGTAGTTATATTTTCCTTAGTAGAAAAGAGAAATATTAGCGATATGAGGGGCTAGGGATAGTTACAAGTATATTCAATATGTAGGCACAAGATGTGATAGAGTCTTTCATTGCCAATATTTTTTTTATGTCAATACCATTCCATTTCATGTAGCTTATCCATCTTACTTCAAACAAATATAAAAAATGTAGCCTCTATTGATCCCTAATTTATCCCCTATAAAAATCATAAAAAATTCTTATTTTCATATATTCATTCACTTTGTCATCCCTTGTCGGCTTCAACTAAGTTCTGACTTCAGAAAACCTAATAACTTATTTTTAAAATGACGATGGCTTTTGCATGAACGATGGCACGAATATTGGGAGGGCACGTTAAACTGCTCTACAACATCTTCGTTTTCCTGAAAACGCCAGGGTGTTTTCATTGCCGTGTAGGGTTACGAGGGAGTATGTCTTACTAATACCATGTTGAGCATTTAGAATCATATGTCAATACGCGGTTTTGGGGAGAATAAGACGACATTTTCTGATTATTCGCTTATTATTAAACATTATAAAATCTCAATGAATTTAATTTGGCATATGAGTTAGTTTTATGATATTCTTATTCTGTAGCTTAATTAATTTAGCATTGATCTTATGCAAGCTTTGGTTTGTGATTGTTTGACCAAGTGAATCTGGCATATGTAACCCATAGGAGTGATTTTTGAAATAGTGAACGTGTAGTTTAAACTTCATTTTGAGAAGGATAATAATTAGAGGTTTATAAACACTATGTTACTAGGATTAATTTATTGGCATTTGTTTTAAGATATTTTTATTAGTCGATAGATTATATATAGTATGAGATTTGAGTATGAAACAAGTTTCATTCTTGTAAATTACTGTTGAGTTATTGGAAAACAAGTTTTAGCTACAGTTTAATGGTAAAAGCTTCCACAATATTAGGTAAAAACCTCCAAAGTCTCACTTATCATATAAAAGCCAAATACATATTGATTTGACAATTGAATGGGAACATTCTATTTCCATTTGCAATGTTTTTGTCAATTTGATGACATTTTTTTTTCATGTGTATTACTTTATGTTTTAAATCTACAAGCAAATATTTCATAACCAGATAATACTTAATTTCTTTAAGAAAAAAGTCTAGATTTTTCTAAGTTTATTTCATTCCATTATTTAGCACTTATTATTAATTGTTTAATCTAGTCACATGCAACTAGAATTTGTAGCGCATCCATGCACAAACACATACTCTCTAACATATTAACATACATATAGTTCTCTATAGGTGTAATCCTTGAACCTCCTTTATGTGCTAGTGCTAGTTATAATTATTGATATTATTTTGGTATTCTTTATATTGATAAGTAATTAAAGATACTATAAGTAGGTTTCTATTTTGTGTCTCTATCAAGCTTTAGCATTTATGTTCATGCATCTTATTAGTTATGCCAATCTTCATTATTGGTGTTTTCTCAAGTTTAAATTTTGTAGTCATGATGATCTAGTTCAAAAAGTTTAGTTCTTTCATGTCTATTTCAACACTTTATTTATATTTGTAGAGTGACTTGCAATAGCTGGTCACATGTAACTGATTTGGCATTTTTATGTTTATATGGTGATTAGGTACGAATTATAAGGACATTGGTGGCATCCTTGGCCAATAATGATGTTACTACCTAATGATTTAAGGTTGTAAAATTTATTAATATGTGACATCTAATGAAATAGGTTGTTGTCTTTAATGGGCCCTATTAGAACAAGTTGAAAGCTACAAAGAAAAGTGTGGATTAAAGTGTGTCATGAGGCATTTAACAATAAAATGATAAAACATATAAGTGATTACTTTGGGTTATTTCACTTTTACCTCTATTTTGAAATGGCCAAAGGGTGGTATCATCCAAGTTGGCCTAGTTGATTTTAAACCTATTTATCCATCTCATGTTGATTAATGCAAATTGTTAGATATAGACAAAAATTAATAGTCAAACACATAAATATAAGTTACCCACATATTTCTACATCATGGAGAATTAGTAGTGAGTTTCCACGATGACCAATAATTCATATTTGGTGGGGCCATCTCATTTTATGGTGGATTTCAAAGTGAAGTCAACTTGTTGTCACCTATCAACTATTGTCTCAATCCTCATTGCATAGTAGAAAAATGGATAAAGGAAAATAATTTATAATTTTCCTATTGTATTTAATAGCTAGCTATTGATCTTCAATTTTTAGCTAGAGTCATCTAATTTGTAGGCCTTTATTTAGCTTGATAGTACATTAAAAGACAAAGTGGCTAGCTTAAATGAACATTCAGTCTTATATTTTGTGAGTTCATTGAGTTCATTGGGTTGAAGTTAAGTGAATGGATGAATCATATAATTTATGCCATGTGGAGTTTTGGAAACAGGCTTCATGGTCATAAGTTGTAAGATATGATAGCGTTTCCTATGGTGTCTATTGCGTTTTCTTACATATTTTTTATGAAAATGCATATTGATTTGTAGGAAATGGTATAAAATAAGCGAGAGTGGTTTACTAACTTGGGTGGGCCCTTAATGCAAAATAAAAAAATGTATGTATCATTTTTAGTCACAAGTCAAAATTGGCGTCTCCTTAGTTTGCTCAATGCAAGTTTTCTTATATTTGGTATACTCAAAATGATATTCAAAGAAAGAAAGATATCATGTTTTTATTGCACTACAATGATAAGGATGAGCATATTAGTCAGCATATTTGTTCTCATCATTTAAAAAAAATCATTGATCTTAAAGAAATCAACTTGGATCATCGATTTTATGGCCATTTGGTAATTAAATGAAAAGTACAAGAAGGTGCTCATATGAATGAAAAATTATCACGTATTATATTTATTAGGAAGATTACGAAAGCTTCCATATCAAATTATGATGAAAGATAGATATACTTACATATGCCTATAATGATTTATCAAATCAAAATCCCATGCAATGTGTGAGTTCTTAGTTCACATGGTTCATCTACTGCATTATCACCATCTACCATCATCTCCTAAATGATACTCCCCCTCAACATCATAAAGGGGGAATGCTTTCTTAAATTCACCTCACATCAATAAAAATGGTATTTAGCCTATTTTTAATATCGTAATTTCCAAATCCATTATTATGATAAATCAATATTCTATAGAGACAAGAAATTAGCATAATTTATTTTTCTCAACTTATATAATTAATTAATCATTAAAGATATATCTAAAATAGGTTATTAAAAATGGGATGTGATAGTTATAAAGGAGATATTACTTGACATAACTTAGCACTTTGAGGTGTTGATAGAATCACATGTAATGTGATATGATTTATAGGTTTTATCTCTTTTATTCTATGCCTACTTCTTGGAGGTTCATTTTTCACATTGTTTAGTGTGGTGGGATTTAGAGAGTTATGGTAAGTTGTGAGAGATCATGCTATGATTTTGTTGCATTGTGAATCATTATGATGGTATTTAGTTACTACAAGTTTGTATTATAAGCTACACCTTGGTATAAGTTTTGACTAGTAGAATTGGTATGCCTTGATCTATTTATAGATTTAAAATTATCCTATCTAGTGGGAGTTTTGAGATGTGTATGTTTTTTATTGATAGATTTTATATATTGAGCTTGTGATTTCAATTTATGGGTTGGATATGTTGTTTCCATCAATTCTTCCAATATTTGGATATATTTGTAGGTATGTATCATTAGATGTATTATAATTTATTATGGTTTCTATTTCCAATCATGTGCATTTTTTCTCTTGGAAATAATTTGTATACTTTTTTATCATTTTGATTTGATGCTTGAATTATCTGGATTGGTGCATCTTCACCTTGGCTTGTTCATTTTCTTCCATAGTGGTATATTGGAGGATGAGAGGAGTTCTTTCTTCAGATGGTGGTGACATTAAATGTCATTGTAGGTATATTGATGGACTGTGAGAGCATAGTGGAGATCCATGTGGTTTCACAGATCATATCCATGATGATTTTATTTAAGAGACATGTTTTTGATAAAAGGGTAAAACGGGTTTTACAGGGACCCGAAACCACAGAGTTTACAAAAAAGAGAAGAGAACACCAAAGGTCCTCCAAAAAAATAGCTGCCTAAGAAAAAACCAGCAGCAATCAGGCAAAAAAGACCAAGAGGGTCAGAAAAGAAAGGACAGCAGAAAAAGAACGCATAACAACCATTACTTCAGAGAGCTAAGGACAGTTTATGTCTCCGCCTCCATATCCTGCATATCTTTAACCCCTTTTTTGAAGGTTTGAACCATTTTCAGGGTTAAAGGGGCCTTGCGCTTCAAATTGGCGTGGGTTCTTCTAGAAATGCCACCATCCATGTCCTGGCTTTTATCTTCAGTATCTTCCAGGTCAACCACCAAAGATCCCTGCTGGGCTTTGTCAAGCTTTTTAGTCATGGCATTAATAATTATAGCATTATGTCTTGCTATACGGTTGTTCTGTTCCGCAATAGTTCTGATGTTATTCCTTAAGCATTCAATGTCGGTATCAGTGTTCCTATTACTATGCACCACTTCTTTATTACGCAATTCAGCAATCTTAACACCCAAATCCTCAATCTTACTCTGCAGGGCCTAGTTTTTAATTTTGAGCTCATTGATTTCAGAAAAGGTCCAATCTAGGAGTTTAGAATGGGACTTGGAATTAGTTTTAGCCAGGTTGAGAAAATCCAGGGAGGGCTCTTTACTAGTGTTAACAGGGGAATTGTCGACATTGTGAATGTTCGGTAAAGGGTCCACACGGTGCTCAAAAATGTTGGTATCAGCTTCCTTCGACTCAGAGGAATCTTCGATGTAGGAGACAAGTCTTTTAGCTTGGGTAGTCTTGCTAATAGGGCTGCTCTTAGGAGGAGGACAGTTGGGCTCAAACGCAACCTGGATTTTACCCGGTTCCCTGGAAGGACCAACATGCAAACTAGGGGCTTTTGGGCCAGGGCTAGGGTTAGGCATATATTCCGAGCCACTGGGCTCAGTATCATCACTATTAACATTAGGGTTGGCTTCCGAGGTAGCAGGGGCATGCACATGCAGATATTCAACAATAAGCCTAATTAACCCAGTATGAAGAATAGGAAATCTTTTGGGATTTTTTTTATTGTCCTCCAAACTTTTCTTCAGAGAGCAGAAGAGATAATAAGGGATAGAAACCCTTACCTTGTGGTGGAAATGGTTGAGGAGGGCGAAGTGGTACTCATAGATTTTAGTAAAACACTTGTCCACCATGATATATTCCATAATAGCCCGAAGGACCTTTCTCCATATAGATTTTATGGAATCAACATCAAAGTAACTGTTCACAATTTTGACCAAGTTTTGTTTTTCCTTGTCATTTTTGGGCAATCTGATAACAAATTCATCAGAGTAAACCCTGTCCCTAAAAAACTTCTTTCCATCAGTGGGCAATCCCATAACTTTGGAAATAAGATCTTCATTGAGCTCCACATTCCTATCGAACAGAGTCAAGTTACCATCATGCCAATTTTTGGCAAAGAGATTCATAGCCTCTAGATCAGAACCATGAAGCTTCTCCAAAAAAGGAATAAGACCACCACTTTTTATCTTGTTCCAGACCTTTCCATTTTTCATGTGGGTTTCATAGCTATTCGGCTCAGTGCGCTTTTTGTCCCCACCCATATCAGCCGACATAGTGAGGAAGAACCAAACACAACTCTTTCTAAAAATGGCCCCGCCAAATCTAAGCACCCACAAAGCGTGCGGAGTAAACTTGCAAATTACTCCACAGAGCTCGGTCCCATACAATCTAATGATTGTGACGAGAAAGATCCAACCTATCCTCATTAAAGGGATAACACGATGCCTTACCATGTGATTTATCATAGTTTAATAGGGAACAAACTTTAATATTTAGATCGCTATTATTAAGCCAGGTACACATTTCTTTACTCTTAACTCCTTCATTAGCAAAAAAGTCCGCAACAGCATTGGATTCTCTATAGGCGTGTGTTATTTTAACTTTTTCAAACTTGATCAATTTCAATTTAGCTTCATCAATCCATGATTTGATGGTCCACGAGGGAGGAGACTTTCCACAGAGGCAGTCAATTATGTTTTCGAAGTCTCCTTCAAGCCATAAGTTTTTAATATTGAGGCTTTGGGATAAATTTATAATATGGTAAGCACCAGCCGCCTCCGTCAGGTGATTAGTTTGAGAGCCAAGAGGAGAGGCCGTCGCACCCATGAAATTTCCATAAGAATCCCTTATTACACCTCCATAGCCCGCTGCCCCCGGATTGCCTTTAGCCGCACCATCAAAGTTAGCTTTGATCCACCCATTAGGCGGAAAATTCTAACAAACTCCCTCTCTCTCCTTTTTATCCTTAATAGTAAAGCTAGACTGTATGGGGTTTATGTTCCAATCCTTAGCAACACAAAGATCATAGTTCGAGAACTCTGCATTCAAGATCTTCCTATCCTTCTGGGCCACGACACTGAAGTTTTCCTTTAGAGATCTAGCAATTTTATCAAAGACATAATCCACAGAGGCTTTTTTGCCCCTAAAAATTATGTTGTTGCGTTCTTTCCAGATGCCCCAAGCTATATGAGGGAAAGATAGCTCCCAGAAAAATCTAAGTAAAGGATTCCTTGTCGGGGCTTTCCATTGAGAAAAGAGTTCTTTGATGAGCATTGGGAAGACCCAAGAGAGGTTCCATAATATGTTAAAAAATTTCCAAAGAGAAGCAGCAAAAGAGAAATGAAGGAATACATGATTAATAGATTCAACGTCCATCTTACAAATACAACATCTATTAGGGATTTGAAATCCCCTTTTACACAAATTGTCAATCATTAGCAGCTTATTTTGGAGTAGGATCCAAAAGAAGATATTAATTTTAGGAATAAGATTATTGCACCAAGCTTTAGACCAAAAGGGAGGATGATCCAGAGGAGAAGTGAGCTTAGCAAAAGCAGAAGACACAAAAAAATTACCAGAGGGATCATCAATCTAGACTGCACGGTCCTCCAGCTGCTCCAAGCTAAGTCTAACTGCCAGCAATGTAATCTGGATGGGGCCCAAAGCCTGACTAACTCTGCTTAAGTCCACCCAATTACCATTCACTCTATAATCTTTCACATAAGTACCAAACCTAGCCTTGCAATTCACAGCCAAATCTCTAAAGGGATTGATATTTATCAGGGGTTCCTTAAAAAGCCATCTGTCTTCCCAGAATCTGGTAGTATTACCATTTCCCACTTGCCAACCAATACCTTCCTCCACAATCTTTTTCCCAATAATTAAGTTGTTCCAACATATAGATCCTCTTGGAAGAAGGTGGTGGTCCTTATTAATAATGGCAGAGCAATTGTTATCTAGATATTTGCTAGCCATAATATCAATCCTCTCCCCGGAGGAGGAGAAAATTCTCCAAATTTGCTTAGCCAAAATGATTTTATTAATATATCTAATTCTTCTTAGCCCAAGTCCACCGTTCTTTTTAGATCTACAGACCAGATTCCAATCAATTAAGGGAATTCTTTTATTTTCCTCAACACCCGATCAAAGAAATCTTTTTTGAATTTTTTCAATTGTGTCAGCATATTTGGCAGGGATCTTAAAGAGGCTCAGGGCATAGATAGGGAGATTCTGAA
Organism: Sequoiadendron giganteum; assembly: GCA_007115665.2. Taxonomy (NCBI): domain Eukaryota; kingdom Viridiplantae; phylum Streptophyta; class Pinopsida; order Cupressales; family Cupressaceae; genus Sequoiadendron; species Sequoiadendron giganteum. Next base: position 272,856,797 of record CM021100.1, on the reverse strand, counting down.
GGGAGGCTTTGAGGAGCTGAAGCTTACCAGTTTGGCTAAGCAGAGCACCTTTCCAACCTGCAAACTTTTTACTAAATCCTTCCACCAACGAAGTCCAGAAAGCATTAGGAGGTTTCAAACTTAAAGGAAGACCCAGGTAGGTGGTACAAAGGGATTCCATCTTACAGTCCAGAATTTTGGCAATTTTGGTCTGTCGATGATCCGGAGTATTGAAAAAGAATAGCGAACTTCTTTTATTGTTGATCAGCTGTCCTGAAGCTCTCCCATATTTGTCAAGCAGTTGTTTAATAGATTTAGCTTCAGACACAGAAGCTTGACCCATGAGCATAGTATCATCAACGAATTGTTGATGAGAACACACCAAGTTGCCCGAGGACGGTCTAAGCCCGGAGATAACTTTAAAGTCAATCAATTTTTTCAGGTTCCTGCCTAAGCTTTCGGCCATAATAGTGAATAAAATAGGAGAAATAGGATCACCCTGCCTGAGACCTCTGGTACTCTGAAAAAAGGAAGTCAGGGAACCATTAACCATAACCGATATGGAAGCAGTGGACACAAGTTGTTCCACCAATTGAACCACCCTATTATTAAAGCCGAAAGCCTTCAGAATTTTAAATAAAAAAATCCAATCAACTCTATCATAGGATTTTGAAATGTCAAGCTTTAAAAGGAAACCTTCAATCTTCGATTCAACAAGGGAGTGAATGTTCTCATTAACCGAAACAATAGAATCAAGAATTTGTCTGCCAGGGACGAATCCATTCTATTGAGGAGAAATCAAGGATGGCAAAAACAGTAAGAATCTAGAGGTTAAGACCTTAGAGATGATCTTGTAAAAAGAATTACATAGACTGATAGGTCTAAAAGCCTCAAAGTTGTCAGCTCCAGGTTTCTTGGGGACGAGGACCAAGAAAGTAGCATTTAGTTCTTTTAAAAGACATCTGGCTCCAAAAAATTCCTTAACAGCATTAACCACATCTTCTTCAACAATCTCCCAGAACCATTGGAAGAAGAACAAAGGAAAACCATCAGGCCCCAGGGCTTTATTCCCATCAAAGGAAAAGACAACCCTCTTGATTTCCTTGTTGGTGGGGATAGCAATCATGAAAGAGTTGTTCTCCTGGTTGATAATTCTTGGTATAGTTTCCACAAGCTGATCTTGCTCATTCTGGTTTATTTCAGTACTGGCCGACAGAAGGAGTTTAAAGAAGGAACCCACTTGCATCCTTATATCCTCTTCCTCTACAAAACTGGTACCATTCACATCAATTTGGGATATTTTGTTAACAGCTTTGTGTTTAGAAGCCAAAAGGTGGAAATACCTAGTGTTTCTATCTCCAGCCGACAGCCAAAGAGCTCTTGATCTTTGTTTCCAAAACTCCTCCTCCTTCCCAATAATGCCATGCATCTTCGTAAGGAGCTCATTCTCTTTTTCCTTAGTATCATTCAAGTAACCCTCATTCTGAATTTTGAGTTGGATTGCTCCCAGATCCATCTGAAGATCAGGCTTGATCTTGAAGATGTTCCCATAAGAATCCTTTTTCCATTTTTTAAGATTACATTTCACTTCCCTTAATTTTTTAGCGATTCTGAACATAGCAGTTCCTTGAATACTTATATTCCACCATTTCTTTAATTCCTCTTTGAGAGCAGGATGGGAAATCCATATTTTTTCAAATCTGAAGGGGGTATTCTTCTTCTTTTTTATAGGGTCCACAGTGAAACTGATAGGGGAATGATCAGAGCCTATTCTAGTGAGAGCTCTAAGGGAGCAAAAGTAATCAAAATACCAATGATTAGAGATCAGAGATCTATCTAATCTGACCTGTATGAGATCCATCCCCTTTCTGCAATTTGACTAGGTGAAGGCAGCTCCAAGAAGGTCCAGATCTATCAGCCCTTGAGTATCAATAAAATTCTGGAGATCCTCTTTACTTTCTAAGTTGATCTGAGATCCCCCAAATTTCTCACCATTCATTAAGGGGGTATTGAAGTCCCCCATAACAATCCAAGCTTCTTTATCAAAAATCCTTCTAATGGAGGCTAATTCCAGTGAAAAAAATTTCCTCATACCTTTTCCATTAGGAGCATAAATGTTCATTTGAATCCAACTAAAGTTATCTCTTATATGAGTGAATCTAGTAACTATGTGATTCATACCTTCCAAAATCAGATCACCTTTGATGTTGTGGCAGTTCCAGAAAGTAACAATGCCACCCGAAGCACCATTAGAATTATTACCCTAGTTGTAGTAATATTGAAAGAGTTTCAGTTTTTCAATTTTCTCCTTAGACATTTTTGTTTCCTGAATTAGAAGAATATCCGATTTGTGATCTCTAACAAAATTGTGGAGAACATCCTGCTTGTGGGGGCTATTGAGTCCCCTTATATTCCAAGACATAATATTCATTAAGTATCAGGGGAGTTAAGACACTCCGAGATGGTTTTCTGAGATCCATCCACTATATCCTGAAAACTATTCAGCTCTCTTTTCTTTTTCGAAGACTTTTTACCTCTTGAGTTTTTTGTTGCACCACAATCAGCCTTGCCTCTTGATCTAGTGGAAATGCCACTTGGGTCTTCCCTTGTTTATTTTTTCCAGGCTTATTCTTTAATTTAAGAGACATGTTAATCCATATTTAATTTTGTTTTGAGAAAATTGTAAAGTTGTATCTAGTATTAGTTAGATATTTTATCAGTGGGTTGTATATTGGAAAAATATTTAATATTTGGAAAACTTGGTATCGAATAGTAAATGTTAGGATCAGTAGTATTGTGCACTCATGGTTTTGAGACATATGATTTTACGTATTGTAGTGTTGAAAAAAGTAACCCTTTTTCACGCTTAGTTTGGGAATGAATAATTAATGATAAAATGGACTTAATTGTATCTTATTTAGGGTGTTGCAAAGCTTTTTTTTATGATTTCACACTAATCTATGGATCCATTAATTAATTAGAGCTTAATTGGCCCCTAAAATTCAAATTTGTGCCCTATTTATTGCATTTTTTGAAGGATTTATCTTGAAACTGATTAATAATATTACATAACATTTAATTTGGAAAGGTCCGAGTCCTCGGATAGTGACCGAGGACCCATTTTCCACCTAGCGAATGGGTCCCCACTATGTCTCAGGACTCCCTTTTGGTATATTATTTCACCTCCCCAAAACTTGGTCCTACAAAATTGTGTTAGGACACATTTGACCAAGGTGGTGAATGAGTCCTCCTTACTTAGGAAACCCCTTTTTAAACTTATTTGTGGTGGTATTTTAATGATTTTGAATCCTATATTTGATGTCAACTTGTGTTATTTGAATTTTAGGATTAAATCTTAAGTTTAGTATAAATAGAAGGCTAATTAACATAGTTTCACTAAAGTAAATTCAAGTTATCATTAGAGAAATTTCACAAGAGAATTATAGAGCATTCAAGAGGATTCAAGAAGGCATCCAAGCGTAGATTATCAAGGTTTTATTACATCATTATAGATCATATCATCATGTCAAAGGCATAGTGCATCAAGCATGTTTTTGAGCTAGTGTGTTGATGTAGCATTCAAGATCCAAGCTAAGCATCATTTCATATCTAATTCAAGATCAAGATCTACATTCTACATGGCCACTTCATGTTAGATTGTTGATTTACATTCCAAGACTTCATATAAGCTATCAATATTTCATGTTTCATATTTCATGTTCATGTTTCATTCTTTCATCATAAGGTTTAATTACCTAAACGGGGTTTGACCAAGGTAAACCCCTATTCTCTAAAAATAAACAATTTTTTCTCCTCTTTAACGTGTGATTGCAAGTTTTTAGGTTGAAAATCAAGTGGAGAACAAGATTGAAACAAAAGTTGCAAAGTTGTCAAGATTGAAAAATTGCAAAGTTGTCATCTATCTTCCAATATCATGAAAATGAAGCTACGTAATTGATTTATGACTTTCAAGAGCTTAACACATAGAGTTTGGGAATGTAGATAATGAAGAATAGAACCCAAAAACTAATTTTTAGAAACCTTAGTAGGGACCGATTCGCCACCTTGGGCGAGTGAGTCCTCAATGACCCCTGGAGCAACACTTTTTCAGCAAGGTACACATTGTTTCAACATCTTAAAACCTTCCTTAATGTTGTATTAACAATTAGGATTGATTTTTTATTATTATTTATGCATTTTAGCCCTCATAATTGAACAAAACCCTAGAAGAAAAACATAGGTGTTTATCATCTTGTTAATTCATTTTGATAAACCCTCTATTTTTCTTCATTTCACTTATACCAATTGGTTGTTTTGTATGAGGATGAATGTATTAAAGAAAGAACACACTTAGTGGTTTGGGTTAGCTGGTTGGCTTGGATATTATTTATCTTAGAATCTCTTTTTGGGTGCATATGTGAAGCATGGTATGGGATGTGTGGTTATATGGTTCAACACATGGAGGATGCATTGAAGAACATTGACGTTCTAGAAGTATATATAAAGACTTTGTATGTGTATTTTAATGTTTTATTATTGAATAATACATTGAGTGTGGGTGTTTTGGAAGCTAAGTTTTTCTTCCATGAGGGTTTTTATAAGGTATATCTTGTGTAATCTTATGTATGTCTTGATCATTTCCTTATTATTATTCTATAAGTTTGTATGCATTTTTTATCTCATGAGGTTATGTAGTAAATGGTTTAACCAACCTAGTAATTTTTCCTAGTAAGTGGTATGTTTCAACCTAACCATAACACATCTAAAAAAGTGGTGTGTGTAAGACTATGTGACTAGGTGAAGGTTGGTTCTAAAAAAAAATGGTGAAAATATAATCAAAACCATAAGGGTGCATTCTATTATAGGCGGTTTGTGTTTGTGATGGAGTATAATGGATGGTGGTCGATGCAATCACAAGAGATGTGCAAAGGGGATATAAGGGCTAGATTTAATGGAAAACCCATTTAGGGATGTATGCAACCTCTAGGGTAGCTATGAATATGGGAGATGGTTTCTATTAAACCTATAATAAATAGAATGGGAGATCAGCATGAGGGTTTGAAGGAGGAGGAACCAAACTACAAGAGTTTCATGTCCAATGCTTAAGGGAGGATCTACAAGCTTTAGATTTACACTTCTTTAGCATGTTTCCCGCTAGATCTAATGGAATGCATAATAAGTTTTATCAAAGATCTTTAATTAGTGAATAGAGGGAAATAATTGGCTCAAACATGAGTACTCACTAAGTTTTTTTACTCACAAGAATAGTAAAACAATAATGATAATTAATGTGCAAAAGGGGCAAGAAACACATTTGCTGCTTTCCAAATGTGAGCACTACTATTTGGGGTGTTGGTAACCATATTTGTTATGTAACTCAAAAAAAATTGAATGACAATGAAAAGGTTTCTAAGTTCTAATGAATTTAGAACATAATTTTATGATCAACATATTGATAAAAAATAAATAGAAATAATTATAAAATATTAGAAAAGAATGAATATTAAAATGAATAAATATATATATATATATATATATATATATAATAAATACTATTAAGTATTTGACCTTACAACACATAAAATTTATACAACCTTCAAGATTTAGTGTTGAACTTTCTCAAAAGACAATAACTAAAAATATCAAATAAAGGCTTCTAGCCTTCCAATTAAGGAACTTCCAAGTGTATTAATCTATCGTTTTCCAATTAGAGAAATTCTGTGTTTAATCTACCCATTTTTCATGTTCTTCTACCAAATTATTTGAGGCCTTTCACACACTGCTTACATGGTATTTGAGAGGGGGAAACTTCTAGTTTTCTTTAATCGTTGAAATTTAAATATCAAAGAAACATGATTTTACAAAAAAATTGAAAAGGATGGAATAACTAGATCGCTTCAATTTCCCTGATCAAGATACTATAAAGCTTTATAAATTGCTTAAAAGATCCAAATACGAGAGCTTTGTATCTGATTCAACTATGATCTAGATTTTCCAAACTTTGCAGTGCTTCCTGAAATAACCAGTCGCCTTTAACTGCAAAGGTTATTGCAAACAGACAGAAACTTCATAACCAATCAAAATATGTGACGTAGATGGTGTCCACTACTACATAAAATAAATTTACCACCTTTACGTTTGTGCTCCACAGTTTATGTATTAACATCGAAAAACTTAAATTTTCGATCATCAACCATGGAGTTAATGCTTCCGAATGCATAATCGATGTCCAGCTGGCATGTTTCATCTTTATATGCGTGTAGATAACGGAGTCCATTAGAACGTTTCAGTCGAAAAAATGTGTTCGTGGGTTCCACTACTTTTGGACAACTGTTAAGCAAGAATTCTACAATTATCCCAATGAATCTGCACCACATCTCTTGTCAGCTTTCAATACTTCTCTTTTAATGAATCACCTTGAGCCACGAGAATCTGTAATTAATGAAGGGAGCAGTCTCAGTTATTCCGCTCAAAGAACAGTAATTTAGTTTCGCAACTAACAGAAACGTAGCAAGAAGTTTTCCTCATGAAAAACTCCAGTTTATATTTTTCTTATACAGCATTGGATTTATGCATGTAGAATATCTAAAGGACGTTTGTAAAAAAATTAATTTTAGTAATAACTTTAATATATATATCTGAGAATACATAGAATATTTTAGAAGAGATTTAGAAACAATAAATGGGAGCCGTAAAGACTGCATGCCATAGTTGGACTCACCATCAAGTAGTCCTGCTAGAATAATCAGAGATATAGCTTGATCACCGCACGAACTACACAACTTGTCAACTGGATAGTCAAATCATTTCATATGGTAGGCTTGTGAGAAAGCATCGAAAGACAAAAACTTAAGGCCTTTGATTAATATAATCATTTAATCGTATAAATGGAGGAAATAACATGGCATTTAAGAAGGTCCACGTCCAGTATTCAGACTCTAACCAAGCTGCCGATTCAGGCTATCCTCTTCACTTAGCACAGCGTGTGGCTGGTCCATATGATCTATACTATCCAAAACGATTAGTATTTCGGTTAAGTGTAATATTTTCGAAGTCTTCACTGCCTAATCGAGTTCAATCGGATACTTGAATGTTGAGCTCCTTGTCACTATTGATAAACAATCTTTAATACTCTTCTGGCATGTTTTAAAAATCATGACTGGGTTTGAACATCATACACATTTGTACTTAATCGAAATGTAATTATGTTATGATATTGTTATCAGGATTCAATCATGTTATTTATCGAGTCAAACTCATTTATCTATGTTTCATGAATAGTGGTTCACAAGAATGTAGGAAACAAAGACAAGCAAAATTACGAATAGCTACAGAAAAGAAAGGACAGAAAAACAAATACCAACATATGGGAAGAATATTAAAAACAGGTCAGATTTGTATTAATGCCATTTTGGTTTAAAACAAAGCTGCTAGTGCTCTTGTATAGTCATGCCTTCATCCATATTATAGACAAAGTAACTTGCCCTAATACATATTCAATACAGAGTTCATTCTCCAGCATTGGGAGAAGCTTCTAGATTACCCTGAAAATTAGAAGAATGTAGAAGAAGGAAGTAGAGGAAATAAATGCGGTGGGAGAGTAGTTGAATGAAGTGGCGGGGAAGGTTAATGAAGCCCAGCTGGGCAACTGCGTCAGCCAACACTCCCCCTTAATCTTCATTGCCATGTATGTCTACAATTCCAATTCTATTGCTCTTCATTTTCCATTGACTGTTGTCTTCTTTTATCTCTTGCTGATGTCCATAACCAAGTCTACTGACTTTGTAAACCCTATTCCTTGCTTGATATCTTCAAACCAACTTCAAATCCAATTATGCCTCTCTTTCATTTTTCTCCCACTTCTGCGCCTGTTCTCAAACTCATGTTTTCAATTATTCGAAACATTAAACTGAAACTTTTTGCATCTTCCCAATTTGCAAATGTCTTGCTTGACAATAATTTCTTTTCACTCAAAACATTTTTCATCCCTTTTGAACATTCATACCTTTCATAATTTTTATTGATCTTCACATATGAATGTTTGTACAATCTTTTGAACATACCTGTAAGATTTTCCCAACTAGAACCATAACACCATCCACAATTCATTTTTATACAATCTGTCATAGATGTATTATTCCATTCTTTGTTCCAACACATCTTTTTAGAATGATTTCTTAAACCACAAATTTTACATGGATGAAAATCCCAACACGTCTCTTTAGTGTGACCTTCTCTATTACAATGAGAACATTGAATTTCTTTCTTTCTTTGCACTGATTTATTTAAACATATATCATGTTGAACATCATTTTCATTTTTTTCATCTTTGCCATATCCAAGGCCTGCATATTTTTGCCTCATAACTTATTGAACTGGTTTTTTGATTCCTTGCTCATTCATGCCTAGTCCTTTACCTTTATAGCCCATTTTCTTCATTATTTTCAAACCAACATTGTTTTCAAAACATCTTTTCTCATTCTCATCAAATTTAACAAGATTTGTAGATTCACATATATTATCTTCATGCTTATATTCTTTATCACAAATTACTTCAGAAAAGTTACACAATCCATTTGATAAATCTTTTGTGCCACATGATACATCATACACCAATGGTTTTGATTTCAAACATTTATTTTCTTCTTTTAGTTTTGATATTTCTTCCTTTTCTAAACTATTTTCTTCTTCTAATCTCTTTAATTTTTATTCCAAGTCTTCATTCTTTTTCTTAACTTCATTAAACAACTTTAGTTTTTCTTCCAGCTCTCTATTTTTATCTTTGACTTTGCCCAATTCTATCTCAAAATCATAATTTTCAGCTAATATTTTACACATCTTTATTTACATCTCTTTTTTTTTTTCAATATAGCATCTATTATCCTTTTTAACATTGCCCAATTTGTCTTTAAGTCTTATTAATTATTCTTCCAAGAAATTATTTTCAACCACTAAATTTCCATTCTCCTTTTTAACTCTTTTTCCAATTACAAATAGACAATTTCAGCTTACCTTACTTGTTCTTTGCTACAACAATTTATCTTACTCTAGGAGTTTTGTGTGCCTCAACAAGCCTTAAAATCCTTGATTCCTCCTCTGTAAATAGGCAGATATCTTGACAAAGATCTAACTTTGAATGGCGGCAGCTATCTTCTCCAATCGACGCTCCTTCTGGCTCCAAAACAGCTGCAGCTTGGTCTTTGTTGTGACTTGTTCAAACAATTGCTGCATGCAATCTCCTTAGCAGCAATATCAATAAGTCTGACACGAGCTTAAGCTCCTTTTGTTGTTTCTCCTCTGTAGATCTTTCACAGCAGATCGTTTTGCAGCTATGGCTATGCTTGTTCTTATTACCAGGCAGCGACTGACCTAGCAATTGTGATCTCCAAACAATCTTTTCAAACTTTCAACATCTAACCTACTATGCTCTGATACCAAATGTAGGAAACAGAGACAAGCAAAGCTACGAATAGCTACAGAAAAGAGAGGACAAATAACAAATAACAACATAATGGAAGAATATTAAAAATAGATCAGATTTGCATTAATGCCATTTTGGGGCCAAAACAGAGCTGTCAATGCTCTTCTACAGTCATGCCTTCGTCCATATCATAGACACAGTAACTTGCCCTAATACATATTCAAAATAGAGTTCATTCTCTAGCATCGGGAGAAGCTTTTAGATTACCCTAAAAATTAGAAGAGTCTAGATACATCGAGGAAGAATGCAGAAGAAGGAAGTAGAGGAAATAAATACGATGGGAGAGTAGTTGAATGAAGTGGCGGGGAGATTAATGAAGTCCAGTTGGAGCACCACGTCAGTCAACAAAGAACCTATCTCTCATGATAATGAATGGTTCACTTAGCACTCATTTCATTTAGGTGAGGCTAACATAGGAAGCATTGGGCCTTTCTGGGAGCTCACCCATCCTGATACTACTTCAATTCAAGTGTGGCTAACCATTGAGTTTTCCACAAGGTTAAGCCCACTTACTCATGAGAGATAGATTCTTGTGAACCACTACTCATAAAACATGGGTCAATGAGTTTGAGTCAAAAAATACTTCCTACTTATCATATAATTATGTTGTTACTTATTTAGTATAAATATGTGTAATTTTAAAAGTAATGTTTTCGAATTCATTTATAATTAATATATTTTTCATTTATAAATTTACATAATTTTTATATTAGTAAATCAACAAAATGTTTATACAATAGAATTGACCAAATATAATGAATTAAAATTTTCAGAATATATAAACAAATCATAATTTTTTATTTTATTTTTCTAACATTTCATTATCATAAAAGTCCCAAAAGATGAAAAATTATTTTTATCATAATCATTTTGAGATACATGATGTCAATTTATATTGTAAATTTAGTCCAACATTGTATATTTTATAAAATATAAATGTTCCAATAGCAAATAAAGAAATTATAGACGTCCCAATAGCAAATAAATTACAATGAAATTCTATTACCATTCCATATACAGGATCTGACTATTACATAATTTATGTTATTGCCAAACACTTTCTCTACCTAACATTATTTGATATTTACAATCTCTAAGACCAATTTCCCTCGTCAATGCCTCCATCACATTCTATTTGCTGAACATGTGCACGCAGCTCAATCAATGCTGTAAAACTTTGACATTTTTGCAGCTTTGAACTTTCAGTCCATGTCCAATTCTCATATTGTATTAATCAAGCGCTCTCTATATCTATTTCTGACTTAGTCAGTTGCCTCGAGTCTTCAGGCAATCCTGTGAGCTTTACGGAATCTGTCATTTGAACATTCAAGTTAGTCATTTGTGCCAAAATCTCTGGTATGTCTGCGAGGTTCGAGCAATCGTCAAGATTGAGTGTCTGCAGATTTCTCAAATTAGCAATGGAAGCGGGCAAAGATGTCAAATAAAGGTTTCCCAAATCAAGGACTTTCAAGTTTATCAATCTCCCTATTTCGCTGGGTATTTCTTCAAGGCTTGTTCCAGCCAAACTTAGGGTTTCTAAAGACAGTTGAAATGGAACATGAGAGGGAAAGACGTTCAATTTTCTACATTCTTTAAAATTCAAATATTGAAGAATGGTGATTTTCCCCAAAAACTGAGGCAGAATCACCAGATTGCTGCAACCTTCTAGATCTAAATGCTGTAAATTGATCAATTGGCTAAACGAAGGAGGTAATCCATTCAACGCGCCGTTGAAAGCGAGATCTAAATGTTTCAAATTCACCAATCTCCCAAAATTTATTGGCAGCGATGTCAGTGCTCTACACAACCGTAGAGTAAGATGTTCCAACGATTGCAGATGACAGAATTCTTCTGGTAAAGCCTCCAGGCTGGTGTTTAGATATCCGTCCACGGCAATCTTCTGCAGATGTTGCAACTCCCCTATGGCATTTGGAAACTTTCGGATGCTTCCTAGAACAATCAGTTCCCTTAACTGCATAGGTTGCTGTAAAGTGCAAACAGACAAAGAAATAAGAACATCGCATGAAATTTTAAAAAGAAACGACGTAAAAGGGCGACAACTAATGCTGAAGACGAAATTACCACCTTTACGTTACTACTCCATAGTTTATCAAAGATCCCATTAATTTCCAAAATTATCATATTTTCGAGCGACACCCACGGAGGAATGCTTCGGTATGTACAATCCTGCCAGCAAAGCCACACCAGTTCACTTGTGAGGTTGCTATACTCGCCTTGTAATGAATCAACTTTAGCCACTAAAACCTGTAATCAATGGAGGCAGCTATCAGATATTCTGCTCAAAGAAAAGCAATTAAACTTTACAACTAACCAGGCAAACGCGAGGCACAATTTTTTATGTTGTTATTTACCCTTGGAATTGGCGTCGCGTCCTTGAGCAATATGTCACTAATTTTAGCGAATCGAGAGTTCCAGAGATCTATGGACTTTCCACGAAGTGATTCTCCTAGCACTTGGAGAGATAGAGGATGGCCACCAAAAGCACTAGACAGATTCTCCACTAGATTTTCAAATCCTTCCATTGGATGGGGTTGGGAGAAAGCATGCCAACAGAAAAGCTGTTTGGCATCTGATGAATCTAGGCCTTTCATTGTATAAATGGAGGAAATACCATTGCTTTTAAGAATGCCCAGATTCCGTGTCGTGATTATAGCCAGGCTTCCGGGTCCAAGTTTATTCTTTTTAGGCAAAAGAGCGTCTAGTTGGCACACATCATCTATGCCATCCAAAACGATTAGTACGCGACGATTTTTAAGCTGATGCGCCACACTTCTCTTGCTTTCACTTGTATCATCGAATTTTGAAACATCAGCACGACCCATCAGGTCCTCCAACATCTGTTTCTTCAGCATTTGGAGACCACTTTCTTGTGCAGCCTTGCACACATCGAGAAGAAAACTGGATCCAAAGAAACACGAGCTTGTCCTGTTGTAAATTTCTGTCGCGAGAGTGGTTTTCCCGCAGCCCCCCATACCCACAATCCCCACAATATTCAGAGTCTTCTGAAGTGTAAGCCTTTCAAAGTCTTCTACCAATGCAGCGAGTCCAACCGGGTGTTCGACTACGTCTAATACTGGCTTCCTCATCACCTTCGATACGCAAGCTTCAATACTCTTTGGCATGCTTTGCGAATCACTGTATCATTTACACACTAAAATCTGTCAAACACCACTCAGGAAGATATAGAAGAAAGGGGCAAAAAAATACACATAGTATATGTTATGATAATTACTTATCCGCCGTGTTGAATCTGGGACCAGAAAGTAATGAAACTTTGTGGAGTGCCTTTTCCCATTCCTGAAGCTTTTGTGAGGGGTATCCTCCTTTCTTCTGATGTGAGAAAGCATATGTAACGCTTCCAAGATTATTAGGTTCAACATCATAGAAAACAGGAAGAATTTTTCTGCCAGTTTTGAGCATGAATGCTAGCTCGGCAAGGCACCAGGGAGACTGTACATAATTTTTGGATATAATGGGAATATGAAGAGAAACATTACGCATAACATCTTGTACTAATGTTGGAAAACTATCGGTGAGTTTCATATCTTCTACGTCAAGAAAAACACGGAGTCCCATGGCATTAAGTGTATTATAAATGGTGCTGCGGACTACGTCATTGACATCGATTCTGCAATGGTTAACAAATACATCGTACACTTCCCTTGTGAGATTTTCTCGCTCTTTAGCCTTTCCCTTGAGATGTCGAGGACCAGTTGAAGCAGAAGAAGATACCAACGCCATTCTGCAAATTGAATTCTATAGTGATAGGGGAACATATATGAATACCCACAAGAAACACGAATTCTGTATTCCGAGTAGATAAGGATTTAAACTAGTTCAATAATACCGTGCACGGCTGGTGAAAAAACTGTTTTTAAAAGATAACGAAGAGGACACAAAGATGGTAACGCCGCAAAGTCCAGGGGAAATTGTTTTATAAGTGGAATTTGAAGGCCTGTGACAACCTTGCAACTGTGCTGCTAGGTGTTTACCAAGGTAGTTCTGAATCTTCTGGAGAGTCGATACAATTTTAAAATATACTTTCAGTACTATTCAAATTTGACAGAGTAATCATGGTTGATATTTCAAACTCATCGACCAATACACACCAGCTAAACAACACGTTATGTCGACCTGTTGCTCCTCTGTAGCCGACCAGCTTCCGCTTACAATTTTGAATGAAAATGTAGACTAACGAGGGCTTATAATTAAATACCAGGCAAGCTATTATCAGAAAGATAGGTTTTGATTTGATGAATATTCTTTATTAGTATTTTTTAGGTTTTTAACTATAGATCACGTGAAGTCGACTACACGATACCCGGGAAAACTTGATTTCTTTCCGCTGATGATAAGTACAAAGTTTATAAAAGTAGTAAAGTTTTACATTGTTAAGAAAAAAACTAAGAGATGACAAAAATGTCACAACGATTGAAAAAGAAATACAAATTTTTAAACTTATCAGCTAAAGTTCTGACGTTATATGATTTTGGTTTCGCCGTTGCCATATTCGCGATTTTCATATTATAATTCGAAAAGATGTGGGACATTAATAAAAGAAGTGTTTTCTACTGGCGCAGTATTTGTTTTTAAGGTAATAATTTCGGTTTTCATTTATATAATAACATTTAATATTTTAGATTAAATTAATAAAATAATCATATCACATTTTTTATAATCCATAAAGTTGATTTTTATTGCTTTTGGATAAGTTTGTGCAATATAAAAACTTGCATCACACATAATCTAATTGAGAAACACCAACCATCATCATTAATATAAATATTTTTTATATATATAAATTTAGTTTACTTAAAATTATTCAAAATTTATTTAAAAATCATTTCTTTAAACATTATTTATTTTTATTTAATTTTTTATTTATGAATCATTTATTTATTTATTAATTATTTTATTTACTTCAAATAATTCTCAAATAAAATAAAAAATTCATTTTAAAATAAAATAAATTCATTTTAATGTATTGAATTAATTAATTAGTAAATAAAAATAGTTATATATTAAACAATATAATGAAAATAATTTTTTTAATATAATTTTACAATAAAATTAAATGATATTTTTTACATAAATGTATATAAGATATTGATGTCAATTATATGTTCTTTTAAGATTATTAAGAAAAAAATCCAAGATATCTCTTATTTACTTAACAATTGCTTTATAAATACTATTTAAAAAAAAATAATATTACATTCAATATATCTGAATTCATATTAAATATAATATAATACAAAAATATAGCTATATTTAATTTATTTCTTATAAATATTTTTCATTGATAAAAGTCGTTGAAGGGGCCACATTCATTTACATGGTTTTATATAAAAAAAAATCATTGGCAACTCAATAGAGGCTAGCTACAGGTGATGATATATTATCTACATTAAGACAAGGGACACAATTTTTTATTTTTTTATGTATGAAGCATTAACCATCTTCACCAATCAACTGGTCTTGGCTATGATTCTAGGCCCCAAAACATTGTTGCACTTGATTTCAACAAAGTTAAAACCATCCTTCAGACTGCCATCAAGTTTTGAATCTTAGTTGGTTTATACAAAATCCCAATCTAAATTTGAAAAAGGAGAAACACTAGACATTGCCTTGAGAATTCTATTCCCCCACCTTGCCCTTTGGCATTGAGCATTGCCATCCATTCAAACAACTTCACTTATGATAAAAGGAATCCATGGTTCATTGTAGCCATGGCTAATCCATGACTAAGTGTCATTATTTGAATGGAATAAGCTCCCAATAATAACTATGTCCATAATATTATTCAACAACTTGTACCATTGACGCCTCACCAAAACCTTTATTTTCACCCCCATGCACTCCTTTCTTCCCTAGCATCAAATAAAGCCACTAGATATGTGGGAGACATGTTTTAATTCAGTCTACATCTACTCAATGGAAGTAGATAATCATCTTCTAGGATGGAGAACCATCAAGTTATTTTTTTATTTTTTTTATTTAATCTCAAATTTAAGACCACCTAAAAAATCATCTACCACTTTTTCACTCTTAACTAGATTGTAATGATCATGCTAGTTTTTCTCTAGACTTAGGATAGTGAAAGTTTCATCCTCTTTACCTATTAAAAGAATTGATTCCATAATTACAAAAAAACCATGCAATACATTTGGTTTTCTAACGAAAGCCTTCACCTACTTCATCCTAAACCACCTATCATCTAGAAAGAATAACCTAATTCTTCTACAATAATTTATATTAAATTTTATTGTAGTGCATCATATTAATTGTTGGCTTAACATTTGAAGGAATGGTCAATCAATCTATTTTATAGTTCAAGTGATGTTCAACTTATATTCATGGAGTCATCAAGGTTCATTCTTCTAACACAAGGTGGATGTAAGATAGATACCTCCAAATGAGGGAAGACATAAGATAAAATTTAGTCGTGTGGCTAAATAAATATATTACCAATAGGGAATTTCTATGTTATATGAAATCATGAAGATTTGGTTTGTGTAGTAGCAAAAACATGATAGAATAAACAATGAAGTGATTTCCCAAGTTGGCTTATTGGTACTTCTTGTTTGCAAAAAAAGGAAAAAACATTATATATTAGACGAGACTTATTAACACCATCAATTACTTTCATAAATCTTAAACACCTAATTGGAAACTTAACAAATTTTTACTACTATGTTGGGAGGTGATGGATAAACTTAATTATTTTAGAGTTGACTGCATATTTTGAGAAGTGAATGGAGCAAATAGAAAAGTGGCTAACAATTTCGACTAAAATGACAAGGGATTGTAATTTTTCCATGTCTCTTAGCATTTTATAAGATATTACACCCAATATTTTACCTCACCTCTTTCATTTGGTTTCAAATAATTCAACTAAAATATGATGAGTTGTGAGGATTGGCTTGATCCTCTTTAGGAATGGTGATATATAATTTGTGTAAGATGGATGGAAAAATAATGATTCTAAACTACCTTAGATTCATTTCAAGGAAGATGGATATCATAATTTGTTTGAATGAAAATAGTGTGATATTACTTTGAAGGGAAAGGCGTCATATTTTAACTTTGAAGGAATTTTTAGAATAAAATTAGTATTGGTGTTGTATGTAGTAAAGATAGTGTTGGAGAACACCATTCTCTCTATGAACCACAGTGACTAGGTAAACACAAATATCTCTTTCACTTTTTCGTCTTGTGTCTTAAATATTGGTAAATCCAAAGAAGATTACTCGAGTGATTGTTGATTTGGTCATCAAAATATAATAGATTTCTAGTTTTAAGAAGTATGAGGATGATGATGTTATTGGATTGGATTTTCACCATAACAACAAGAAATTACCTATGATCAATCCTCATTTTTTTGGCTTATTGGAGCATTTTATCCTCAAGATAGTAGGAGAAGATGCCACTACTCACTATCAAAAATCCAAATGGAGCATTGAATTCCTAAAGGTAGTATTAGATGTTTCCTCTTAATAGGAAATCACCTAGTCCTTTGCTTTTATGTCGTATAGCCTAGATTCTAAAGGTGACAAAGATGTGGAGGGTACGTCTACTACTTCTTGGGTTTAGATTTAATAAAGGCCTGATAAATACTATATGTTTTAATACTAGTTTTCTATTATAATTTTTATAATTTATTTCAAATTTTATGTTAATATACAATCCCTCCTCTAAAGCTACCTTTTTTTTTTAATTTTATTGTAATACATATGGATATGGCTCCCTAAAGGTCAATTGACCAATCAAAGACAAAATATTCAAATAGTGTATAAAAAAATAAAAATAATACCAAAAACAAATCAAAAAAATAATTTATTAAGTTTAAGAAAATGAAGATCTACTCTAAATAAATGTTCTCTTCTTAAAGCATCACCAATGCTAACATTAGCAAGATTATTTATGTAGCCTATAATTTTGAACATAGAACTAGTCATTCCTTCACATATAGCTAGAGAAAAATGCTAACAAATTTAAAAATGAATAGTATTAAATAAGATAATTGACTTCATATAAATAATTATAAGAAAATTGAGAAAGAATATAATACAAATGAAAGATCACAACATAAACATTATGCAAGATTACATCAATGTTAAAATTAAATATTAATTAAACACATTCTAATAATTGAAAAAAATTCACAAACTATAAGTTTAATTTTATTTTTTGAATTTTTTTAATATTTTCTAATATATTAAGTAGATTACATTAAATATTAATATCTATATATTTATAAATAAAATAATTATATTGGAGATTATTATAACATGACACAAAAATGAGTGTGCTTAAATCTTTATTAAAATGGATGACAAACATATTATTAAAATATTGAAACAAATGACTAGTATAATGAAGAACATTAATTTTTTATTATTAAATAACATCATTAATATTGTATAACTTAAATAAATAATGTATATAATACTATTTCTGTGATTAATAATAACGAAAAACTTTGTGAAGAAGGCTCTGCAACGAAGGATGCCCGAGACTCCCTCCCACTCATCCGCTGCCTGCAAAGATTCCAATGGCTTCGATCTGTTTCTTTCCTCCAACGAAGCGCATCCTTCCTGTCTCGGCTTATCCGCAGGGGCCAAGGCTAATGGCGGCAGAAACTTCAAGGCTGCCTTAAATCGTAATGCCCTAGGTTCGGTTGGCCGGCGGAATGCTGAACCACAACCAGGGCTCGTCCTCACTAACCCGCCCTCCCATGGCGGTGTAAACCAAAGGCTTCTGTTCTCTGTGCGTCATTCACCAACTGCCTCTGAGATTTGCTTGGATAAATTTGTTGGTGACTGAGGTTTTTTCAGGCCCACACCCTTGTCTGCAAGTTTATGAAGGTATGGCCAAAGTTAAGTGATCTCCATTCTTAGATTTTTCGAATTGGAAAGAATATCTAGTAGAAGAAGTAAGCATTTATCCCTGCACCAAGGGGTTTTTCATATTGGAATTTGATTTTTTTTGTAGAAGATAAAGAAATGATACTAAACACTGGTCAATGGTTCTTTCAAGGAGATTTTCTATTCATGAAACCCTGGTTTCTTTCATTTGATCTACGAAAAGAATCATTTTCTTCTGTTTTTTTATGGATTCGTTTATCTTATTTTCCTTTACAATTTTGGGAAATTGATTGTCTAAAAGCGACTGGCAATAGCTTCGGAAATTACCACTGCATTTCAAAGGAAACAATCAATTATGGGAACTCAACTTTTGCTTGCCTGTGCGTGGAAATGGAAGTTTCAAAAGGTCTTCCGTCAGAGATTTTTCTTAAAGTTGACAACAGGCGTTGGTGCCAACTAATAGATTATGAAAAGATTGCCTTCCGGTGTAGAAAATGTTTTACAATTGATCATGTGACTGCACAATGTGGTAAGGGTCAGGCTAAGGCTGCACCCATCTGCAATCCATCTTGGTGGGATGGGGTGGAGTCCCATCATTATGTTATCTCTCCTTCTTATCACAAAACTGCTGCTTCTTCTCCCATGCACCAAGAAAAGGCTCCAAGCTTCAAATCACTCCAATGGTTGTCCAAAAGCTTCAAGAGAACGTAACTGTTAAGCAACCGTCTCCATTGCAGCTCATGCACACTGAAATCTCCTCATTATCTCGAGTTACTCCAA
The DNA here is from genome assembly GCA_007115665.2 of Sequoiadendron giganteum. Taxonomy (NCBI): domain Eukaryota; kingdom Viridiplantae; phylum Streptophyta; class Pinopsida; order Cupressales; family Cupressaceae; genus Sequoiadendron; species Sequoiadendron giganteum. The sequence goes on along the minus strand of CM021100.1, from coordinate 272,837,669 downwards.
CAAATAGTGTCAAAAATGTAAACTTGAATGCAACAAGCAGTAATCTTGAAATAGAACAAGAATGGACAAAGGTGAAGCATAAAAAGCATCCGATGACATTAAGGTCCTCTAAAAATGTATGCAATCTGAATTTGTAATGTCTTAAAAATTTGTAATTTGGATTTTCAAAGTAATAGAAAGAGTGCTATCCTCTCATAGCGATTTGCCAAAAGAAAATAAAAAATACTATTTATATATATAAATATATGCATATATATGAATATTATTGTAAACATTATATAAGTAAACATTATTACTCTCCTATAGTCTTTTTATAATAAATGTATCTTATCAGTATATATATTTTTTAAAAGAGAGGTAAATGCTTATGATCTGAATTTATGAACTAGTGAGATCACAAATGAGAAATCTCATTTCAAATATATATTCTTGATAATTACATTTCAATAAAATTTGAATCTTGACAAATATCAGACGCCAATTTCAGTATGCAACAAATAAAAAAATACAACAGCAACAGCAATACAAAGAATGTAATTCCAAATAAATTCATATATCGATATATTATTTATAAACAGATATTATAAATTTATAAAACAGAAGAAACTTAATAATCTTTTATAATTATGTTAATTCTATTGATAGGTAACTGAACATCTAATGACAGCAAACTAAAATAGACTAGATATGCTGATGATACATACAACTTTCTTAAACTTTTGGAATGTTAAACATCACAGCAACTTCATCCACACCACAGAACACTTAGATGGCAGTGAAAAGTTTCCGTGAAATGGTTACAGAAAGTCTTAAACTTGTGTGCACGTCTCTAACTAAATCATTCGTCTCCTGTCAAGAAATCAATAAAATAAATTGAATTTCCTCTTGCGCATTTCTATTCATAAATCTAACAATATCCTGAATCTAATTTCTTCACTTTTGCAAATCATTCATCTCAATGTGTAGTAGTGTTCCAATCTTACTTATGGTTGGAAAAATATAAACTGTGTGATTTTCAACCTTGCTTAAATCAATAAACTAAATGTGTGTTTATGTCATTATAAATCTGATCATTAGAATTTGCAGACAAATTGATCAATTGATGAATAGGCAACAAAATTGAACATTTGATCTATTTATGAAAATCTACGTAAAAATCGTTGTTAAAGATACATTGCCCACGAAAGAACACATATCAACCACTGAAATTACACCCCCAAAAAACTCTTTTGCATCTTGGGACGCTATTAAATCACAGGGTTGATTAGAAGTTTTTAATTAAAACATCATTTAATTGTATATAGTTACCTTCTGTTAAAAATTGAAGATGGAGCAGAAATTTTCTAAATCATGCACAATATGGGTTACCACTTACCAGATAGCAAATAAAAACATTTAATTGATAAAAAGCTAATCTTAATCACATATTTATTAAGAGAATTTCGTCTATCAAACAGCTTACAAATTGGGTTTGCAGGAACCATACCTCCGTCCAGCCACAATACAAATAGAAGGTTGGAAGAGGAGTCCCAGTTAACCAATAGAAGAGAGCCCGGCCGCCTATCTCATTGACTGTAACATACCCTGCATACTGATCAAACGACACATCAGGCTGCCCAGGGAGCTTCGTTATTTTATCAGCCGCCTGATCTCCTCTAACACCATAACAGTGCGTCACCAATACAATAATCATGAACACCCATAACGACCTCCTCATCTTTCGAGGCTAATCCTGGATTACAATTGCGCGGCCTTCGACGTCGGGTCGATTGAGAGGCGAAAGAAAAGTGGATAGATAGATTCTGGAACAACGATTTTTGTTTCATACAGAATTGAACCACAGAAATGCCCATTTTCTATACCCAAAAACATTCTCCATGTCAATTACAATTGAAACTAAAACTCAAACAAGGGTAAGGACTTGAAAACTTACATCAGAGACAATCCCGATAAGTTCCTGAAGAAAAATCTGTTTACTACAACGGAAGGTGTTAATAATGAGGCTCAGAAGCTGATTAATTTCAGCCTGTAATGCAAAGATTTCCATCTCTCCTCCCATATCTACATCCGCCATTTTCGATTGTAAAGCAGAAAATAATCGCCTCTAGAGTAAAACTCCTGGGAAGAAGCGGCTCAAGCAGAATGAGCCGTACTAACCCACAAATGCCCTCTGTACCGAAATATATTTAATGGGGATGGTAATATGCTTTATAACGGCAGCGACTGGAGAACAAGAATGGGGGCCTCTAGAAAACCAGAATGGAGGCCTGTACAACATCCCCAACATAACTGCAATCTACGATTTTACGAATTTTTTAATTTTTTAATTATTTCAAAATTTTCATTATTACTTTTATGTATATGAATTCTTGCCGAGGTTCATTTATGAAAATAATTTCGGAGCCGCGAAAGTCGGGAAAGAGAATTCATCTAATGAGTTCGAAGTTTTTCGGTTTCCATAGTAGCTTAAAAACATTTCAGAGGTCTGCTTCATATATGATGGATTATGTGTCATGAGTATTTTGAGGGTAAGAACCATTAAGATTCTTGCGTTTGGATGATTGTTTCGTCTTGAGCAATTATGATATGTTAATAATTAATATTAGTGGTTTATTTCTTAAGATAATCATTGATAATAATAAAATTTGGTTTTCATAGTAGATTAAAAAGATTTTAGAGGTTTGTTTCATTTATGACATGTGTCATGAGTATCCCGAGGGTAAGAACCGTCAAGACACTTGGGTTTGGGTGATTGTTTTGTCTTGGACAATCATGATATGTTAATAATTCACATGATTTCTTTCTAATGATAATTATTGATAATAATTTTTTTTGGTTTCCATAGTAGCTTAAAAAGATTTCAAAGATCTGCTTCATATATGTCATGTGTCATGAATATTTTTAGGGTAAGAACCACCAAGACACTTGGGTTTGGGTGATTGTTTCATCTTGGATAATCATGATATGTTAACAACTAACATTAGTGATTTCTTTCTTAGGATAATTATTGTTAATAAAGTTTTTTGGTTTTCATAATAGCTTAAAAAGATTTAAGAGGTTTGCTTCATATATGTTATGTGTCATGAGTATCTTGAGGGTAAGAACCACCAAGACACTTGGGTTTGGGTGATTGTTTCATCTTGGGTAATCATGATATGTTAATAACTAACATTAGTGATTTCTTTCATAGGATAATTATTGATATTAATCATAGTTTGATGTGCTTGTCATGATTAATAGTAGACTAGATTTTAGTTTTCAAAAAAGAATAGCATAAGTATTAAACTGTTACGAAGATGACAAAAAGTGATAGAAGAATTTTTAAACATTCATGAAATATTTACAAGATTTTTTTTAAAATCGTTCATCTATGTTTTTTTTTTTGATGTTTAAAATCACATCTAATTATTCTTTATAAAAAGAATGATTCGAAATATTGACATGTTTTAAAACAAAAGATGAAAATTGTACCAACCTTTTTGTGAACAAAGGTCAAAAGAAACCGACATGTTGTAGGGCACGTAATTATATCACTGCCTCTTTGGTCAGACCATCAATTCCGTCAAAAGACAAAAGTACTCATTTAACATTATGGTCTTGCATGAAAAAATCACATGGAAGGTTAGAGTAAAACGTTAAACTAGACAAATAATAAAATTTTGAAAAAATATTACATATGGCATAACTAAAAAAATATCATAAGATACTATTTGATTCAATTTTAGTAGAGTAAATATAAGTGTAGCTACTCCTGTCCTATAGGTATTTGTAAAGCTTTCTTACTTGAAAACACTAATGGGGTTAGAGTAGATGACTTAGTTTAAGTTTATTATAATATAATATTATTAATTAAATATATATTTTTTTTATCTTGTAATGGTTTAAGTTAATATTATATATATATATAATTTTATTTTGAAATATTTTAATATATTGATAATTATAAATGATATATTATTAATGATGAGTTTATTTTATTCTTATTTATACATAATCTTGTATTTATCATTCTATTTTATTTCTATGTGTATGTGCATCCATGCATTTGACTTATCTATCTGATTATTATGTTTATTTGTACATTGACCATTAAATAAGTTTTGTCTATCATGGTTCAATCTATCTACTTGACTCATAATAAATTCAATTCAGAAATTCAAATTTATTTGTGAGCTCCCCTTTAACTCTTCTATATAAGATTCATTGAACACACTTATTCATAAATTTGTGTGATTTGATGCCATGTACTAATATAAAAAGACATTCATCTGTATTCATTATAAACAATAAAGAATCTAAGAAGTGGCTCACATTCTAGAAAAGAAATTAACAATGACACATTAAGATTTGATATTTAAATAAGTAGTAAATCTACAATCTATGTCTTGTTTGTTCTCTTTCACCTTGTTGTTAGGAAAAGGTTGATTGAGACAAACTATCCTTATGACTTCAGTTGCACAACAACCTAGAATACCTATTATTCAATACTAGTAATCTAAAATTCTAGAAATTGATTAGGCACTCACGTATTAAACTACATAGAAGGAAGCATCTAGAAAGCATCAAGAAGTCTCCATTGTATCTGATTCATAGTTACAAATTGATGCCATGACAATGAAATCGACTCAAATTAGAACAAAAATAATAATCTAAAAGCTTAAATACATAGATCTTACTGTCAAAAATATTTTTTTATACTAAGATAAATTGATTATATAACCTTATCTATTTCACACTCATTCTTTAATTTCCATCCTCATTTATTTCTATTCTAAAGTTCGTAATTCTATTTATGTATATGATTAGTTTTTAAGGCTAATTACAATAGATATGCATTCTATTGAAATAGATGAAAATAACCCTAAGGAGATTCTTTTCCCTTCTTAGCGACTGTGACGAATACTGCACAACCTAATTTTCCTCGTAAGATTTATATTATTCACATTATAATCAGATCTAAATTCATACCCGATTCTATAGTCCTGCAGATTTCGGATGGGGTCGCGCAAAAGCATGCCGACAGAAACGCTGTTCGGCTCTCACGAATCTAGTCCTTTCATTGTATAAATGGAGGAAATATCATGGATTTTAAGTATGTAAACGATGTCAGTGCTCTACACCACCGTCGAGTAAGCTGCTCCAACGATTGCAGAGGACAAAACTGTTCTATTAAAGCCTCGAAACTGGTGTGTCCACGACAATCTTTGGTAGCTGTTGTAACCACCCTATGGCTTTTCGAAAGTTTCTACAATCTTTAAATTTCAAATATCGAAGAGTGGTGATTCTCCATCGAAAATTGAGGCAGAATCACCATATTGCTGCAACTTTTAAGATCTAAACGCTGAAGATTGATCAACTGGCTAAAAAGGAGGAGTTGATACATTCAACGCACTGCTGAAAGCATGATCTAAATGTTTCAAATTCACCAATCTCCCAAAATTTGTCGGCAGCGATGTCAGTGCCCTACACAATCGGAGCGTAAGATGTTCCAACAATTGCAGATGACAAAACTCTTTTAGATACCCGTCCACGACAATCTTTTGCAGATGTTGTATCTCCCCTATGGCTTTTGGCAAACTTTCGGATGCTTTCTAGAATAATTAGTTCCCTTAACAGCATAGGTTGCCACAAACAGACAATGAAATAAGAAAACCATATCAAATTTTTAGAAAAAAACGATGTAAAAGGGCGACAACTAATGCTGAAGACGAAATTACCGCCTTCTCGTTACTACAAAGTTTATCAAAACCCCATTAATTTCCGAAATACTCATATTTTCGAGCGACACCCACGGAGGAATGCTTGGGTATGTACAATCTTGTCAGCGAAGCGAAGCCAAATTAGTTCACTTGTGAGGTTGCTATAATCGCCTTGAAAGGAATGAACATTAACCACCGGAACCTGTAATCAATGGAGGCAGCTATGAGTTATCAGATATTCTGCTCAAAGAAAAACAATGAGTTATACAACTAACCAAAGAAACGCTAGTCATGATTTTTTATGTCACTATTTACCCTTAGAATTGGCGTTGTATCCTTGACCAGTGTGTTCCTAATTTTACCTAATCGGGAGTTCCAGACATCTTTGGGCTTGCCGTGAAGTAATTCTCCTAGCACTTGGTGAGATAGAGAATGACCACCAAACGCACAAGACAACTTCTGCACTAGATATTCAAATCCTTCCACTAGATGGGGTTGGGAGAAAGCATGCGAAAAGAAAAGCTGTTTGGCATCTGATAAATCTAGGCCTTTCATTGTATAGATGGAGGAAATACCATAACTTTTAAGAATGCCCACATTCCGTGTCGTGACTATAACCAAGCTGCCCGATCCAAGTTTATTCTTTTGAGGCACCCGAGCCTCCAGTTGGCGCAGATCATCTATGCCATCCAAAACGATTAGTACTCGACGATTTTTAAGCTGATGTGCCACACTTTTCTTGTTTTCAAATGTGACGGAGGAATCATGGTTGATATTTCAAACTTATCGATCAATAAACACTAGTTAAACAACGCGTTTGGCGACTTGTCGCTCCTTTGTAGACGACCGCCTTCAGCTTATAATTTTTTAGCGAAAACGCGGACTAACAAGGGTTTATAATTAAATACTAGGCAAGCTGTTATAAGAGAGATACGTTTCGATTTGATCAATATTCTTGATTAGTATTTTTTAAGTTAAAAAAGTATACATCACGTGAAGTAGAGTGCACGATAACCGCTAAAAGTTTATTTCCGTCCGCTCATGATAAGTACAGAGTTTATTTAATTAGTAAAATATTAATTTAAAAAATACACAGTTAAGAAAAACACTAAGAGATGCCAAAGATGTTGAGACAAATAAAAGAACTACAATTTTGGAACTTGTAAGAGGAAGTCCTGACACTATGTGATTTCGGTTTCGCCGTTGCCATATTAGTGATATACATATTATAATTCGAGAAGATGCGGGACATTGATACAACAAGTGTTTTCTAGTGGGTTAGTATTTGCTTTCAAAATGCCATGGGACCTCGCTCTTTTCCTTTGACCTAGAAGATATGAAACTCATGGATAATATGATCCGTCATCTTTTGTTGGTATTGCTATGGTTGTTTAGTGACCTTCTTCCTAGTTTGTTATTGTAATGTTTTTTGATTTTTAGGCGTGATTTAAGACTCTTTGATTTTCAAAGCTTTCATGTGATTTTCAAGACGTGCTTTCGTATCACCCATTTTTGTGAATATGTGTATTTCTATATTTTATTATTATAGATATAAATGCTTATTCATAAAAAATGTTACAATTAAAAATATTTTCTAATTTTTTTTAATAAGTATTGTAATAATTTGTATTTTCTATTTATATAATATATAATATTAGTATTTTAAATTAAGTTAATATAAATATTTAAAATAAATAATTTTTATTTTTCTTTAAAATTATTCAAAAATTATTTTGATTTTGATTTATTATTTATGAATTATTTATTTATTATTATTTATCTAAAATAAATTTAAAGTAAACAAAATAAAAATAGTCATATATTAAACAATATAGTTAAAATTAAAAAAAAAAAATTGATGGAGTAGAGCAAAGCGAACCAAATTTGCTCTGAAGGGTTGAAAGCAAATATAGGGATGAAGAATGGCGAGCGATTTCAAGGGCTAAAGGGAGAAGCCAAGGAAAGTTGGGCATATGAAGTTCTTAGAACAAAACCCGATGTCAACTCAAGTCGGGAAAGCATGCACACACCACAGTGGGTCTTCATGAATGGAAGGTGGATAGACCGCTACCATCCTTACCACCAGGACCAATACCTAGAAAAACCAGAGGTCGAGAAGCCCCCTCGGGTGCGTCATGATATGCCCGAAATGTCGCCAGGAGGAAGCTATAAGAACAATCGAATAAGGTGGGAACCACAGTCACGACGACGACCAAATCAGAGGCGCAAACCCAATGCTCCCAAACAAATGAGAAACAAAAGAAACGATGGAAGTGAATCGGATCAATAGAGTTTGAATCATGTCCAGAATCAGGAACCTAACCCTAAGAATTTGGAAGTGGAGGAATTAATGAAGATCGATTTGTCACAAGAAATCAATAATGATGTTGAAATTTTAAAAGAATTCAGTTTTGTTTGTCACTTCATTGGCGGCACCCCAGATAGGGCTTCAATCAGAAAATGGATTTCGAAAGAATGGCTGATAGAAGTGCTCCTCAGATTGCTCCCAAAGAATGTTTTTGTGGTGTTTTTTGCTGACAGGGAATTAAGGAATCGTATCTCAAAAGGTGGGGTTTGGTGCATGAACAATTTACCTCTGTTCATGCAACCATGGTGCCAGAATTTTGACCCCACAAAAATCCAGCCCTATAACCACTCAATTTGGATTCGGCTATACAATCTCCCTTTCGAATATTGGAACGACGATTGTTTAGAAAAGATCGGCCGGTTCTTGGGAACCTTGGTAGATATAGACATGGATATTATAGATGGAGATTTATATAAATATGCCAGGCTGCAGATCGCGACAATCAATCCAATCCCTCGGTCAATCCTATTAATGGTAGAAGGCAAAAGCTGGATTCAAAAAATAGAGGTAGAAGAGGATAAGAAATTCTACCTCAAATGCAACTCAAGGAACCACTATGAGACAAAATGCAAAAACAAGCCAGAACCAATGAACCAGCAACAAGAGCATAGGGAGAAGGTGGTTCTATCTGAACTGCAGATTGTCCCTTTCATCGCAAAACCCCAAGCGACAGATCCAAAAGCACAAAAGGAAAAGAATTAGGTAGTATGCTAAGAAAAACACGAAGAAGGTGGGACATAGAAGGTGGACATCCCCAACCAAAATGAATCCACATTGTCAACCTTGGAGAAGCCAAGGATGGAGGAATTTGGTTATGAATCTGATAGATCAGATTCAAAAAAAGGAGTTGGGGGGTGAGATAGATATAAGGGCAGATCGATATATAACACAAACTACAGTGAAACACATGGGTATGGGTAAAATTGATAAAAGAGAGAAGGCCAAAGGTAGGAAATCTTTCAAAAAACTGAGGGAAGAAGAAGCAGCGGCCAAAAATTACCCGAGCATCAAAAAAAATTTAAGTACCAAGGGAGGGAAAGCCTCCCTTGGGAAGCAATGAAGCTGACCTCCTTGAATGTCAGGGGCCTAAAGGCCCCTGACAAGCGACGTCTGGTGAGACGTCAACTACAGTCATGTAAAAGCAACTTAATCCTCCTTTAAGAAACCAAACTATCTCAATTTAAATCGAGAGTTTTGTTATAATACATTCGGTCATGAAAAGGACATTTCCAGGACTGAGTTGGTGTCGCAGGTGGAATAGGAATTTTGTGGAAGGAAGCAAAATTATTGGTGAAAATATAGGTATCATACACAAACTGGTTGGCGACAAAAGTATATAGCTTGAGACTCAATATTAATTTTACACTCATCAACATTTACGGCCCGATCTGATCAGAGGAAAAAGCTGGGCTTTGGAATACGGTTTCAGATTTCATAAGGAATCAGAAAGGGGCAAGCTTCATCATTGGGGGCGGCTTTAATGTAGTTTTGGATCTCTCAGAAAAGAGTGGGGAGATTAGGAACTAATCACAAACACTAATTGACTTCAGGGACTTTGTGGAAAATTTAGGCCTCGAAGACTGCCAAACATCAAATGGAGTCTACACCTGGACCAATAGGCACAAGGACTTTACAACAATCTCAAAAAGTCTTGACAAGTTTTTAATTTCTTCGGACTGGTGCAAATATTGCCCCATAATGGAGGCACAATTTTTGCCTATCTCTATCTCATACCATTTCCCTGTCGAACTCAATCTGGGCAGAAGTTTGGAACAAATGAAATCATCATTCACATTCATGAATATGTGGTGGCATGACAAAGGACTTCTATTCATTCTTAGAAAAGTGTTGGAATGAGATTAAAGTGGGAGGCTCGAGCAGTTTCAAATTCATAAAGAAACTCCAGTCTCTAAAACTTAAGTTGAAAGTCTAGAATGAAGGGAAATTTATGAATATCTTCATGGAAAAGGCCAGGTTAGAATATGAATTGGAAGCCCTGAATGAGAAGGTGATAAAGGATGGGATGAGGAATGAGGAATTCAAGAGGGAAAAGGAGCTAAAAGCTGAGCTAACAAAATTGTTGAAAGGTGAGGAGATCTACTGGAGGGACAAAACAAGAGAAGTCTGGTTCCGAGATGGGGAATCCAACTCAAAGTTTTTCCACGCCTCAGTCCTTGCTCATAGGGCCACAAACGAAATCAAAAGTATCCAGGCTCAAGATGGTTCTCATAAATAGGGCAGCATGGAAGTAAGCCAACTTGCGGTCGAGTTCTTCCAAAATATTTTGGGTTAACAGGTGGGTGGCAACGCTGGATGAAGAATTTTAGAAACAATGGATAGAAGGGTAGGAAACGAAGATAATGCAATGCTATGCCAACCTGTTTCTTTAGAAGAAGTCAAGTCCGCTCTCTTCCAATTGCATCCTGATAAGGCTTCGGGGCCAGACGGTTTCCTGACAAGATTTTATTAGAATTATTCGAGCTTTCTTGGCAAGGAGCTATGGTAGGTGGCGGAGGACTTTAGGAAGTAAAAAATATTCATCAAAGACCTAAACAACACGGTCATCGCCCTCATCCCCAGAAAAGTGGAATGCAAATCTTTTAGCGACTATAGGCCCATCAACCTTTGCAACACAGTCTATAAAGTAATCGCCAAAGTCCTAGCAATTAGGTTGAAACACATCCTGGGGAAAATCGTCTCACTAGAGAAAAATAGATTTGTCTTGGGGAGGGAAATCACTGACTCCATCCTGCTTAATAGTGAAGTGATTCATTCCCTCAAAGCTTATCACTTCGGAGGAATTGTAATCAAATTTGACGTAAGTAAGGCCTACGACAAAGTAATTTGGGATATTTTGCTCAAAGTGATGGAACGCATGGGATTCAACGAGCATTAATGTTCTTTGATCAAACATTTCATATCAACTGTAAGATCCTCAGTATTATTAAATGGGTCCTTACATGGTTTCTTTGCGGCCACCAATAGTCTTGAACAAGGAGACCCATTGTCACCTACATTATTTGCGATCATGGCTAAAACTTTAGGTTGTGCCATCAGGCGGAGAAAACAACAAGGTGAGTGGACCAAGATAAATATAGCCCCAAATGTGGAAAGGGCCAGTCATTCCCAATTTGCAGACGACACCACTCTATTCGGGGAGGCAAGCATGTGAGAGGCAAAATGCATAAAAGTAACTCTCGATGAGTACGAAGAACAATCAGGACAAAAAAATGAACAAAGAAAAATCCAGAATATATTTTTTCAATACCAAATTACCGGTTCATAAGGAATTCTCTAATCTTTTAGGGTACCTATCGGAAAAACTCCTGGCTAGATTTCTAGGGATTCAAGTTACAGCAGGAGCATGTAGATCCAAGCACTAGGAAGCAGTTGTAAGTAACTGTAAAAATAGGGCCATGTCTTGGAAAAACAACTGGTTAATGTTGGTTGGCCGAATAACTATGGCCAAGGCTATATTATCAACCATCCAAACTTTCACATTGGCATGCTACAAAGCCCCTAAAAAGGTCAAGGAAAAACTTGAAAAAACACTGAAGCAGTTCTTATGGGAAGGCTCCAAAGGCGAAAAAAGATACCCCTAGTTGGTTGGGAATTGGCAAGCAAACAAAAAAATGAGGGGGGAACAGGCCTTAGGAGAACCAATCTTCAAAACCTTGCATTCATAGCCAAGCTAGTGTGGAAAATGTATAGACAACCAGAGAAGCTATGGTGTCGTATTCTCTAGAACAAGTACCTGACAACTTCTCCCCATCAAGGATTTTGACAATTGAAAACCTTTAGGGAGGCTCGACTATTTAGAGGTTCATCAAGAAATTCCACCCACTGATCATGAATTACGTCTCCTGGAAGGTTGGAAATGGCCAGTTAGCTAGGTTTTGGACTGACTCCTAGAATGGATATAGGAGCCTCTCCGACCTATTCGACTTGGATCAACATATTGAGCGATTGGAAGTGGAATATGGTAGTGTGGTAATTAATTACATTGATACACAGAGTAGGGTTGGTGGGGGAGAGTAATCTGGAAGAATCTATCCCACTTGCCCTTAGTTCAAGGGCTTGTGGCAACCATAATGAAAGAACTAAACAATCGTGTTGTTTGCATATCCAGGGAGGAGGACAACATTATCTGGTGCGGTGCGAAATTACGAGAGTATTCTACCAAACTTGGCTACCAGTTGCAAATAGAAATTGGAGCTAGAATCGACTTGCTGGTGACCCTTTGCTGGAATCACTCTGTGCTACCAAAAGCAGGTGCTTTTCTTTGGTTGGCAAGCAACCATCGGTGCCTTACCTGAGATAGGTTGAAAAAAATTGGAATTTTGGGCCCTTCTCGATGTGCAATGTGTGAGTAGGCAAAGGAGGACACTGACCATTTTTACTATGCCCAATAGCAATAAAATGTTGGGACTGGCTTCAAATTTCATTCCAAATTCAGGGGCCAAGACAGGCAAAATTTTGTGAGTTTTTGAATTCATGGAAAATAGGCAATAGGAATAGTTACTAGCATGGCCTTCGTGTCTCTGCTCCCTCGATGGTAGTATGACACATCTGGAAAGAAAGGAATAGGCGAATCTTCAAGGGAGAAGCCCTTTGTTGTGCTCATCTGATAGAAAAAAATAAGGAAGCACTAATAGAAGTGGCCAACAATAGGACTCTAATCAGTGCAAAATCAAAATTTTCAAAATGGGATGAAGACATCCAAAAATAATGGAGCAAACTTAAACGTCGTAAGGAACTCTCTTTCAAAAAGAAGAAAGTGGACAAAAAATTTGTCCATTGGAAGTGCTCAAAAGATTTACCTTGGAAGATGAATTTCAATGGAGTTGCCAAGGGCAACCTAAGCATGGCAAGGGCCGGTTGTATCATCATGGATCAAGTCGGGCAGTGTGTGTGGGCAGCTTCAAAAAACATTGGAGCTTGTATAAATAATATTGCAGAACTAGAAGATTTGACACTGGGACTACAGAATTGCATTCGTAAAGGGATTAGTTCGGTGGAAATTGAAGGTGACTCCAAGGTATGTATTGATGCAGTCATCAATGGTCGATCTCCAAATTGGAAAATCAACTGGTGGGTAGGTCAAATAAAAACTTTACTCGATAAACTCGACAATTTCAAGATTGGGCACGCCTTCAGAGAAGCAAACAAGGCGGCAGACTGTCTAGCAAATGCTGGCGTAGGGAAATCGATCAAGCTAGTCATAGAATCCAATCTGGATAGTTTGGAAGGGCTAAATCACATCGTCAAGGAAGACATAGCAAAAAATATTTCTCACTCCCAATAAGATACAGGATGGTCCCTTTCCTAAATGGCTGATGGGTTGGTTTATTGTTTTTGATGGTGTAGTTGTACATAGTGCCTACCCAAGAAGTTGAATGGTACTCGCTATGGATATGGCCCTTAGCACTATATCACGTGAACCTACAACAGGGCTATAACATATGCAGACATGGTGTCCGAAACTATATTTCCTATACCATGTGAACCATAAACCAGGACGGATTGGAAAATATGAGAGTCTTGGGTCTGACCCTCGGGATTAGAAATTGAACAAATCGTCGAGCTCATTGTCCATAAAAAAACTTTTCCTAATAGGGTAATGGCTATTTATAGCTGAATAGATCGATCTTTATCATAAGAAAATTCAAGTCTGTCAAAAGGAAGAATGGTGTTCATATTTGGTGTCGAATGCCATTGCATCAAAGAGCCTGCAATGGCATAGTGCAGGTGGTTGTTCAACATCCTGGATCCTGCTAGAAGGAATGCAATTGTCATTTTTGTCTCTATGGTTCTCTCCCTTGACCAGCATTGGTGCGATGGCAAGGTTTATGAGCTTGTATTTTGTGCTCTTGTGGACATTACCAAAGCCAAGGAAGTCATCGTTGAATGGTTGGATAAATTCATCGAAATCGACAATGCCCAAGCCATTGCTAACACTATTTTGAGCCTCCGCAATGGGGTGTGGGTCAGTTGCCTTAAGAAATTTTTTGATCCAAAAATTCTGGGCTTTGTTTCTGATGACTCTGGCTCGGACGAGGATGGTGAGGAGTCAAGCACAGATGATTTGATTGAGGAAGAAGCTTGGGCCCGTCGACTGGTTGCTAAAGAATTTTGTATCAATGCATGGGAAGTCTTCAGGGCTGGAGTCAAAAATGCCAACATGGCTACTTTCTCAAATTTCATGCGCTCGGAACTGGTTTGACTCAGTGAGGCCCATTTGCAACGTCTGATTCAGATTGGGGACATTCTTGTGGCCATTTTTATGCTCTTAGAATAAGCTATGTTTTCAGCCTTAAAATTTATGTTATTTACTCAGGAATTACCCCCTTTCTTTGGTAACACTCATCTATAAAAAAAAATTAAATTAAATTAAATAATTCTAAGAAAAATAAAATATTTTTTTTGCATAGATGTATTTAAGATATTCACACCAAATTTATTTTATTGTAGGACAATTAAAAATAATATTATTTAATTAATGAGGAGAATTTTTCTTAACTTAAAAATTATTATACAATTTTATATTTTTATTTTTAAATTTATGTTCATTGTACTTTAATTTATATTAACCATAATATAATATAAATAAAATATAATTATATTAGTATGCTAAGATTCTCTGGCTCAATGTCATATTATTATGAATCATGTAGTATCATCCAAAATGTTGATGTTAATAAATGTTACACAGTCAAATTCAAAAATCTTAGCATACCTAGAAAAATTTGACTAAAATCTCTACATATTTAGTTTGTAAAGATAAGTATTTTTTTGATAAAAATATTTTATTCCTTTATATGTACAAATTATAGGAATCAATTAAAAATCATTGGTTATAATTATACAATTACCAAAGACACATAAAAATAAGTGTTTTAATTTTTGGTAATGAACAAAGTATAACTAATTAGTAGTCAACAAGAGAGAATTTATGAAGAGAGGGAAATCCTAAATAGTTATGCTAGCAACTAAAAATTACAAAAAATAGTTAAAATAATACAATACATTAATAACAAAAATAATTGGAAGAAATTTTAAGCACGACTAAAGTAACATGAAGAAGATAGAGCGAAAAATAAATCATTCTAACAATATGATCTACCATATGATCAATTCCAAAACAAAGAAAAAAAAGTTGTAAACATTGAAGGGTAAGATAGAAGATTTAAAAGAAGGATTAATATCCAATTCATTTAAATAAAATATATAACTTTAATGTAGTTAGTATATGAAATACCTTGGACATGAAAACAATGATTGCATAATGTTTGTTGACCCATTAAAATATGTTAAATATTTTCATTGAATACAACATTGATACGTTCTTGCTTAATTGAGCCATGATGTACCCCATAACAACTTGTCATGGAATATAGGACACGATGATATCTTTTAAGTTGTCAATATTTATTATGAAGTTTTAATGCTTTCTATCCATCAAAGTTGCAATAAAGGAATACACTCCTACTCTAAGTTTGTAACTATAGGTTTCCTAGTACTTGCATATGAACTAGAAGAGTCTAATTACAATATTGAGAATAATTGACAATAAGTAGTATTTGATGTCTAAAACGTAAGTGATTTAGAACTAATGCCATAGTATTTTTATTGAAACATTGAAGGAAAAATTATTTTTGCTGATCTAGTATATTTCTATCTATATGTCGATGTATTTTATTCTCTCCCAATAAATATGAGCATCATTATGATCACCTACTTACATATAGACTATATTTGAAAGTCATATATTCTTAAGGAGATATTATGTATGCCAATGTATACTAAATAGTTAGCATTTTATAATGGACTACACATAAAAAATATTGATGAGGGTGTTACACATGCAAGAACATGCAGATAGATTTAATTATAAAAACAAAAAAATCTATATATCTTGAAATAGTCACTTAATTTTGTTAGGAATCAGCTATCCCAAGACTCGAGAATATTAGGTCTTGACTTACTATGTTCACTTAGGATTTAATTAATTAATTTTTTTTCAACATAAGGGACTTGTTGGTTTCATAAATTATTCACTTGTCACCAATAAGTGATGCGATGAGCCCTAACAAATCATGCATCTATCACTTTCCATAATACTTAACTATAATCTTATCTAAAATAAAATGCAAAATATTCAAGATAGAGAGAAAAGAAATCTAAAAAAATTAAATGGTTTTAAATATTACTCATGTATTGTGTGGTCTCACAACATGCTCCATATTGCTACTTCGAAATGAAAACTCCGTTTTCTTTTTTTTTTCTTGATTTGACGGAAATGATAAAATTCATGAAATTGCATGGATTATGTGTCTAGTGGATATATTATTTTAGGGGAAAATGTAATGGTCATGTGGAAATGACATTGTTTATGTATAAAAGCTGTTTGAAATTGATCAAGGCAAGTAAATCCTTTTTTTTCTTTTTTTTCTTTTTGTGTTATGCGGAACCGGATACTTTATTCTTGTAAGTTACACATCCGGTAAGGTAAGATGTTTGATAGCGAGGTATCGACCCAACGAGAATTTGCTTGAAACCCGACTCTTCTTTTTGGTGAAGTAAGAAGTCTCATAGAAAAGACCCGAAATGTTTAATAAAATGGCGTTTATTAAGATTCACAAAATGAAAACATTGCTGAACCAAATAGCAAATCCTTTAATAGATTTCGATCTGAATGGAAGTCCAACAATGAGTAATTTTCCCGTAGTAAAATCACATACTCATATCGCTGCAAACCAATTATTGGCAATCCGTTAAGTTCCAAATCCATTGAGAATCCCTGATTTTTTTAAAATGTTAGAAAAAAGAGTTACATGTAAATCGAAGCTCACACCATTAATGCTCAACTACAATCTCATACACACTTAGTACATTAAATGAAGTGATGATTTGCATGTAAGTGATATGTAAAATATTGCGTTATCCCATCATAATATTTCAAAGTATACATTGGTTTTATAAAACATAATAACAAGTTGGAGGAGCTAAAGTCGAGGAAATTGAGAAAATTAAAAGATAATTAGAGAAGGCAAAAGATATTATAGGTAGTAGAATTCAAAGGGATAACAAAGTTTAAAAGGACACTAGAATTCAAAAGGATACTAGAATTTTAAAGGATATTAAAATTCAAAAGGATTTAAATCTAATATACATTTTATCAAGGAAGTATCATTTGTAGAATCGGTATGTTTTAAGTATGCTTTAATCTTAGAACATGGTTATGGTTTATGGTATTAAAATGTTTGATTTGAGAAATTTTTAAATTACATGAATAATGTTTTTAAAAATGTTTTTCTTAATATAGTGAACATGCGATTGGTTTACAAAGTAATTTGAGAAGTTTGGTGACAAAATATTGTAAACAAACCCTAATTAATAATACATATTTCATAAACTAATAATGCAAAGCTAGGACACAATGGGTGTATGAAAGAAAGGCATTAGAGAGGAATTTGAATTCCCTTAGTCTTAGGTTTCAACATCATATGGAATGCTAATAGATACCCATTTGGGTAGTTTCAATGATGAAGAAAGATTTTTTTTATCAAGAACCACACCAATTGCACAAGAAAATAGTAACAAATGGGTTACATAGAGCCGTAGGATTTCCACCAGCTCTAGATGCCCTAGAACTAGTTGTGGAGTGCATACAATATGGTGCTAGAAGAAAGTGTTAAAAGAGGGTAGGGTATATGTAGAACTGATACTAGATGGAATCGCTCAAACATTGAAACTTATGATTTTATCGACAATGAGCCCACTAAAAATTGATGGAGCTACAAAAGCATATACAAATTTATAAGAAAAAAATAAAACAAAGGGAAAGGGGATCCTTCCCTAAAATGGGATTCATGTGATAAAGGGGAGTATGTCAAAGAAAAAGGGCATGTCCACCTAATCACAAATCCACCTTTCTCATGTTCATCAGGAAGAGGGATAGTGTCATAAATGCTTAGAATTTACTTACGACCCTTAAGGCGATTCAACCCTAGGTTTTGGACACTATGGGATCTCAGCTTCCTTAAGACATAAATGACTAAAAAGAAGTTTTGGGAGAAAGATAAAAGTGTTTTAACAATCAAACCTATGAGATCTAACACTTTGAATATGAAGCATTATGATAACACTATGAGAATCAACAATTAACCAATAGATTTGAGAAGGTTAGGATGCTGTTTACCTAACTCCAAAAGTGTTTTTCATGCTCCATTGAAGGACTAATTCACCCAAGGGAAAATGGGTCTCTATAGATGGGTCTCAAAATTATTTTTGTAATCCTTGGATCTTGGATCTAACCATCTGATTCCACTAGGTTTGATTACCGGAAAGTCAAAAATAAAAATTGTAGGTGAATTTTTGTGTCTTGACAAATTTGATTACAATTTTGACAACTTTGCAAAATTGCAGTTTTGATCAACTCAAAAATCTTTCTTCACCTACAAAAAGAGGAGAAAAATATTTATTTTTCATGGATAAGGGTTTGCCTTGGTCAAAACCTAGTTTGGTAATTAAACCTTGATAATGAAATAATGAAAAAATGAAGGAATTGATGAATGAACAATGTTTGTTACACCTCATCAAACCCTTTAATGATTGCCCTTAGAGGACTGAATTCTAATACATCTCTATAAGGATTTTATCTTGCATGAAATGGCTTGATTTCTTGATAGATCTTGATGCTTGAATACTTGCTTGAAACATGAAACCTACATTACAATATTAGCTCCAAAAACATGCATAAACACACATAAATATTGAAATCATGATAGGATCTTGAATGTTGCAATTGATGACTGATAAATCTACTCTCCAATGCTCTTGACAATAATCTTTTCTCTTATGAAATTTCAATTATGCCACTTAGATTTTAATTGATAAAAAGATCTTGTATTTATAGGTTTTTCCTTAATTACCCAAAAATTAAACACCACAAGCTGACCATTGCAGTTTGAATTTAGATCATTAAAAATCCACTAAAAACATATTAAAATTAGGTCCTGAGACTTAAGGGGGACCCATTCACTCTTGGGCTAATGGGTCCCAAGACCTAAATCTAGGACACTCAATCTCCAAAATGTCAAGTTCAATTTAGTCTTTAATTAAATGTGGCTTTCCCTTTTGAAAAAAATAAAATAATTGGACTTGTAAATGCATAATTAGGCCAATTAAAGACTTAATTAAGTCTAATTAATTAAGGGGATGCAAACATAGTGTGAAAATGTAAAGGTGTAGATTTTTCAACAAAATTAATTAGGCTTTTGAATGCATAATTGGACCAATCAAAGGCTTAATTAAGTCCAGTTAATTAAGGGGATGCAAACATAGTGTGAAAATGTAAAGGTGTATATTTTTCAACACTACATTTAGCCCCCACTTTAGTGAGAGTATGAAATTATTCTTAGACTCACACTAAATTAGACAAATAACTCAAGAGAGGTCTAATTGTACAAGTGTTGGAAAGAGAAGATGAAAAAGGTCAAGGAGGATGATCAATCCCCCAAGATCTAAGATCCCATGGAGAACCAATAGAGGTACCAAGAGACACATTCCTGTAGTAGCAATACAAGATGCACAATCATACAATGTCAAAATTAATGAAAAAAAGAAAGAAAATGGAGGATGGACTAGTTGTACTTACGCTATTATCCATAAAAGTGTTTAGAAGTGACCATTGTCCACTATGTGAATAAAATATACTCACGAGGGCTAGAGTGAAATCTGATGTCCACTAGGTGAGCCCCAAGAAAGTGAGAAACACACACTAAGTTGGTATATATCGAAAAAAAGGGTGGTTGATGGGAAATTCAATCCAAGTCTACAGGTGGAATATGTCAACCATACCAAAAGTTATACCTCTTGATACCTTTGATAGGGCACAACACAAATTTTTTTTCAAAGGCTCCATAAGGCTAGCAAGCTGCATTATGCTAGACACTCATGAGAAAAACAAGACACCACTGACAAGAAAGTTGTGTTATGCTTGGTGGCCACATCAAAATTTTAAATGCAATAGGATAGGATAGTCAAAGGTGTTTTTCTTAATTAATGAAATGTCACACCATCAGGAACATCATGCTTAATGTCACCAAGAGAAGACTAGTCAAGGAGAAAAAAATCACACCTTAGGGAATGTAGGCCATAGCACTAGCACTAAGAGGAATTCCATATTCCAAGAAAGGTCAAAATATTGAAACATCAAACCAAATGTCACCACCAAGAATATGCATCACATGAAATAAGAATACCACACTTTGAAGGAAATATGCAAAAAATGAGCAGGGATGTGTATACCCTCACTTTAATGAAATTTCTAAACACCATGCTTTGAGTAATTACTTTAAAGTAGAAAAATGATAAATACCAAATGATAAAGAAGATAAAGCTACATCACGAAGAGGGGTTTCCCCAAAAATGGAAACACATAAGGGATCCATAAACTCATGGTCAACATTTTGTCTTTTCTACAATGATATATGTGTAGTATGAAAAATGTCCTATAATGTTAGAATTTAACAAAATCAAACACACCTTCATGCAATGTATTACATAAAAGGAAATCTAAATAGAAGAATTAAAAGCTACAACTATCCTTCTAATTCATCCCATGGTTCTCTAATCTCAAGGATCCCTGCAAATCATGCTCTTAGATCTTATTAGTGATGCACACGAACCTGCAAAGATTGACAACTTAAGATACGAGGTGCTATGATGAAGTCTACATGCCTATATTTTTGTATTTTCGATATTCGATGCTTGAGGACTAAATTATTCTATGACGAGATGATGCTAAAATCTAGATGGTGCTAAGATTGATGATGATAATCTAATGGAAATGTTACATGAAATATGAAATGAACTAAACTATCCAAAGAAAAATTTCCATTGTAACACTATATGAACTAAAATGAAAAAATAAGCTACAAATCTCTCCAAATTTCTCTTAAAAATGCACTAAAATTTAGTAGCATAAACTTATCAAATTGTACTCCATATGAAAAGTTGTAGCAAAGGGTCCTATTTATAGATTTTCTAAGGCTCTAGGTGATGTGGCAACAATGGATGGTTGGGATTGCGATCCCGCGACAACAATGGTGGAGCATCAGGAGGTTAGAGGGAATCAGGGAGATGGTTCCATTTAGCAAGACAAATTGCCAAGTGTTAATGGGAATCACAAAGAAGGAGGAGTCATGTGTCGAGCAGTTAGTTCCAAATTGGTTGCAAAGTTGTTGAAGATATTTCATATTTTCCAATTTAGAAAATTCATTTTTGTTCAAGATATATGATGAGGTGATAGGTGAGTTGGAGGTGGTTAGAGGAAATATGTAGAAATGTGCTTAAATTGAAATAAAAATTCAATTTAAATGGAGGTGGTAAATTAGAAAGATGCCAAATTAATATATTTGTGCATTTTAACCAAATTAAGAAGAATATGCCAATTTGAATTAAAAAATTCAAATTTAAGAGGGAAGAGGGAAAACCAATTAAATAAAAAATTAATTTAATTTGTCCATTTAATTAATTTTGGAAAAGAAGAATTAGAATAATGAGCTACGTAAATAATTTTTTGCAATTTATTTACAATAGTAGCTAGGAATTAAGAATATTAATTAAATAGAAAATATTTAATTAATCTATTCTCTAGACCATTTTTGCGTGCATACATTTTTCCCCTCTTTGAAGAGATGTGCGTAAATGCATTGCTTCAAAGAATAAATTTTTCGACCGTGATGATAATTTTTTTGACATGCCCCAAACTCTAATTTTGCAATGATGATGAAAGGATGCCCTCTTGGGAGATAAATCAAGTATTTTTGAATTTTTAATATTTTTTATTTAAATGATTTTTCGATGATAAGCTGATGATCGGTAGGTTTGATAAGGTTGAGCTGATTTATCTAGTGAAAATGATGAAGAGCTCTGCCACACTGTTGATTAGTTGATGAAAAAGGCCCATTTGAAAAATAAATAAAATACCACATTAATTAGCCCTTAATTAACCTTTAAAAGGGTAAAAAGGGTAAAAGATAAGTTCATTTGTAACTTAAGCATTTTGAGAACTGGGAGTTTGTAGAGAAAAGATGGATAGAATTCCATGCCACACACACAGATTCGAGTGAGTTCACCAACACTAGCATCCAGTCGCGTATGGACCTCTGGTACGTACCTCAAAAACCTCTTTTTGAATTTCAAATTTTGGATTTTTTCTGCTTAATTTCTTTTCAAAATTTTGAACCATTTTCACATTTTAGCGCATAGAGATAGCATTTTAGCACATAGGGTACTCACTTTAGCACATATAAGGCATGTAATAGTGCATCCTATTATGTTAGGACCCCAAAACTAGACTAGCACATCCAAAACCCACTTTAGCTAATTAGGTTAGTAGATTAGCACATCCATAAGACAGTCACACATAGGATTGATCAATTAGCACATCCGAGAAATGGTGCATCGAGACTTTGTTTCGACACATACGATTCATTTTTTGATGCATCCATGAAATGGCGCATCAGGAATCTGGTCTGGTGCATCCAATATTTTTTCTAGCGCATTTGGTAAATCAACACATAGAAACCCTATTTTAGTGCATATAGCCAAAATTGATGATTTTAATTAATTTCTCCTAGTTTTTGATGATTGATGATCACGTTAGCTGATGATAGGATGATGTTGATTGATAGGTTTATGATCATCCTCATGATAGGTGAGGAATGATGAATATGATATATAGATAGATAGATAGATTGATAATCGTCCTCATGATAGGTGAGGAACGATGATAGGATAAATTGATGTTAATTGATCTCATGACAAATGAGAGTCGAATAATAAAATAGGTGCTCCTCAAGATTTGATCAAAATATCACGTGAGGTGATTTGATTAAATGATATGCTTGATTGATAGGTTGATTAAATGATTTGTTGAATTGATGTTTTAATTTTATTCTAGGAGGGTGGCTTAGGGAATCTTCAGGGTCACGAGCGCTTTCCAGGGACATGGGACATGATCCCACAACTGACTCCGACAGATCTTGCCATCATTGACCAGTGTGGTTTGAATTCACTGATAGACATGCCCCAGTATCAGATTAACCTAGGGCTACTAACAACACTTGTAGGGAGGTGGCATAGTGACCATAACACCTTTTATTTGCCAACGGGAGAGATGACAATGACCTCAAAGGATGTTTATTGGATACTAAGGATACTAGTTGTTGGGGATCTTCTTATCTATGATCATGAGGAGCATGGAGGTAGATATGCTATCTGTCAGATATTTAAGGATGATCAACTCATCGATTATGAGATTGTTTGGCAGGAGTTGATTGCTTCTAGGTGGGCTTTACCTTGCATTCTAGCTGGATTCATTGGAGGATTTCTCTACTTTGACCGTAGGTCGAAGGGATTCTTAATGGGTTGGGAGTGGATTTTGGATAACATGATTGCTCATGGCACGAGGTATTCTTGGGGATCATGCATGTTAGCACATTTTTACCATGACTTGCACTAGGTGGTCTATCTTTAGGAAGGCAGCCTCACAACAGGTTACACATTGTTACAAATTTGGGCCTAGGAGTACATAGCGATCACATGACCAGTAGGGGATAGGGCTTGACTGGTAGGATGGCCATATTTTTTTGGATACACAAGGCCACTTTTCTAGCATAAGCTGGGTAAGTTGGAGTATTGGAGATGGGTCCTGGATGACCTAGACATAGTGATCAGGAGGTCGTATCTGGATTGTGAGGCCTAGGCAGAGGATAGTACTGCCATTTTTTTTTGTAGCAGATATCTAATTGGGTAGACACCATACATTTTGGTGCAGTTCCTTTTTGTTAGAGTATACAGACAATACGACTGCATTCAAGGGATGCCACAGGGGGTAGTGCATTATGCTTGGCACATGCAGGATATACCAAAGTGGGGGCTAACCCTAGATTATGATGCAACTTGTACAGAGTACTACAAAATGCATCTGATATATTGACAATATCATCCTGAGGTTGTGGATGCTCAGATGATAGATAACTATATGGAGTATTTCCACATGCATCCCTTTCCATGGACTTCTAGTCTTGATGAGCCTGCACCAATTCTGGAGGTGGGGAGGAGAGCAGGGTTGGCCGTGTAGCCGAGAGGAGGAGATGGGGGTGGTTAGGAGGAAGAGGGGTAGGTTGGGGGTGATGATGGAGGTGATGGAGGTAGAGGGGGAGGTGGACATAGGGTTGGAGGAGGTGGTGCACCAGACTTTGGGGTCATCTCCAAGAGGCAAAGATCAGGGTCAGGTGACCAACGATCATTAGGGGTAGGAGGTGTTGGACAGAGGCCTGCCACATCAGGTGGAAACACTACAAGATCACACATACATGCTTGATTTCTTATTTTAATTTAGAGACTCAACCTTGTGCCAGATTTTTGATATATCACTTTCTCAATTGATATCATTGTATATTTGAGATGTTTTTATGAGATTATATGATATGTATCGACGTTCGATGATCTATGCGTTGATGTCTTATTATGGATGGATGCATTTAATTTATGTTTTATGTGGTGATGCCATGTTCTATATGATTATGTTATGGATGCATGTATGAATTGTGATTCTTTTCTTTTATTATGTTTATGAATTATATATTTATGAGATGGATGATGTGGATGCAAATTGTTTTATTATGTATGGATACAAATGGTTTATGCATGCAAATGAAATAAAGCATGTTGTAACATAGAATAAATGGGGATTTGCACAGATAGATTGTTAAATCTAATCTAACAAATATTAATCTAAATCAAACAATTAAGAACGAGTAAAAATGAACAAAAAAATTAAAACTACAACTAGAACAGTCTCACCAAATATGCATCCACTTCTTTGAATTATCTTGATTGTCCTTCTCCATTTTGTTGTCTCGGTATTCTTGCCCTCAGATTTTCAGTATTGATGCAAGCATAACCTGGATGTATTGTGTCAACAAAATATCGAAGATAATAGGTTCTTCTCAAAATTATTGATTTCGGGAGCAGGGATAATGAAAATGACGCCAATTTATAGATTTTAGGTTTTTGAATGATCAACTCAGATTCAAAAGATAGATTCAACAATGCGATGTGAGTTCTATGTCAGTTAGAACGTGAGTTGGGAAATTCTACTGGATAAAGATTAAATTGGAACAATAACTTAATCTTGCATCAAGACTGTTCAACAATATAAAGAACATGAGTTCTAGATTAAATAATCAATTTAATCTTCAATTGAGAGTCTTGGAAAATAGAAGAAATAGACTTTGAATGAAAAAGACAAAGTTAGAACTTGAAAAATAATCTGTTTGAATGCACACATGAATTAATTAATTAAATAAAGATATTTAATTAATAAACACATTCATGCATATGAGTTAGAACTAGTTAATTGACTTGTTGTGACAGAGATTCCTTTTGTAGAGACAATCAAATATCAAATCCGAAGATAACCGGCGGATTTAAACTAGATCTCGAGTTAGAAGGTGAGTGAATAATTAGATAACTGGATGATAGAAGAATGTGACAAAATGAATTAATTATGAATTAAATGTTAATTTAATTCAACATTCGAAAATTGAAATGAATTAATTAAATAAATAATAATAATTTATTTAATTGATTGTTGAAAATGATTAATTGAATAATTAAATAATAAATATTTAATTATAGTTGAAATATGACAAAGCGATAATCAAATAATAAACTATTTAATTAAAAAGGAGAATTGATTAGTTAGCGACATCATTAAATAAATACAATTTATTTAGTTAATCAAAGTTGAATAAAGGGTCATAATGAGTTAATTAAATAATTAAAAGGTTATTTAATTAATAGAGGAAATATGTGTTTAGAAAGTAATTAAATAATAAACATTATTTAATCATGACCATGGACATTAGAAAATTATGTCTAAAGTGCTACTCGTAGGCCTAGACCAATTTTTGGTGTCTACAGTTTTCCCCTCTTTGATACAATGTTGTTTATCACGTCGTGTCAAAGAAATTGAAAAAAATATATGCCCCAGTGAAAGGGAGAATGACGAGGAGGTAGTGGTATGCCCCCTTGAGAGGATAGGTGGGTTTGAAGAACATGAGTGTGCTCTCGAAATGGATAGATAATGGTGGTGAAGATGCAAAAAAGAAGAAATGTTGGCGTGGATTATTCAAAATTTTAGTATGAAACAACAAAGGTTGATTGAAAAACATATGATCTTCGATATTTTTCCATATATGCTAAGCTTTGCATTTTATCATCATTGGGTGGGACTGACACAAATGGATATTACACACTATGATATGAGATAGACCATAGTGTACAAAGTCATCCATCTACGAAAAATAGACAATCGTAGGCAAGGAGTGTCTTAACTCAAACTAAGGACAAGATTGTCCCAGTCATTTTGTCTTGACAAACCACAAACAACAAACAAATAAAAGATGGGTTATGAGACATCATTGCTCCTCTAAATCCTTGATAGGACATCCTTGAGGAAACTAGTAACATGACCCAAAATCCAAAGTTTAAAAAGACAGTTGATAGACAACAACCAAAGAAAAAGAGTCTCGAGACATCTTTGCTTCTCTAAATCCTCCAAGGGACATCCTTGAGAAAGCTAGTAACCGGAATTATTCACAAATTGATAGAAAGATAAGACAACATAAGATATAAAGTCATAAATCCAAATAAAAGTATTCACCAAAACTTGATCTTGTGGGATTGTTTGATGTTTGACACAACATAATGTGAGGGATGACACATACTGCATAAGACATTGAGTGTGGTTTCAACTTGGTGACTATCTGTGTAAGGTATGGCAAATCTTGGTTTCAAAAAGACATGTGTCATATAAGACGTTTGGAGTCCGATGACGTTGATGTGACAAGCTACATGAGGCTATGACAATTTTGATAATGTCTGTCATCAAGAAAGAGATATCTTGCTTAAGACATAAGTTGATCATTTTGACAATGTGTTTGATTTTGACTTGATGCCAATTTGAGATGTTTGCATTGTTGATGCATGACTTGTTTTGATTCGTTGACTGTTATGAGTGTGTGTGTGTGTTAACAGTGTATGACTTGAGATGATATACCCTAAAGGACTAACTTAATACGGCCTCGGGGGCTCATCGATTGATAGCCTTGCCTACGTTGTACATATAGAGACCTCGTAGTTTGACATGACCAATGACTTTTAATGTACAAAGCGTCATGATTTTAATTTGTGTGAGACGTGAGAAACCTAGAAAGATAGACCTAATGCCTCGAGGGCACATCAACTGATTGCCTTGCCTACGTCCATTCATAAAGGCAACTTAGTTCGACTATGTCTACGACTGACTTAACATAACTGACTTGACTCTATTTTTTTGATTTTCTGACATGTTTTGAATTGTTTTTGTCTTTTAGTTTTTCTACTTTTTTTGAAATTTTTAGGACATTTTATGATGATTATGACAAATGCATGTAAATGATGCCTACACACAAGAATCCAAGGACAACCATGATCTTGCTCTTAGTCAAGCTGAAAACCAATTACCAGGTGATGATGATGACGTTGTTTGACATGGGAAGGACACATCCCAATACAATGTGAGGATGATGATAATGTGACTTAAGGATCAAGGTTTGCAGCAAGGCGAGAAACAAAGCCAAGGAATGTTTTGGATGATGCGTTAAAATGCCTAGCAAGATTGTATGGATTGGGCTTGTTGCATTTGGAATGAATTGGATAGGACTAGATGAGATGATGGAAGGATGTTGGATTAAAATCCTTAGACGGTTGAGAAGGGAAAACCAAGGCATGTGATAGGTATAAAAGGATAATGGATTTATTTTTGGTAAAAGATAGGAGACATGAGGATTATTGGCTAGGACAATTATCATTTGGTCTCCTTGGACAATGTCCCATAGGGATAATGAAGCTATGAAGGTAATGACATGATGTTTCATGGATAGTGTTTGACCAAGGGATAGTCATGTCAAGGGTTTTCCAAAATCATGATTTAATTTGTACCCTAGTTCTTATCAAGATCAAAAGAGGTGGGGAAATGGAGAGAAATGATATGGATTAAATAGATGGATGGAAATATCATGAGGAAGGCATGGGAGATGAGACAACTTGCCTCCAAGTGTAAAGATCCACATAGATAATTTATCTTACACATGATGCCTTTTTTCCAAGTTTTCATCATGGTACTTATCCAAAGCGCCATAAAAATGGTTTTCACGATTGGACAAAATTTTTATTTTTACTATTTTCCATTTTTTTTGGTGTCACCAAGATGCTTGTTTTCCAGGTTTTCATTAGGGTAACAATTTTTTTGTTATTTCAATTTCAATTTTTTATTTATTTTATGGATTGCCTCGATACTTTAGATGATCACTAGCTGTGTTGAATCCATTGATGGTGTTGATGTAGAGACTGGTGCCATGATATGCCAATAATGACCTTTATGAAGTAGTTGTCTTGTTAGGATCATAGCACTTGCATATAACTGATCGATGTCATTATGACCCTTGTTGATAGTAGAGTTGGCCTTATCAGAATACACACATCGCGATAGAGTGTCATTAGAGTTCTTACAATAAAGAGTTGCTGCCAAGATGCGATGGATTTGTGACATGGGATTTTTGGATAGACGAGATGTTGGATTATGACGGATGATGGTAGATGTGGGGGGATTGTTCAAAAATTTAGATGAATCACTTTTTATTTTCTAAACTTGGGATGTTGGATGACAGAGTTTCGAATTTTGATTGGGATAGTGTTTGGAACCGACACTTTTATATGTCTTGTTTGATGACCATTTTAAAGGAGGTGGACATTTATTATATGTGGGAGCCCTCTTTTCTTGTGGCTCCACATTTTGATTGACTTTTGGATTTGAAATATTTTCTTTGCTTGATCCCATTTTTTTTGGGATCCATTTTAACTTCATTTGTCTAGTCAGATTTTTGATTGATTTGATGGCCTTTGACATTTGATTTTGAACTTTGGATTTGTAATAAGTTTGTTTTTGTTGGTTCCAAATATAAGGTTTATTCATGTTGGAATGACAGTTTATGGTGTGGATGGAAGGAGTGTTGGCAACAATCTTATGGTAAGAACTACTCATGGCCACTATTTTGATGTTTGTATTGGATAAAGTTTCCCCAAATATCAAGGAGGTATCACTAACATAATTTGATTTTCTGATCAAAGAATACCCAAGAGCCTGATGTCTAAAATTTGTTGGACACTGTACTCGTTCTAGTATTCCTTTCTCGTGTAGGCCTAGTCCTTTTCCTTGATACTGCATGTTCTAATAGATTCTATTTGTAATGGGGTATTTTTTGTTTTGAAAATAAGATGCTAGCCCATCATTGTGTATGTGGAGATCATTACTCAATATTTTCTCATCTGCAAGAAATCCTTCTTTGACAAAGATAGATGATCCTAGCTGATAAAATGTCATAGCTTTATTAGCATGTGGGATAGATTTTTGATTAACATCTTTAGTCTGATTTTGTGAAACATTATATTCTAATGGTTCTTCAAAAGACATCGGTTTTTCCATGTCGATGTACAAACCTTCCTTAGGGTCATTATCATGGAGTCCAGTGAATTCAACTATAGCTTGATCATTTGCAAATATGTCTAGAGTAGGAGACTCTTGTTCTAGAGTGTGATCATCTATGTGTCCCATAGAGCCAAGTGTCTCATTTTGGGAAATGATGGTGTTAGGAGTTTGGGTAGGATCGACTTCACATGTTTGATCATGAATGGCATAAAGGTGGATGAGTGGATCATTTTGGATTTCTTGATCAATGGTAGTGTCTTGATCAAATATGGGTTTGTCTTGAATGATATGGTTGGGAAAGGAATCTAGATCAAGGATAGGTGTGTTTTGGATGCCTTGATTATCTAGGACTTCTTGGATAGAATTAAATATAGGGTCATGGGATGGACTAATTTGATCTTGACATGAAGGTGAAGCCATGATGTCAGGCTTTGGATATTCCATTTGACATGTATCCTCAAGTTTCATAGATGGGAGTTGACTTTGGAGACCATGACTAAATGTAGGTTGGGACAAAGTGAGTAGGAATAGATTAGTGGATGATGGACTAGGATGGGATGTGGAGGCTTGAAATGGGTTGAGGGATGATGGACTAGGATAGGATGTGGAGGCTTGTAATAGACTGGTGGGAGGTTGGTTTTCCTTGTCAAGGTTAAGGTAAGGGTGATTAATGGATGTTTGTTGTGGATTAATGGCATGGATTATGCTAAGAGACTCTTGATAATGAGGGTAGATGGATGGAAGGATATATTTTATGGGTTGTTGATAAGAGGGATATGTGGGTAGTTGACCATGGGTTAAGGTTGATTGGCATTTGGATCAAGGATAAATTTTCTTTTGAAGTCTATGGCTTGTTGGTATTGACCCATGCGAAGTAATTGGTATTAAACTTGGCTAGCAAGCATATCAAGGTGAATGAAAGACATGGTGGTGGAAGGTAATGCAAATGATATGGAATTATGTCTATAAATGATATGATTTTTAGTCTATTTTTTTATGGATTTTTTTTTTGGATATAAAAAATGAATGCTAATGCAACTTCTTATTTTTTAGGTATTTTTCTAGAAAATAAGGAATGTCTAAAATGATTTTTATGCTAGGATGACGTATGCTAGGATGGATAGTATGCAAAATATCGAGTAGAATATGATGGTAAATGATTCTAAGATGGGTATAAGATACCATCTATGAAATAAATCCAAGCAATGATTTGAGTTGACCAAGGAACCTAATTGTAGAACAAAGATAGCTGACAAGGTGAATTTCCTAAACTAGACTATTGAGCTGGAAAGATTCACAAATAGGATAATAGTGACTAGGTTCAATGATAGTGGCGAATCAGAGCATGAACGTATCCAATGATGAGGAAATTTATTCTATACTATGATATGAAATTTCCTAGGAAGTGTCTAAATGCTTGTAACCTAGGATGACTATGACCAAGATGTATATGACACCTAATAATGCAAGGCTTTTGAGCAATTTTTTTCTAGTTTCTATTCAAGGTTGATCTTTAGAAACAGAAGCATAAAAGACGGTTATGCTTTTGGACTCAGTTTGCAATTTTTGAAGTTTTCTGTTGATAGTCAAATGTGGTTCAGCTATCAAATGCGTTGATATTTTTGAGAGATGTGGTTTAAGTTGCACATGCGGTGATTTGACTAAAATAGGTTTCAAATGTATGACAAATGTGGTTTACTGTATGATAGATGTGACTCAGAATATGGACTTTGTGAATCTAAAACTATTGGAAAACACTTAAGACTTTTCATTTGACAGTTGCGGCTCAAAAATAACAGTTGCGGCTCAAAAACTAGACTATGAAAAACTAAAAACTATTGACAAACACATGTGGTGTTTAACCTAACAATTGCAACTCTTTAAGACAAATGTAGTTCTAAAAAAAATAGTTGTGACTCTGTTTGACAGTTACGGTTTTCTGAAGATGGTGTTTCGACTAAATCTGTTTGATGATCAAGTTGTTTGATGAATGCAACAAAAAAAATCACAGAATACAATGTGTTTTCAATTTGATGTGATGGATCTATTAAAATCATAGAACAATTACACCCTAGGCTATGTTGGACAATATTTACTGAGTTCTTTCTTGGATAAATCCAGCAACACATATTTAAGGCGGATGACTAGTAGCTTGACCCCACTGGCTCCCCTCCACGACACTCACTTATACGGGATAGCCAAGCTACTATACCCATGAAACTCCCATGGCATACATCTCATCTCCACACATGAATCATAAATATGTAAGACGGCTTCACAGGTCTGCACCTGTTGCACCAACAAATAGAAAGGATTTTGGAAAAACTACAACATGGCTTTTTATTAAGGGCATTTCGTTCATGGGGAACCATTTGGTATGACAAGAGACCATTTCTACCCTTCTTGTCAAAACAATGAGCGTGATTTTTGGGGTTTCCCTCAAAATCCCACTTTTATATACTAGGTGGAAGTCACTGGCTAAAGCGTGTTACCGGTCTGAGTCATCTTGGGGTGAGTAATTTTTACCACCAACATAGGCCCAAATTCTAGAGTCAGTAACTATTTCTCTTGCACCTAGGATCGCATGAATGCGCAAGGGGAGAGGATACTTCGATATACCGAATCCTAGGGTTCTAAACTAACATGAACAAATACGGAAAACATTGGTTAATTTTTAAGCCCAAATGACAATTTTTTAACTACCAAACACGAAATATTTTTTAAAATAAAATAAACAAATCAGTGTCTTCATAAGGTCCTGCATGCAACTGATTAGTAATTTCCTTTATGTCTTCAGCTTTCGTCCTACATAAAAGAAGATGTTTTTAGTTTTTATTTTGGTTCTCCATGCTTTGTCCTGCAAAAACTAAGTTATCCCCCTAAACACATGTGCAAACAAAACATTAATGAAAACAAAACAGGACAAAAACTAAAAATCAAATCGGGAAAATACGAAAGTTAATAAAAAAAGAAAATAAATTTTACCAGGCAGATGGTGCTTTTAAACTTACAGATGTGGTGCAATGTTGACATTCGAATGTGGTGGAACGTTGACAGTCAGATGCGGTTGGATGCTGACAGTTGGATATAGTACAGAATGTCACAAATGTGGTTCATTTTGTCAGATGCGTCGTGGACTGTATTAGATGCGGTGCTGCATTGATAGTCGAATGTCATAGGATGTTGACAGTCGGATGTAGTGCACAATTTCATGGATGTGGTTTGTGTTGTCGGATGCGTCACAGGATGTATCAGATGCGGTTCACGAGAACAAATGCATCGTTTCTTCAAGCAATTGCGGTTTTTTGTACGATTCCTGCAAAACAAAAAATGGAAAGACAAAAAGATGTCATGAAATTTGAAGTGTGATTCATGTCGGGTTCACCAAATGTGATGTAGAATAAATGGTGAATCTGCACAAATAGATTGCTAAATCTAACCTAACAAATATTAATCTAGATCAAACAACTAAGAACGAGTAAAAATGAATAAAACAATTAAAAATATAAGTAGAACATTCTCACCGAATATGCATCCACTTCTTTGAATTATCTTGATTGTCCTTCTCCATTTTGTTGTCTCAGTATTCTTGCCCTCAGATTTTCAGTATTGATGCAAGCATAACCTGGATGTATTGTCTCAGAAAAATATCAAAGATAATAGGTTCTTCTCAAAAGTATTGATTTCGGGAGTAGGAATAATGACAATGATAGGTCAATTTATAGATTTTGGGTTTTCGAAGGATCGAATCAGATTCAAAAGAGAGATCAATGGCCGAGATTGATGAATGCCATGTGATGTGATTTTTGTGTCAGTTAGAACGTGAGTTGGGAAATTCTGCAGGATAAAGATTAAATTAGAACAATGACTTAATCTTGTGTCAAGACTGTTCGAAAATAGAAAGAACACGAGTTCAAGATTAAATAATGAATTTAATCTTCAGTTGAGAGTCTCCAAAAATAGAAGAAATAGACTTTGAATGAAAAAGACAAAGTTAGAAATCGAAGAATAATCCGTTCGAATGCACACATGACTTAATTAATTAAATAAAGATATTTAATTAATAAACACATTCATGCATATGAGTTATAACTAGTTAGCTGACTGGTTGTGATAGAGAGTCCTTTTGTAGAGATCATCAAATATCAAATCCGGAGATAACTGGTGGATTTAAAATAGATCTTGAGTCAGAAGGTGAGTGAATAATTAGATAACTGGACGATAGAAGAATGTGACAGAAACAATTAATTATGAATTAAATGTTAATTTAATTTAACATTCAAAAATTGAAATAAATTAATTAAATAAATAATAATAATGTATTTAATTGACTGTTGAAAATGATTAATTGAATAATTAAATAATAAATATTTAATTATAGTTGAAATATGACAAAGGGGTAATTAAATAATAAACTATTTAATTAAGAAGGAAAATTAATCAGTTAGCGAGATAATTAAATAAATATAATTTATTTAATTAATCAAAGTTGAATAAAGGGTCATAATGAATTAATTAAATAATTAAAAGGTTATTTAATTAATAGAGGAAATATGTGTTTAGAAAGTAATTAACTAACAATCATTATTTAATCATGACCATGGACATTAGAAAATTATGTTGAAAGTGGTACTCGCAGGCCTAGACCAATTTTCGGTGTCTACACATGTAGATGTACGAATGTATGATTTTAGGTTATGCCACTATGTGATGAGTGTTATGATGCAAATGAAATGTAATGCAATTTTCTATGTTTTTGGTATTTTCTATGCAAATATGTGAAATGGATTATGATTATGAATGCAAATGGATTATGATGTTGAATGTAGATGGATTATGATGTTATTATGGATGATGAATAGATATATGGATGAATGAAAGAATGGATTTATTATGACCTTGGTGTGATGATTTGAGTTATGAATGATGCGGGTATTATGCTTTATTTTTGAAATCTTTCAGATGCCAATATTATAATGAATGTATGGCATGGAATGAAAATGTCAATGCAAATGAATGATTTTTAATTTTTTTATGTCAAGTATACTCAATCTTGTAGAAAGAAATAAAATTAGCCTTGAGAATGACCATCTTAGAAAATCTATAATGCAAATGTAGACTAAAATGAATGCAATTCTATCTATGCAATGTTGTCAATCTTATTCGTTGTGCATATTGTCATCATTGAGCATTTTATTATATTGAAAGTTAGTACAAACATCAATTGTATAATTTAGACCATGATGACCTGAGTACAACTTGTATACAACTTCTATTGAGATTTGATAATGCAAGATAATACAGGAATCTAGGTATAATTAGACCAAGATGACATGAGTATCACTTATGTAAATAGACAAGAGTTAATCATGTTCCTATGCAAATTCAGAATGTCATCAATGATACCTTGTAGAGCATGTCCCAGGAAAATTTGCAGAGTAATAATGATTGACTCACAAGCAACAGACAAAGAAAAATATCATTCTTGATCATAGTGCCTCTAGTTTGTGACATCATTGAGGTACTCTCGAGAAATGATAGAAACAATCAAGATATATCAATTGAACATTCGCGTTAAGTTAATCCCAGCATGATTCAAAAGATGATTCTCTAGTGATGAGTTGATTTGATTTAACTTGATGTTTGATTTGGTTTGGATGAATGATTTGATTGATTGATGTTCGATGCTCAGATTTTGGTGGCTATTGCGATTGATGCTTTTTGATGTTGCAGTTTGTTGATTGCTTGTAGTTTTAAGCTCTATGGTGATTTTCCCCCCAGTGAGATTAGGATTTTTCCCCCAATGAGAACAAACCAAATTTATTATGAATATGTACAATGAAAACCAAGCCAGGGTGGGATGATTGTATTAGTTGAATATGGACATGAAGCTCATTGCAAGATAGGCATGAATGCACAAGGGTGGCAGAAGTGGATGGTCAACACATGCTCGAATACAGGAAGAAGTCGACCTATCACAAATAGCCCCTGTTTACCAAGTTTTCACCATTTATTTTTATTGCACTTTTCAAATTTTATGATTGTTTTGCTATTACCAAGATGCTTGTTTGCTAGGTTTTCATCAAGGTGACATTTATTTATTTTTTTCACTTTTTTTTTTTATATTTTTCTCTTTTTTCTCTTTTTTCAATTTTTTGATATTTTTGATTTTTATGCTATCACCAAGATGCCTGTTTCTAGGTTTTTATCAAGGCGACCATTTTTTCAGGACCTTTTCTGCTTTTTATGGATTTTTTTTAGGACTTTTTTTGCTTTTTATGGATTTTTTTCAAGACTTTTTCTATTTTTTATGGATCTCTTCAGGACTTTTAAACATGTATTGGGTGCATTATGTGTAGAAATTATTTAGATGAAGGTTGTTCATTGGCTCCGCAAACATATCCCCCTCTAGTGTAGATAGTTGATATGCCCCCGATCCAAAGATTGAAACCACACCAAAGGGACCTAACCAATTTGGTTCAAATTTTCCTTTCTTTTACCAATCCTGTTGATTACGGGGATTTTATTTCAATATTCGATCACCTACTTGAAATATCCTAGGTTTGAATTTGTGATTGTAGATTTTGGACATCCTCTGTTCATATACTTTTAGGTGATCTACTGCCAGTTGGCAACGTTCATCCAACAACTCTAACTCCTGCAGTCTAGGCACACAATAATCTTCATCTGTAATGAGACCCTTTAGGGATACCCAGAGTGATGGTATCTCAGCTTCTATGGGTAGTACTACTTTAGATCCATTGACAAGTGCATATGGTGTGGCTCCCATGGGTGTTCATATGATTGTATGATAGGCCCACAATTTAGGGTTCAGTCGAACATGCCAGTCACTTCCAACATCATTGATGGTTTTCTTTAAGATTTTCAGGATTGTTTTGTTTGAGGCCTCAACTTGGTTGTTCCCTTGAGGGTAGTAGGGTGTAGAAAATCG
This sequence comes from Sequoiadendron giganteum, assembly GCA_007115665.2. NCBI lineage: Eukaryota > Viridiplantae > Streptophyta > Pinopsida > Cupressales > Cupressaceae > Sequoiadendron > Sequoiadendron giganteum. The sequence goes on along the minus strand of CM021100.1, from coordinate 272,801,043 downwards.
ATGTTGGATATCAAAATTTTGATAGAGTTCTTGTACGTCCTGATTCTTGAAAGGTCTTCCATTATTAGTAACAATGGATTCAGGGATGCCATATCTACAAATGATGTAATTTAGGATGAATGATGAGATATCCTTCCCTGTGATGGTGAGTAGAGGTACGACTTCAACCCACTTCGTGAAATACTCTATGGCTATGATGATAAACTCATTTCCATTGGATGAGGGTGGGTGAATTTTACCCACAAGATCCAATCCCCATTGATAAAATGACCATGTTGATGCAAAGGGCTGCAATTCTTGTGTTGGTGCATGAATGAGATTCTCGTGGATCTAAAATTTTCAACATGTCTTGACAAATTGAAAGGCTTCTTTCTCCATAGTCATCCAGTAATATCCCAAATGAAGGAGTTTCTTGGTGAGTGTTAAACCACTTGAATAATTTTTTCAAATACCCTCATGGACTTCATGTAAAGTTGTTACAGACTCATCACTTTCTAGACATCGCAAAAGAGCTCCATCATGACCTCGATGGTAAAGTACATCTGCTATAAGGGTATGATGGGAAGATTGGTGGATGAAGTTTCATTTCTGGTTGCGAGAAAGATCGGGAGGAAGGATATTATCTTTTAGGTAAGCATAAATCTTTCCATAGATGGAGGTATTGGCATCGTCTAGGTGGAAAATAAGTTGGGACTCAATGTCATCATATGTGGGGGTAAACAGTTGCTCCACCATGAACTCATAGCAATCACGTTTTTCTAGAATCTATAATAAAGAAGCAATTGTAGCCATAGCATCAACAACTTTTTTGTCACTCCTTGGAATTCAACCAAATTTGATGTCAACAAAATACTCCTTGAAGTCATCAATCATTCTCTTCTAAGGAATTATCTTTTATCTTTGGTTTGATAATCATTGTTGACCTAATTGATGACTAGTTATGAATCCCCATAAACCTAAAGCTTTGTAATTTTCCATTCCATAGCTATCTTTATCCCAATGATGAGTGCTTCATATTCAACTATGTTGTTGGTGCAAGAAAACATCAAGCAATAGGATTTTGGAATGGTGTTCCCTAGGGGAGTGATGAATATGATCCCTTCTTCTGATCCATGTTGAGTGAAGGAACCATCAAAGTATAACACCCACTACTTTGTTGTTACTGTCAAGACATCTATATCTAGAAATTCAATAGGGAGAGGATGAACGTCATGAATTGGTATATAGAGAACTTGATTAGAAGGGATGTTATTGTTGTTGACTAAATGATTGGTTGCAATATGATTTGGTGTATTATTGATGTCATTTAAGTGATTTTTAATGGCAAAGATATGATAAATGGTGATATCATGAACATAGTTCACATTTTTTCCTTTTCCGTTACTATTAGAGGATTCTCTTTTGTCATAGTTTGGTAGAGGGTTTTTGAATACCCCATGGTCAGTTTTTGTCTGAGGCTCCTTGATCCTTATGATTTTATTTCCAATCAAGTCTTGTATCTTATGCTTCATTTGCATGCAACTATTGGTGAGGTCACCTTTACATCAATGAAATTCACAATAATGGGCCTCATTCCATGAAGATGATTTTACTTTGGGTTCAAAACCTCGAGTTTCAAGTAGAGTGATGAGATTTTCTACGATAATTTCCCTCAAGGTATATTCATGTGATTGACCCAAAGGCATAAATTTTTTGTGATTGTTTGATGTTTGTTAGGGTAGAGTCTTGGATGATGATGTTTGATTGTTTTGAGTAGTTCCCTGGTTATAATTTTGATTGTTGGTTTGGTTGGTAGTTTGGGTGGTCTTTTAATTTGTATTTGAGGAGCTTATTGACAAATTGAAAATTAGTTTGGAATTATGTTTTTCAGTAGAGGTATCATTGTCATTATTTTTATACTTTTTCCAAAACTCTGTTTTATCATTGTTGGAGGAATTAGATGAATTTATCTCATTATAGATTTTCAAAATTCCTCATTTGACTAAAACCTCCTCAATATTGATCCCATTTTCAATCAATTTCTCAAAATTTGGATGACATTGTAAGTCAAGTATGTAACTCATGTTAGCATTCAGGTTATCAATGAATACCTCTATCTTTTCCTTTTTTGGTATGGGTCAGGGATATATTGTGAACAACCTTCTCCATCTTTGTAAGAATATGAGGAATAATTCTCCTTTCTTTTGTTTCACATTAAAACGTTCTTTCATCATGATTTTGTGTTGAATGTTATATGAATATTGGGTAATGAACTTTTTTACCAATTCCTCAAAATACCTGATCCTCAAAGGTAATTGTAAGAACCACTGCATGCATTTACCTCCCAAACTATGTGGGAATAATCTCATCAAATATGTATCCTCATGGGAAAATTCAAGACTCATCATTCAAAATTCTCTTACATGATCTACAGATCAGTCTCCCCATTGTAATAGTCATATTTGGGAAATTCACAATGTTTAGGGAATTGTATCATGTTGACGCTTTGATCGAATGGATAGGGACATATATCTTGTATGGAATGGGTATGTGCAAGATCATGATGGGCCAAAAAGTGGTGATATGTAAGTGATATGATGACCCATGTGGCTGGCGACTTTTTTTTAACCCAAAATTGATGAAACGAAAAGGGTTTTTAAAGGATATTTTTAGATTTCCACCAATATAAATTATGCATTACTTTGAATTTAATAAATAATTATTATTCGTTTTCTATTTGAATTACGACTAAAGTCCTCATTGATATGCTGATTGAAAAACATCTATAGATTTCAAAGGGTATCACATTTTTTGAATCTGAAACATGTGTCACATTCTATGCTTCACATACTATAGGATTAAAAACAAAAGAATTGAATTTTATGAAGTTTTGACCAAGTTAAGGTGGTCAGACGTATGATTTTTTATATTTTTTAAAACTTGTAATAAAAAATCATTATTAATTATTTACTTGGAAAAACATTACAAAAAATATGCATCACATCGGGACATGAGCTTCTACTTATATATAAAATATTATAAAAAAATATTATCATTTTATTGTGGTTAGGGTGGTCAGACAGACTCCTACTTCTTATTTTTTCCCTAAGATTTAAGTACTACTACATTGAAATTTCAATTTTTCATAAAATATATTTATTTAAAGTAAAAATAAACCTAGTAGTTTAGAAACTACACTCAATTTGCAACAGATTCTATTCTTACATATTTTTGAAATAATATAGTTAACTTATTCAAATTTTTATGTCAAGTTGCCTAACTCTGATTTTTTTGAATTTTATTGCCACTTAAGGGCCCTTTTTTCCATGATGATCCTACACATGCCTAAATATCTCTTAGTAGTCCCGATTTGCATGTTTTGCATTCATTGTTGAGGATTTTGGAATTTTTGCTTCAAAGTGTCCATGGGATCATTTGCTTTCACTTCACTTTTTGATTCAATTTGTGTCTCGGTTTCTGATTTCTTAGGATGTCTTTTCAATTTGGTAACATCAAAATCATTGGGTAACTTGACTCCTTTTCTTTCCAACATTAAGAGGTATCTTTCTCCATCCTTTTCTGAAAACCTTCTCTAAGAATTTATGGAAATTTGGATATGGCTAGGCTTGTTGAATATCCTCTTCATTTACCTCATCAATTTCATTTTCATGGAGTTCATGAAATGGGTTTATTTCAGGTTCAACCATGTTATCTTGGGTTTCAATTCCTTTTTCTTGAAGTTTCAGCTTTTGGGATCTTGTTTGGACGAGCATATAAGTGATGATGATGTTCTAAATATTTGATCATAGTTTGAGAGTGCCAAAAGGGGTTGATTAAAAAGCTAGTTAAGCAAGCTTTATTTTGGGATGAAGGATGACGAATCCTAATGAAGGATGATAAATATTTATGGTGAAATCCAGCTGCTAAATCAAAAATTGTTGTGATGAGGAAGGAAATTTAGGATGTTCGATCAAAATTTAGGTGAGATATTTTCACTTGAGAATGCTAGTTTAAAAACAAGATTGAGCTCTATTGTATAAATTGATTGGGATGATTGGAATATTGTATGGTTGGTTGAGGAATTTTAGAATGATAAATGGATTGACTATGATTATGGCTTTGTGAAAGATCTCTTCGTTGATAATAGGCTATTGAAGATAAAGGCTCTAAATAAAAATCATCAATGTATCCTCTATCAAAGTTGTGATAGCTATGGATGGAGGTTCGATAATCAAGCAAGACTTTCCTACTTTGGTACAAGAAGTGTCTCTTTTTCAAAATTTTCTTAAAGCCAAGGTGCTTCTTTGGTTTCTTGATTCTCTTGGTAAGGGATTTCTTGACAAATTTGGTTGATTTCCAATCCCTCAACATAAACTTTAGGACAATGAAAAAATGTTGCTTGAGAGGGAAAATATGAACTGAATGTTGATTGGTAGAAAGGAGGCCAAATTTCAGCTTTTGTTTGAAAATTCATCAAATGCGCTAAAACAAGGCCCAAATGTGCTAAAACTTAGATGCGCTATGGAATAGTTCAGATGCTTTGTAAAAAGGTCAGGATAAGCTAGAACATGGTATAGATGTATTGGAGAATGGTTTGAATGCACTAGAACAAGGTATGGATGTGCTGAAAGAGCATATACTGGTAATATAAGAGGGATGCATTGAAACAAAAAATTAATACGCTGGAAAATAGTTTGAATGCACTGAAACGAACACTGGATGTGCCAAATGGGAAAGTGTTTTCTAGTTTCTGACAGTTTGATAGATTTTTCTGATTTTTGGCAGTGAATTTGAATTATCTTCTGAATCACTGGTTGAACATGTTTGTGTGATGTTTGTTTGAAATTTTGTTCAAAAACATATTGGTAAACACATCAAACAAGCACAATCCTAGGCTGTGTAAGACTATATTCTTTTGGATTCCATGTGGATTTTACTCCAACCACATATTCTTAGTGGATGAATTCAAAAGCTTGGTCGCACAGGCTCCCCCTTACAGTGAACTCACTTCTTCAGCCAACCTTCCAACTCCCATGAATCTCCTCTGGCAAGTTGATCATCTCTACTAAAAATTGTGAAAATGTGGATTCCTTCGCAATGACTGTTGTTGAACCAAATAATAGATAAGGAAATTTTTGGAAAGCTACAACAAAGGGGTTTTAGTATGGAATTTTCATTCATGGGGTACCATCCATGCGGAAAGAGACCATTACTACCCTTCTTGTCAGAATGATACTCATGATACTCAAAATTTCCTTGAGCACCTACATTTATATCCTAGTATGAAGTCACTTGGCTTAAAGCATGTTACTGGTTGGGTCATTCCCTCCTTTCAAAGTGGGGAGGTAGGCCCTCTAAGGTTAAAAATGAAAAGAAGGTGAGCAGGTCTATTCTTTTTATCACCCAGTTAAGGGGAGAGCATAATCACCTACCATTCCAAACACAACAAGCATGGTGTAAATTTAAACTCACTAGTTATGCTAGATTCCTATCTTAACCAAAGGAAAATAACAACTAGATTTAACCCTACAGCCAACCGTTAGTAGTTTCAACTTTTTATCTTTGAAAACATTCTTTTAATTGTTTCTGCAAAGTATCTGACTATGTATTGAGTTCCTGCAACATAGAAAAACATAAATAAGTATCGAGAATCTATAAATTTTACAATAAAAACTAGATGCACCATTATAGAGACTAAATGCACTAAAAATCAGACTAAATGCATTGAAAGAATAACTGAATGTGTTGAAAGATAAACTAAAAGTGTTGAAACATGGAGAAATTCTATAATAAAAATTAGACTCCCTGATGCACTAAAATAGGGTCTAAATGCATTGAAAGAGATGCCAAATGTGATGGAATAGGAGCCAAATGCACTAAAAGAATAGTTGGATGCATCAAAATAGGAAACCAGATGCGCTGAAATAGGAGCCAGATGCACTACAAAAAAATTTGTATGCACCATTTCAGAAATTTTGACGGAACCTACAAAATAAAACTCAATAGAAAATTGATTAAAACATGGGGCTCGGCCCCACAGTGGGCACCAATCTATGTCTGGTATGAAAAATGTCCTATAATGTCAGAATAATAAAATCAAACACACCTTCATGGAATGTATTACATAAAATGAAATCTAAATACCAGAATTAAAATCTACAACTATCCTCCTAATTCATCCCATGGTTATCTAATCTCAAGGACCCTTGCAAATAATGCTCTCAGATCTTATTAGCTCTACACATGAACCTGCAAAGATTGACAACTTAAGATACGAGATGCTATTCAATGAAGTCTACATGCCTATATTTTTGTATTTTCGATATTTGATGCTTGAAGACTAAATGATCCTATGATGAGATGATGCTAAAATCTAGATGATGCTAAGATTGACGATGATAATCTAATGGAAATGTTACATGAAATATGAAATGAACTAAGCTATCCAGAGAAAAATTTCCATTGTAACACTATATGAACTAAAATGAAAAACTAAGCTACAAAGCTCTCCAAATTTCTCTAAAAAATGCACTAAAATTTGGCAACATAAACTTATCCAATTCTACTCCATATGAAAAGTTGTAGCAAAGGGTCCTATTTATATATTTTCTAAGGCTCAAGGTGATGTGGCAAAAATGGATGGTCAGGATTGCAATCCCATGGCATCAATGTTGGAGCATTAGGAGGTTAGAGGTAATCAAGGAGATGGTTCCCTTTAGCAAGAAAAATTTCCAAGTGTTAAAGGGAATCACAGAGAAGGAGGAGATATGTGTCTCAGTTAGTTCCAAATTGGTTGCAAAGTTATTAAAGATATTTCATATTTTCCAATTTAGAAAATTCATTTATGTGAGACATATGATGAGGTGGTATGTGAGTTGGAGGTGGTTAGAGGAAATATGTAGAAAAGTGCTTACATTGAATTAAAAATTCAATTTAAATGGAGATGGTAAATTAGCAAGATGCAAAATTAATTTATTTGTGCATTTTAATCAATTTAAGAAGAATATGCCAATTTAAATTTAAAAATTCAAATTTAAGAGGGAAGAGGGAAAACCAATTAAATAAAAAATTGATTTAATTGTCCATTTAATTAATTTAGGAAGAAAGTGAATTTTGGAAAAGAAGAATTAGAATAATGAACTATGTAAATAAATTTTGCAATTTATTTACAATAGTAGACGAATTAAGAATATTAATTAAATAGAAAGTATTTAATTAATCTATGCTCTAGACCATTTTTGTGTTCATACAATATAATCGAGCTCAAAACCATCAACATTCCCCAAATACTTCATGGAACAATGAGCACGAAGGAAGAATGTCACATGGAGAGAGAGAAAATAAAGCAAATATTTTGGGTCAACATGGAAGGTGTTGCAAAGGCGGTTGCCATCACACCAAAATATTGACCTGTTAATGCCCAATACAACCACTAGATTTATATAAAATCCAAGATCCACAAGAGGCGGTTAAACCATGTCATGAAGCCCGAGCATCGTGTGGGCCCATGCTGAGGAGACCAAGGGCGAAGCCTTGCAAAAATACCCCTAGCACAAGTGAGGGGTTCGAACCTGTGACCTCAGCTCTGATACCAATTGTTGCAAAGGCGATTGTTATTGCACCAAAAGATCGACCTATTAATGTCAGATACAACCACTAGATTTATACAAGATCCAAGATCCACAAGAGGTGGTTAAACCATGTCACGAAGCCTGGGCACTACGCTGGCCCATGCTAAGGAGACTAAGGGTGACACCTTGTAATAGAAGGGACCTAAATTTCTCAATGTCTTGTATCATCTCCAAAAGAAAAACATAAGACAAGAGAAATAAAGCTTACAACATATAGAAGAATGGAGATACAAATAGAAGAATGTCATGAAACATTCACTTCCTTTGTATCCTTTCACTAACAAAGTGACAATGGTCATCCAAAGTAGGCAATCACAAACATATAAAGGAATGCTAGGTAGCATGATACAAGGGATCACATTATGCACATTCATACACACAAAGAACATGAAAATAAAAATAAAATACTAGTATGGAACATGTGAGTCAACCTATGGAAGGTCATCCAGAACCCAATCTTGTTCATCATAGGTAGAAGGTGGACAAATATCTAAAGGGCCAACAACAAGTGTCACACTAGGAGCCTCACCAGGTTCAACACATGGGGAGTCACTCTTGTTAAGAGGATCATCACAGTTGTTATCATCTAAGCTCATGGAAGAAGAAAACATTAAATTCATCTCATTATGGACTTCCTCATCAATCTTAGAAATCTCATCATCATCCACGTTAATCATAATATGAGGCCTAATGATAATGTCCATTGTAGGCTCTTGTTTTTGTTGTTGTGGAAAAGGTGAAGAATCATCATTCTTTATATCAATTGGTGTTTGATATTGGGTTGTTGATTTGTTCTTTTCTTCTAAATAATGAGCAATAGCAGAATGTTTATTCCTATGTTCTTTAGCATTTCAATTTATTCTTACATAATTTTAAAGTTATGAATGTGTAGGAGGGGGTTTATTAACCATCAATTTCTTTTCTTCTCGCAAGGGAGGAACGAGAGGAACCATAGAAGGTTGTTTAACCACTATCTCTTGAATTTATGAACTTGTTTGACCATAGGAGGAACAATAGGGCTTATATGGTTATCTCTTGGTATTTTATAGGAAATAGGTGGAGGAATCATGGTTTGTTTGTCTTGGTTACTTGGAAGGGCTTCTGGTTTAATCTTGGCTTCATCAATGATAAGAGACTCTATCATGGGTTGAGGTATGTTGCTAAGGGATAATTCTACTATGTGATTTTCTTTGAATTTGTGATAAGATTTGTAGTATATAAATTTGTATCCCTTTACATTTTCACACTTTTTTGGGCCCTCCTAGCTAAAATTGGGCTTCTTGATGAATTATTTAATGCATTTCTCTAAGGATAATCCTGACACATATGTAATGACCAATCATAATTTATTTATTTTGGTTTGTATGGCCCAAATTTAGTGATTTGGGACTCATATACCACCTTGGGTGTATGGGTCCCACCTAAGTCTTGGGGCCTAAACCAAAATTTAGCATGAAACATAACATTTCTTGAAAAAAATTTCCCAAGCCTAGCCTACTATGACTCATATGCCCCAAGTGGCATATGAGTCACACTTAGTTTAGACCTAATATTTGAATTCAATTCTTGGTGGCATTTTATTCTCCTAGATCTAATGTGGCTTGTAGTATTGTAATTTTTGGAAATTTGGCATAAACAAGTATAAATACAAGGTTATTTCACATATTTTCTCCTAGAAAGTTAAGTGATCTTATGAGCATTCAAGTGAGAGCATTATAGAGCATTCGAGAGTGATTATCAAGAATTTATGAGGATTATTCAAGAATCGAGAATCATGTCAAATTTATCATGCATATTGTTTGTTTTTGAGCTAACATTTGTGATGTAGGGTTCTCATGATTCAAGCAAACCTTCAAGTCAAGATCTACAACATTTAATCAAGATTCAAGATCTATATTCATGCTAACCATTAAACAAAATATTGAAGCCTTTTTTCAAGGGTTTGGTGAGTTGCAACATCACATATTTTTCATTCATCATTCCTTCTATCTATTCAATTTACATCATTTTAGACCTCAAATCAAGCCTTTTCACTTTCTAGGTGCATATTTTTCCTTCTTTGATTTACTATTTTGATTTGAGTTCATTTCGAGGTCATTTAGTTAAGTTTGCATATCATTTACATTTTCTTATCTTTCCAATCCTTGCTTAGTGGTGAACCCCTCTTAGTCATTAATCACACCCTAGGAAACCTTATTGTAGATATATTTCCCTAATTCCATTCCTAGATTGAGATCTCTAAGGTTTCCTTGAGTGAAACTTGTAGGAAATAGGTGGAAAGGTCCTAAACCCTAGTTCCATCTCCCAAAATATTGGAACCATCCCCCTATTTTCTAGGTTTCATTTTGGTGAACCTTTCCCTTAGAAAACCCTTATTTCTGATTTGGAGTGCATCATAGTCCTAGACTTAACTTGCATTAAATTTTCATTAGGTCTTGCATTACCTAATTTGTGTTCTATGGTTTCTTAATCTTGCATTAGTGAAAGTGCATATATGTTGTAGTTTTTCCTCTTCCATCATTGAATTAAAATTAAAACTCGTAATTGCACTTAGCCTAGACATCATTCAAATAAGAAAATATAATATTCACTTATAATTTGCTAAAATTCATGTCAAAACATTAATCTAGGACTCATACGCTCCTCTGGGCAATTTAGTCCTAGTGGAGGTTGTTTTTCTTGATTTATGGGTATTTTGTGTGAACTATTTTGTAGCATTTGAATCCCTAAAAAACCTTGAATGGGACTCATTTGCCCCTTTGGGTGATTTAGTCCCATTTTAGACTTTAAATTGCATTTTATAGTATTAAAAACTCTATTTCTAAGTTTTAGTTTGTTATTACATTTCTATTTCAGTTTGTAGAGTTTTTGTTTCATTCATTTCATTGCATCTAGGTTGATTTGGTTCATTTTATGAATTGGATAGTTTCAAAATAGCATTTACATATTTTATTCTAGGTTATTGCATTACATTTCATCATGGATATGTGCTTTGGTAAGCTTTGGATGTCCTTAAATTCCTTAGTGGATGTGTCAAGCTATGATTTTGGTAATGATCCTAATGAAATTGAACTCACTCATGCTCAATCAACTCCTAATGCATTTCCTCCTTGCGATGTTGACATCATTGGAGAATATTATGATAGCATGAACAACTTCATAAATGATTGCCTTAACAACCTTGAGACTAATGAATTCTTTTTTCCTTCCATGAATAAACTAACACCCCCTACCATCCCACCACTTGAGATGTTCAACACTTTACATCTTAAAAATGAATCAAAAGATAAACCTAAACTTCCTATAATAAGTGACCCTAGTTCCTCTAATCAAGTGCACCAATCCTATGTTAACAAAGTGACGAACACTCCCATCAATCTAGAAGAGACATGGAAAAGTATTCATGATCTTAAGAAAACAAGGATGTGATACAACAAGTGAACATGAAATTCATCTACTATTGGAGTAAATACCAACTAAAGACACTAAAGGGTTAGGATATCAAGATCCTCCTCTCGACATAAGTATCCTTCTTCGTAAAGAAAAAAAAATGCCTTGTAATGATGATAGGGATGATAGGATTGTCTTAGATCCTCCTCCTCAACATCTAGCTCAAGAAATTCGTGAATCTAGCAAGAAAAAAATGCCTTATAAACTCAAGAAACTACAATTCCCTTGTCCACCATCTGCAAATGAAAGAACTTTACACATACTTCCAAGCCATGGACTCGTTACATTACCACCTATGCGAGAAAACTGATTTCCAAATCCTAAGAACACAAACACATCTCGTTGTAGTTATCCTAAAATTTTTGGACATAGTACTGATGAGTGTCATGATTTAAGAAAATATTTAAAAATTTTGATATCATATCACTAACTTATTTGATTGCGAAATCCGACGAAACCTTCCAACAAAAGCTATGTAATCAGATGTATCATTGGGAACTTGTGTGAATTTTCATTTTTTTAAAATTTTATCCCCGACATTCGTCGGAATTTTGATGAATCGTTTTTTTGTCTACATGTCGACGAAGATCTTTTGCCAAAATTTTGATAGACCTACAAAGTTAAATTGTGGTGGGCATAAATAAAAATGAGCGCGACTATTTATTGAGATAGTGTTTTACTCAATGGTTTTCTTGGGGAAAATCAAAAGAAACTCAAGAAGATATCGCCAGGTTGAGGGTAGTCATTTTCTTTTTCCAGAATTCATTTATGAAGTCATATTTGTACTTCCAGGTTGGAAAATCATATTTTAAAGCAACATCTCATCACATTTCATTTTTAGTCTTGTGCATTTTTAGAATTTCATTTCCAGATTTTAGATTTGATTTCACAAATTCTTTATAAGGGAATTGTTTATAACTGATGGAAAATTCTTGATGGATTTGGACAAAGATTATATTTGCAAGGTTTCAACTTTAACCCTAATGATCAATTTTCAATAGATTTGGGAGCCATAGCTAGATAATATCAAAGGTATTGGTTGTTTTTTATTGTAACCAAGTTTATCTTCTAGACACATAGCATATAAAATCTCAGATAATACTGCCTTACAATACCATCAATCTATATTCCAACCCAATACTACTTATCAAATCCTTATATGAACATAGTCACCTATAACCTCACTCAAGCATTTTAATTAATTCCTTGAATTAAAGCCAAAACGAGAATTACACACACCATAACAGTGAGATGAATAGAATAACCCTTGATCATTTTATGCAAGATAATAATATATTCATACAATGGAGATACATGACCTTGAAATGAGTAATTTTCATTCAGATGCTAGTACTGTCTTGAAAATTAAGTACCCATGAAACTAAAACCTACAACAGAATGAAACCAAACCTAAGAATAGTATCTTCACTATAATATCAGGCTCTTTACAAATTTTCTCTGCAACTTCACTTAGACTCAACCTAAAGATATCTAGCTTGCTAACCCATATTTCTCATCCTGAAATCCTTCTTATAGGGAAAATGAAGGAGCAACAAGCATCGGACCAAAAATACACCTGTCACTGGTCACTTGGACTGCCTTATGACATTTCAAAAATTGGTTACAATAGCTAAGTCTCTGGAGAATCTTCTTGTTCATCCCGTCCACTGGAGAATAACTGTTGCATTTGCCAAACTTCAAAAACTTGCACCAAAACTGCCACCAAGACATAGCCAAAATTTGTTATAACCATAACTGCTGAGCTGTTAACAATCGGTTGTAGATTTTGTCCTATTCTTGTTCAGTTAAGTACTTTTCTACCCATCCTTGATATTCCTCATTCGTTGGCCAATTAAAATTTACCACCTCATTTACCTTGGCACTACAAGGTGTATACTTTACTGCTACTTGATTCGCCTCCCTTTCAAAATATTCCAAAAATGTGCTAGTGTTAATGATTTTATGCATACTACTCATTAGCATGTCATAATCTAAGTCATCACAAATCAATTTGATTTGTGCATTGATGATTTCACCTACCCTATCCTGCTATTGCTGTAGTGATCTAGCATTTCCTTGGGCATCTACAATATCTCGTAAAGATGTTTCACTCTAGTCATCAAAACTCTTTACCGACTCTTTAATCCTCCTGCTGAAATCATCAGGTAAGGCCTGGAAACCTTGCAGTGACTTCACAAAGTCTTGAGTAAGTCTTAGTTGTTGAGGCCTATTGGCTGCATTTTGAGAATTTCATTTCCAGATTTTGTTGTGCAAGTTCAATATTCTAATTTTAGGAGTCTAATAGTTGGAAATCATAGTAAAATCAGAATTTAATAATTTATGGAATTAGCTTTTGAAAGTTTTTTTTGGGGTCATTAACTTTAGACTATCTTCTCTTTTGTAGGGGTGGTTGCATGCCGAATTTTTTTGGTGTAAAATATCATAATTATTATATTTTGTTACCTATGTATGATTAAAAATTATTGGAGTGTGAGTTTGATATTTTTCAAAGATCTAGATATTCAAGCTTGGTAAAGAAAAATCATGTCAGATAATATTAGTCCAGAATAAATGAAGAGTCACTTGATAGATTGTGGGCTAGATTCAAAAGAAAGGGTGATGGGAAATGTTATTGTCCTTGCAATAATTGCAAGGGCTTAAAGACGAGAAGACTTTTAATTGGAACAACTAAGAAAAATTGTAGGCAACATGGTCGCGTTGAAGGGGGGCATGGTTATCGTCCATTGGTAAGTTGTTTATTATATGTGTTTATATTGATTGAATTTGTAAATGTTTAAATTGTTTTAACATTTGATATATATATAAAAAATCACTTGATCATGATCATGGTTTATTTGTTTCTATCATTATTATAAAGGTGGGGTGCCCTAGGGCACAATATATGAATTATCATGGCCCGAAAGAATGTTGTTTTCCAAGCGGAGGAACATGGAGCTACGAATATCGAAGATGATCATACGCCAGAAAACACAATTGAATATGATGGTACAAATACATTGATCCATGACACATGTAGTGGCACATCTGATCATGTTGATCGACATGACTTTGATGATGTTCATGATTTACCTACACTTGAGAAGGCATATGAGCCCCTTTATGAAGGCTCCCAAACAACTCTTCTCTCTGCTTTATTGTTGCTAGTGAGCTTGAAGGTTATGAATGGTTTATCCAACATTGCAATCTCATGGATGTTAAGGTATATCATATATGTCATCTTTTTTCATTTATTTTAATTGTTGCTAGTTCATCAGTACTAAATAAAGTATGAAGTATGTACCATTAATATTCTTTATATTAAGAAATTATTTTTTGTTGTAGATTGATTGGTGAATTTTTGTTACCACCATCAAATATTTTACCTCGCTCATACCGATATTTATCTGGCATTATGAAATATATTGGAATGGAGTATCAAAAAATAGATGCATGTCCCAATGATCATATTATATATCATAAACAACATGAATTTGCAACAGAATGCCTAGAATGTCATATCAGTAGATATCGAACAGATCAACTAACAAAAAAGGTGCCTCGCAAGGTTCTTCATTATATTCCCATTATTCCACGTATGCAACAATTATTTAGGTGTGAAATCTTAGTGCAATTTATTGATTACCATGCATGAAATAGAAGTGGAGATGAGATTCTTCGAATGCCTGTGGATGGTTCTGCATTTAGGGATATGGAGGAAAAATGGCCACACTTTAAAGAAGAACCTCATAATCTCAGGCTTTCATTGGTAGCGGATGGTGTCAATCCATTTGGAGAGCTGAGATCTATTTACTCAGTGTGGCTTGTTTTTGTTATCAACAATAACATTCCTCCATGGATGTCAATAAAAAGGGAGCACATAATGTTGGCAATGATTGTTCTAGTTATTTATTTACATCAATTTTGTTTAGCGTAGTAGCATCTCATTTGTTGCATAATAAATTATATGTTTTTTCATTTAATAGTCATGTACATGAATTTATATATATTGTAGTAAAATGGTTATAATAATTATGTAATTTATGTTCATTCTACTAGGTAAGTACCAAGTTAAAGATATGAATGTATATATTGAGCCTCTTGTCGATGAGTTACTAAAGTTATGGAATGATGTGACTATGTATGACGTATCTAGACCAATAGGACAAAGACAATTTGAATTCCATGCAATGCTTGTATGGAAAATTCATGATGCCCCAGGCCTAACACATTTTTCTAGTATGTTATAACATTCAACTGCATGAATTTAACAATATTTAATTTTATGAAGTAGATATCATGCATGTTTTTTAAATAATCTATTCATTATAAATAATTATAAAAATTGACATATTTAATCAAATTATATATGATTTGTAGGTCTTCAAACAAAGGGAAAATTTGCATGTCCAATTTGTGGTCCAAAGATGAAATCTCATCATTCAACAAGTTTAGGAAAGCAGGTGTTTGATGAGTATAGGCATTTCCTCCACAGAAATCATAAGTATCGAACTACTGAAAAACATCTTTTCAATGGGAAATAAAAGACTACATCAAAACCATGAAGAATGAAACCTCGCCTATGGAAGTTGGAATATAATATAATTAATCGTCAAGGTTATACATTGGATCAAATTGTTCATCTATCATTTATGATATGTTTTGAATTTATATTTTTATATTGTGTTGTGTTTACTCATGCTGTAATTGAAAATGATTGTCGTTGTTAATTATTTTAACTTATATTGTTCACGAAGGTCATCAAGGCATTAATGGTCGCCTTCCATAGGGACTGAAAAGTTATCCCAGACAATTTAGTAGGTTTCCCTACTATGGGCAGCTACAAATTGTTCATTTGTTTGATACAATGCATATCATAAAGAATATGACAGAAACATTATGGAAAATATTGGATGGAAGGCATGACAAAGAAAAAATTGTCAAAATTTGTAGTGACATTCAGGAAGCCAGTCATGCAATGAAAAATATCATTCAATTAAATAGCGATGAAGACCAAATTAATATAAGTGCCCTTCCTTGGTTATTAATAGAGCAACAAATCAATGCTATAAAACAAGTCATAAGAAAAATTTGATTTCCCACAAGATTTGCTATGAACATAGATAATATCACAACAAAGAAAGGTGAATTTGGGTTAGGGATGAAAATGCATGATTGGCATACCTTCATTAAGGTAATTATTCTGGTATATTATATATATATATGTATACTGCATGTACTTTTCAGTGTATTATGTTTACTACTTTTGGAAAAATATTAATGAAAAGATCATTTTATAATTGTTGCAGTATGTTCTACCTCTATCTCTCCCAGACAACTTGGACAACAATGTCAAGCAAGTTATATATGATCTTGGAAAATACATGAGGTAAGTAGCAATATTTGTTCAATTCATTGTATATTTTTGTTAAATCTCGTTAATATATTTGTTCCTTGAATCACTTATAGATGGTTGTCATCTAAAGCAATCCATAAAGAAGATATAAATTATTGGAAGAGAAAAATTCCTCGTCTAATGTGTGAAATACAAAAGAACACTACCTCATACACCAAGTTGAGGAGATTGAATTGTGTGGACCTGTACACACAAGGTCAATGTGGATGGTTGAGAGGCACTTGAAATTTTTGAAGGCTCTGATTAAACAAAGAGCACATCCCGAGGGTTCTATGGTAGAGGGATACATGGTATACTAGACCATGGTGTACATTACTGAATATCTTCCTAAGTTTGCAGCAAACATCCAGGTAGATTGCATTTGGGATCCCAACTCCATTAACAAATTCGAAGGGGAGTACCTGATGGGGAAAGGTAGATTGAGGAAAGTGATAGGTAATTATAAGATGGTCATGGAGATTAATTAGAATACATTTTACATTTTGTTTTTATGTATATTGTACTTATTTAATTATTAATCTTCAATATTCATCAATTATAAAATAAGGTCTTATATTGTGGTAATTAACTAATTATACGTCATTTGTGAATTTCAATTTTTTTTTATATAGTTGGTCGAGAGTGGGATGCACTACATTTGTACGTCGCAAACAATCTTGATTGGATGACGGTATGGATTGAACGATGTCAACAATTTGGTCACGCATTAACATGGGAAGGTGTGGCTTCATTGGTTAAAGAAGCTCATCGTAATGGAGATTCCAATGTTACACTAAGGGAAATTGATTTAGCATATGGTTTAAGAGATAAAAAGGTATGTATAAATATATTAATCACCCATATTATTTAATTATTTTTAATTATATTGATGTATATATATGTTGAGAATTTTTTCTTTGCATACATTTAGCCAAGAATAAATATGTTTATCAAATGATGATATTGCAATAAGTTTTATATGTTTGACATATTGCAGGTGAAACACCACAAGGCTATGTGGTGCAATGGTTATAAATTTTGAATCAAAAATTTGGATGACACGAAGAAAACTTGTGATTCTGGGATAACTACAGTCTTTCAGGTGACTAATGTTTCATCTAGAAGCGACATACATTCAGAAGTCTCAAAAAATCAATACTATGGGATTTTGGATGATATACTTGAGTGCGACTTTAAGTCCTTCAAATTAGTTTTGTTTTTTGTCCTATGGTACAAGCTACGATTAAATGAAAATGATCCTGAGAGAACTGTTATTGAACATGATAATGGATTTACCATGGTTAACACAAGGTATTTTGAGCGAGTTGGAAATGAGCCCCATGTTCTTCCAAGCCAATGTGAGTAGGTATTTTACTCAAAGGTTCCAGGTAAAGTGGGTTGGTCATATGTTGTTAGACATGATCCAAGAGGAAGTCTGGTAAAGTATAATGTGGTGGAAAAAGAAGATACTGAAGAAATGGAAGATGATGTAGATGATGATCAGGATCAACACTTAGTTGATGATGTGCCTGACAATGATGTCAAAGAGGAGGAAATAGATCATGATGATGTAGGAGTTAATGTTCATGAAGATGATATCCATGTGGATGTTGACATTATTGAAACTGATATCAATTACGATGATGATGATATGACCAATCCTTACAATGTTGAATCTAGATTGGATGATACAGACAAAGAGTTGGATGAAGAAGAAGATCAATGACATTGAAATGTATGAGTTATGTGATTGTATTATCTATTTGATATTAATTTCTTGATAGAATTATATTTGACTTATGTGGTTACATAATTAATTTATGATGTTTTTAATTTTAATTATATTTGAATTATATTAGAATATGTTTAGTTAACAGATGTAAAAAATAAAATGGATAAACCAAAAGATGAAAGCATGAGACCACTGCCTTGTTGGGTGTATGGATTCTAATGAAGATCTGTAAAAGTGTAATCTATGATGGCAATAATTCAAAGTGTTTGGAACATAGATGTAGTTTATAACTTGTATAAATGTGCAAGTAAATGACTGACAAATTCTACTTGAGATAGAATGACAATCCTAGTTATGTGATTCTTCCTCTTGATCCAATTAATACTCTTCAATTACTATGATTGACTAGAAGGGTTTAATCTTTACTTGAAAGAACCAAATAATCACATCACACAAATACAACAAATGTGTATCGATAAACTGAATATATATATATGCTTGATATATCAATTTAAACAACAAAAAAGAATCAAAATGGAGACAACTAGATAACTGTATAATTCCACAAACAATTGATACCAAGATTAAGCCACAAGTTCAAACATCTTCATTAACCTCATCAAAATTCATACATGCATCTGAGTCTTTTAAAGGAAAGTTTCATTGAAAACTATCTACTATATCTTTCTCCTATCCGCCTATATCTATTTTACATTATGAAACTGATATAAATATATCAAAATTGTGAAAGGGTGTATCCTTTGAGAAATTTCTTTTAATTAACAACAATAAAAAAATAGAAATTATGCTCTATTAAGCCATAAATAGATGTTTGATAGATAATCTCGATAAGTTGGCCGCTTGTGTGTATCAGCATCCTCCAGTGCATTCCTTATGGCTATCTCCATTTTGAACATCTTCTCATTTTGTTCACATGCCTTGTCCATTGTTAAATTATTTCCTGTGGTTGTCTCCAGAATTGTTTGCATCATCATCTGGCATTCCTTCATCCATCCTATGGTAATAGAAATTGTTTTACTCATCTTCAGTTAAGTACTTGTCCACCCATCTTTGATACTCTTCATCCATTGGCCAGCCAAACTTCACAACCTCATTCACCTTAGTATTGTAAGGTGTGTACTTCACTGCAACCTGATTAGCTTCCCTTTCAAAAAACTCTAAGAATGTGTTGGTATTAATTATCTTATCCATACTATTTACCAGCAAATCATAGTTTGAGTCATCACAAATCTATTTGATTTGTGCATTGATAACTTCTTCTGCCCCATCCTGCCACTATTACAATGTCTTAACATTTCCTTGTGCATCAATAATGTCTGACAAAAATGTATCATTCCAGTCATCAAAGCTCTTTATTAGCTCCCTAATTCTTCTACTCAAATCATCAGGTAGGGCCTGGAATCCGTTCAATGATTGGGGCCTGTTGTCCACTTCAAACCTAGAAGATTTGTACTTAATATCCAGATCGTTGGCCCTAGGGATCCATTTCTCAGATAAAGGAAAAACTATTTCCTGATCCCTATTGCTATTTTTTATTCCATCCAAGAATAAAGAATACAAAGAATGTACATATGGTAATTTACCATGAACCTTGTCATTAAGATGCCTC
Source organism: Sequoiadendron giganteum (assembly GCA_007115665.2). Taxonomy (NCBI): domain Eukaryota; kingdom Viridiplantae; phylum Streptophyta; class Pinopsida; order Cupressales; family Cupressaceae; genus Sequoiadendron; species Sequoiadendron giganteum. The sequence continues at coordinate 272,781,229 of CM021100.1, read as the reverse complement.
AAAATTGTGTTAACCACCTCACTTGCCTTTAAGGAAACTTGCAATTCTATGATCCTTTTCAACATTTGCTTCTTGGTGGGATCCACAAAATATTCAACTTCTTCTTCAACTAGCCCTGGTGTAGGACTGAGAGCAGGTGCCTGGATGGGGGACCCCGAAGTTGAAATAATTGGAGTAGTAGGGGGGACTGATCCTGCAATAGAAGGTAATGCTCTGATACCAGGAGCACTGGAGGATTCTCCTACCTACCCATATTTCAACCTATCTACTTCTGATTGCAGCTCAACATTCCTTTTCTGCATCCTACTATATTCTGCAATTATCATATTGTATTTCTCCATCAGACTCTTCTTTTTAGCCTCTTATCTCTTAGCTATCTTTTGGGCCAATTTGGCCACATTTAGTATTAGAATTGTAGCTTTTTTTGTTGAAGTTTCAAAAGCTTTCTTGATGATTAGCCCTCCCCTTAGGTGTGGGATAATATCAGTTACATTTGGCTTTCTACCCTGGGGTGCCAAAGCCCATATGGCCAGAGTTTCATACTCCTCACTGAAGGCAGAGTCCTGTAGAGCTGCCTTAACCTCTTCTTCACTTTTTTGTATAGGGTGCTTGGACTATAAGATATCATTGAATGCAACTACATCAGCTATGTCCCATTTAGGCAAAAGTAAGACATCAACCTGAGTCACAAGTCTTCTTCCCTCCTTAGGGGTGATGCCTTTGAATTCTTCCATTAATTCAGCCTTGACCTCATCATCATTCTCTTGCTCAGACCTATCAGGTCTCGATTCTCTCCTACTCTTGCATTTGTTCGGGTACTCTTCTATTTTCATCCTCCAAACTAGTTGCAAGAATACAAGAGTCTTTACAAATGCATCATCGTCCAAGAATGCCTTGCAGGCCTCTATCCTGGCATCTTGTACACATTGCCCCTTTACATCCATGTCAGAAAGCACCAATTGTGTTGATCTAGGAGGGGAAGGGATACCAACCTGCATGTCTTGATCAATCACAATTATCTCATCCATCAGTGTTTCTTGTGTTTCTTCAATTCTCTACCTCTTAGGGCTTGGCTCTGATTGTAACACTGCAGGATCACCTCTTGGTGGTGAATCTAGATCCACAATCCTTATCCCTTTGGGTGTTCTGATCTTTGGACCTAGCTATGATGATGCTTGCATGACTTGTTTTCCCTTCTTATCCCCTTCATCCTCATCACTACTCACATTCCTCTTTCTCTTGTATAGAGGTTTGTCAATTGATGGCTAATAAGTTGGCCTTGTTTCTTCAAGCCTCACATTTGGTCTTTCTATACCAAAATCTAATTCCAAACTGACCCTCTTGGTCATCAAGGTGCCCATGATATTTTTGAAATTATCCATTAAGAAGTCTATTCTCTTGTGAAATGGAGTGAACTCCATTAATGGATCATATTTTGGATCCATTTTATGTATTATAGCCAGCAGCTTTTCATATGCAATCCATTTTTCTTTATTGAACTCCTACCTATTCAAATCAAACTCATTTCTGATTAGGTCCTCAGGAAAGTTGAATTCATGTGCAAATTTTCCACCTTTAATTCATTGTCTGAATAATGAAAAGAATCCCTCAGGGTCATGTTGTCTCTTAGGACCATTCCTCAAATTAAAGTCATCAAAAAACCTTCCAAAGTGGACCCATCCTCCCTTGGAATAGACAAAATTAGAAACAACAGTGTAGTCAAGGAACAAAGTCCCTTTTACTTTCTTTGTTAGGTTATCCTCATGAATACAACCTAGTTTCCACATTACTTCGGCAAACCCTATCCTTGATGGTACATTAAAAGGGAGGATATGAAGGGATCCCTGGAAAGCATACACCCTCAAGATAATGCTTACAGGGTACAAGATGATATCACCCCAATTGTCACACACTTTTAAATTAGGCTTCCTCACCTTTGGTCGGAGGAAGTCATGCAAATATTCAGAGACTCTTGGCACATTTACCACCAACCAAGCCCTAAGTCTAGAGGCAAAGCAGTTATCAAACTGCACAAAGCTGGCAACGCCCTTGTTGTAAGACAAATCTGCACTCCACACCTGTACTGGTAACCTTTCTCCATTCACCTCCTGCCTCAACTCCATGTTTTTTGAGAAGAAAACAACATTTTTTTAAAGGAACATATGCATCAACAAGGAGTACCAAAAAAAAGGAGTGCCAGTATCCCCCACATGAGAATGATGTAAAGTCATATACCATAGAGAAGTTGGGATGTTGAATCTGGGCTCCCATAAACATGTACGCAACTGGCATCACAGTATTAGGGCTAAACCCTAAAATCTAGCACAATGAATAAAATGTTGCCAGGAAGTGACTAGCAAAACAACTCAGCTTGAAAGGCTCCTGGTCATTTGGGCTGATAAGAATTGTTGAACTGCCTGCCATGGCCAGGTGAAGAGGAAGCAACTTCAATCTGAAAAGAGGCTTTAACCTTTTGTACTCCTCCTTCATCTCCTCTAAATCTATTTGGACTAAGAAAGGGCTATACTCAGTCAAATCAAAAATTTGCCGAATCTCATATGCATTTAAGCTTAGCAAAATTCCACCATCATTATCCCTTATGACCCTTGTCACAAGATCATACTGTGCTACCACTACTCTGAGCAAGTCAACATCAGGGAACACATTTGGCACTGTTAGTTTCCCCATGTCGTATCTTCGGGCATTAGAGAAGGGGTGAGGTAAGTTTCGTTGTCCATACCACAGCCTAAACATTTCAAGACCAGTCATAGGAATCATAGTATCCGCAATGTTATAATTTTTGCATAGTAGACCTTCACCTAGGGTCTTTCCATTCATTAAAACCAAACCACTTTTCTTGTCATTTGTTGACAATGGGAGTTGATCCAGGAAGTCATCATACAAATTCCTCTTCAAATAATCAACATGGCCAGAGTGCTGCTTTGGTGGTTCCATCTTAAACAACTAGGGCTTCTTTTAAAAAATCAAATCCTCGAAGAAACTAGGGGTACCCAGAATAGAAAAATACAACACAACTATGTGTAGACACATCAAAATGACCTATGCCCGCAAGCTCTTCTTCTAACCTTAGTTGGGACATTTTAATTATGTTTCCGACTCACTTTCAACTATTAATTAGATAATTCATAATTATTTAATTAATTCATACCTATTTATTTCTTCATGATTATTAAATAAATAATTTTTGATTATTTATTTAATGCGTCACTAATTAAGTCTTTTCCTTCCTCAAAATTAAATAAATTCTTATTTATTTAATCCATCTTCCACTATAATTAAATAATTGTATTTAATTATCTAATTATTCATTAGCCTTTTCTCTCCTAAATTAAATAAATTTTATTTATTTAATTTGGTACACTCTCCTAAACTTTAAATTAAATTCTTATATTTAATTTAAAAGATCCCATTTGTCACATTTCTCTTATAATTAAATAATATCTCTATTATTTAATCCCCCCCCTAAATTAAATAATTCTTATTATTTAATTTATCCTAAATCTTAAATTCCCTCTTTAGTAAATAATTTAAATTATTTATTGACGCATGCCCCCACTCCTTTTGGAATTCCAAAGGTTAGTCATATGAAGGGTCATACCATTGATTCTGAGGCACTTTATAACTTTCAATCTTGGTCGTTCACACAAAATTGCATTTTCTATAAAAGAACAATTTTGGTCTCATTATCACCCCCGGACCCCTGGCTATCTTTCTAATTTCCCACATCTTGGCATTTTCACATCTTTGATATCTTGCATTGTTATTCTCATTGATCATAGCATATTTTAGATTTTATTTGATATATCTAGATTTTTAGATGCATTACTAGCTGCAGTAGAGCATCATATTGCATTTAATTCTTCAAATCCTTCAATATTTGCATAGGGCTTGTCATTTCATTGTTTTTCTCTTCTTAGATCTGAGGGCAAAATGCATATTTCAGCAAGTTAAGAAGGTGTAATGGAGGTTAGTCATGGAGGATGAAGACAATTTGTCAAGATTGTTCATCTATTCCTTTGCACTCCATTACTGCTTTGGGTTTTTATGTTTTGCACATGATATTGTTAAACCATAGAAATTATCCATTGTTAGACTATGCAATTCCAATAATTCAAACGAACCGGTAACCCTACGACAATAATTAACAAAGCCCCTTGACTAGCACAATAGAACCCTTCGCAAAGATAGTCAAATTAACCAAGTAGTTTAGAAAATAACTCACAGGATTTCATGCCTTGTAGACAACCAAACTTCATGGTGATCGCTTGAAAAACTTTATCTCTGGCTCTGAACTGCTTGGAAAATACTTGAATGCTTTTCTGATGAAGATAGAAAAAGAGCAGATACTTTATGTCGATTGAATTGAGGTAGTAGACATCTCATCCATCGTTAAAGCTCATTTGCATGCCGCCCCAATGGCTCCAATCGCATTAGATGCAAATTTAAACTTCAACCGTCGATCTTTTATTTTTGTCAGATCATCAAACGACCATCTTCAAAAGGGCTGACGAAATCTGCATGTCAACATCAAGGGCCCACCATAGAAGCAGTGCCAAAGGAATACACGTGGCGCCCGCCTGTGATATCATGATCACTAAACATACTGCATCTTTGGATCATGCAATGGCAGGAAACCGTTGATTCCTACCATCGGTGATCGTGTAGACTCACAATAGTCAGCAACACCAAACATACCATCGAGAAACTTTTTACCAAGATTATAACATCACCATTGACCTCGAGCACATGCATCTCACAACTATTTTAGTAACCCACTTTATAATGTATTTAAGTCTAACACAAATATTAAACGCTTTATTAATCCATTTTCAGCATCAACAGCTTGGGACACATGGCGCTCACCTGTGATATCGCAATCACCAAACAACCAGTGGTGATGTCATCGCGAGATCGCAGGGAGCGATCAGGATCAATCGTAGGAAGATTGACAGTCATTAAAAACACAACAGTCAGCAGCACCAAAAATAACCATCGAGCAACTTTTTACCAAGATTATAACATCACCATCGATCTCGAGCACGTCCATCTTGCAGCTATTTTAGTAACCCACTTTATAACCTATTTAAGTCTGACACAAATATTAAACACTTTATTAATCTCTTTTCGGCATCGACAGCTTGGGACACATGGTGCTCGCCTGTGATATTGCAATCGCCAAACAACTAGTGGTGATGTCATCGCGAGATCGTGAGGAGCAGTCAGGATCAATCGTAGGAAGATCGACGTTCATTAAAAACACCCCCTGCAAAATAAAACAACTATTAAAAGGGAGAAGGGGAAATTACCTAGGACAACGACAAACGATGGCTCAAAGTTGTTCTTAAAGCATGGGGCACGAACCAACCCAATATTAAGAAATAATAAAGTCAGGCGAAATAACCTTTTTCCATGTGTAGATTATGTGACTGTCGGATGAAGTGATTTCAATCTTGATTGTTGCTCGCAGACCTTGCAAGGCTTCTGCTAATGTCACAAATATGGTGCGAGGCATGTGAGATGCTTCCATCTGTCACATTTGATGGTGGGGACCATTTTTTCTCGTTGATCGATGATCAAGGCGGATGCCAATAGCTGTTTCCGTACCGACACATCGTGGCCGTTCCTCGCTGACCTCACGCAATTAAAACTATAGTTTCAATAATGCTGCAAGGTGTGCGATTTGGTGATGCATGGACTTTGATGTTGTGCACTGATAACAAAGGTGGGGCCCATTTTCGTGCTGATGTGGTGCCTGGTAGGTGAATATCCTGTCTGTTTGGTGACTGGAGGGAGAACGTGGCATTTTCAAACTATTTTGACTAAATCTAAGTTGTTCTCCTAGCCAACGTTGCGATTGATCAATGACTCATATTTAAAAATAAACTGGTATTATACTATAGTCATTCTATCTCACATGAGTGAATAGTAATGGCCGAGTTCGACTTTGCCTGCATAATTAAATGCTAAAATTTGTGAATTACTATCTCCGTTATGTATCTCTACATTGAGGAAGAATTACTTGGCATCGAGTGAAGCAAGTTGTGGTTACGATTTCTCAATTTCGTTGCCCTAGATGTTCTGCGATTGAAACTGTAAGTAACACATATGCCATTCCTTGTAAATTTAGAAGATTTTATGGTTTCTTGTTGGGCAATTCGTGATTGTTTCTTGTTTTTGTTCTTGAAAAATTGATTGAATAGATTTGCTTTTAGATCTTGTCTAGATAATTGCTAGGGTTTTTTGAATATTGAAGAATTTTCTATTAAGGCTAAAGGAGAAAATTGTAATTATTTGCTATCTGAAAATAAGCAAACCCTAGCTCGAATTATCATTAGTCTAGTATAAATGACACCCAAGGCCCGAAGTTTTGGTTTTGAAACCACTACCAGGTCTTTATCCCAAGATATTATTGATTTGTTACAACCCTCTACTAGCAAGAAGTAGGAGGGAAAGGTTTTGTTCTATGGGCCTCAAATCTTGGAAGGTTTGATAGACAAGCAATGTGCAATTCAAGATGTTGAGTTAGCGTACACTGGGTGGAAGTTGTTCTCCAATTGGTTTGGAAACAGGAATTTGTCGGTTCCTTTGTGTAACCCCTGGAGGTTTGACCTGGGTAAATTAGTGGTTCCTAATGTTTATATGGATGTAGATCTTTTAAAGGACATTGCTTCTAGATATGACCCTATGGCCTGAATTGTCAGAACACATGCTGGTGTGTAGATGATTAAGATAACCAAAGAAGAAATTAGAGAGATTTTCAAATTGCACAAATGGAGTCAAGATATGGTTCCTGTCGACTTGGAGGTTTTCATAAAAGAATATAGAAATACTAGGGGTTTGTTTAGAACATCCTTGTTAATACCTCATTTGACAGTCTCAGGAAGAGGAAAAAATAAGAAGGTAGTAACTGGCAGGAATGAGCCTGAACCTTTTCCTGTGGACTATTTCTCCAATTATTTCAAGAAGACTATTTGTGCTTTATGTCAAGTTCTAGGATTTAGCTTAAAGAAAACCTTGCCTACCAATATTATGTATATGGCAGTAAATCTCCAGCACCCAAGTTTTAATGTAATATATGATTTTGCCACTTATTTGGCAAAGAAGATGAACACGGGTCTGGTAGCCCTAAAGGAGGGGAAGATATGGGTTGGATTTAGATGGTATTCCTTGTTAATCCACATATTTCTGTATAGGGGTCTGGCTGTGTTCAAAAAAGATACGGAAATAAAGAAGAAGGAAGGAAACATTGAAATGCTTGTCCAATATTGGACTAGGATTCTTGACATGCATGATCATAAGTTTGATTATGTAACTTTCCATAATGTATTTGGATCTAAATTAAGGGAGGCTCTAGTTCATGACCCCCCAAGGATCCCAAAATAAATTCATGACTTCTTGAGGCCGATGGAGAGAAGGCCTGAATTGAACATAATGCATAATTGGGGAGACATCATCCCCTATCGTAATACCACAATTTTTAGGGTTATTGGCACTAATGTCAATCCAAAGGTTCTGCCAAGGGAGGTGCCCCTTAGAATTGGATTTTTGGAAATCATGAGGCAGTTGGGGGGTGCTCAAGAACTACACTTGCCAGCTAAATAGAAGAAAGGTTCTTTCTTCCCTGAATATACAACATTTGCTGATTTTGTTCTGGTAAAGGGAGGATGGAAGGACTTGCATCAATTACTTGGGCTTTATAGGCTAAGGACTGTGCACCCTAGGAATCATTATCCTGAGGGTTTTATCTCTCAAATGAAGGCAAAACACTGGACAGGAGCTTTTGTCCACAACTTCTACTTTCCTGAGGACATCATCAAAAATATTTTTGATTTGGAATTACAAGATGATAGAAAGGCACTATACATTGCCTACTCCAAAATGGTAAAAAGTAAGTAGGAGAAAATACCTGGTTTCAATCCCATACCTAATGCTAAAGATGAGTTTAGCATGGCAATGTATGCTATTGATAATTTTGAGAGCTTGGTTGGGGTTTTGAAATATGAAAGGGTTGTGGAAGAAAGGGGAAAATCAAAAAACATTGAGGAGTACCCTGAGGTAAAGGAAGAGGAGAGGCCTACTTATCAGCCCTAAAAGAAGATAAGGGTTTTTTCTAGAAGAAAGGGAAGTAGGGCTGAAGATGTTGTTAAAAATATTGTACCATCTTCTTCAAGGTAGTCAGTACCAAATGTTGCTGAGTTGGATTCTCCTCCAAGTTTTTTAGAATAGGCTTGCCCACCATCACCAAAGAGGCAGAGGGTTGAAAGGGTAAAGATTGTTGATGGTGATGGTGATGAGGATGATGACATTATTATCACTCCAGATGAAATGCATCCTAAGATTCCATTGGACCCAGTTGACATTGCAACAGGTTCAAGTACAATTTCTTTGAGGTTAGGAAAAGATGAAATCAAAGGAATAACAAGCAATGATGACTTGAGAATAGAAGCCTGTAGAGAGTTCATGATGGATGACTCTTTTATTCAAACCGGTGCTTTTAAAGATTTTGTGTGGAGAGCACATACTGCATTATATGTTGAGAAGGCACATGAGAGAAGTCTACATCTAGAGCTCCCAAAGAAGGTAATTCAAGCTAAGGTCAGGGAATAGATGAGAGAACAATTCAAAGCAATAACACCAGAGCATAGCCGGGAATTGGTACAAAAAAGTGGAGTATTGCTACTCCCTGAATGGGATATCATTAATGCTATGGTGTTTGAAACAATAAGAAGGGCTAATAAGCCGCTTCTTGCTACTGAAGAGGAGGCTAAATTGGCACTCAAGGGACCAACCTTTAGTGAGGAATGGGATGCATTGGCAATCTGGTCCCTATCCACTAGCTCTAAAAATCCAATTATTGCAAAACCTTTTGACTTCGGTGGTCACTTGGTTGTGAGGAGAGTTGCTGACACCCCAGCATTGGAAGCTATTGATATGGTCATGAATGTTGTTAAATTCACCAGAGCAACTACTGAAGATTTGACCAAGGATCGGGATACTCTGAGAGGCCAATATAATGACATTATTATTGAATATAATAAGAGTCAACAAAAGGTAGCAGAGTTAGAAACTGAATTGGCTTTATTGAGGCAACAAATGGATACCATGAGATCTCAAAAGCAAGCCAGTTCTAGCCACACTATTCCTGACCCACCAGTAGAGCAATCTCAACCTCCTGCACAAGCACAGTCTTTGGCTATTGTTCCATATAATTTGGGACAAGTGTCTATCGCTATTGAGAGGGCTACTAGCCCTAGAGGGGGACTTTCTAGGGAGAAATTGATTCATCAGGTTGAAGAATATAATGAGATGGTAAAGAAAATCCAGGATGCAACAGGGAGAAACAATGTAGTGATAGTGGAAACTATTTTAAAACATTTAAATAGAATGGTCCAGAGTAACCTAAACAATGTTCATGCAAATTATGTCCTAATGTTGCAAGCACTAAAAATGTTTCCAAGGGATAAATAATTGGCTATCTCATTGCTAAATAAATCAAGCCCTAGAATGGAGAAGTTGAAATTCATGGAAGTAGGGGCAAAATAGCATGGTGATAAATATCCTACTGTTATTGCAACATATCAATTGGTCAAGGGAATTGTTGAGCATAAGTTTCATGGATTTTCCACCCCAACAGAATTCAAGATTAAATTGCTGAAAGATGTATATGATGGAAAGGACCTGACCCCATTGACTCATACTTTACATAGTCAAGATGAATTCAAACCCTTGCAGGTTTGGAAGGAGCAAATCAACAATATAATGATGTCTCAAACACATGAGATATGCAAAAATGTTGACATCCGCATGCTAGAGAATACATTGGAAAAGTTGTCTTTTGTTATAAGTTTCTTAGAGAACTTTGATAAAAATGCCACATCAATAATGGTAAAGTATGCTCCCTATTGAAACAAGGTTGATCAGGTTGTGGCTTTCAAGTGGCCTTCCGAGGAGGAGTTTGAATTATGGAAAAAGGTTTTCACTAATGAACTGGAATTATGAGTGTTATAGTAGAGAATCGCAACTTGGTCATGTATAATACAGGTTTGGCCTTAGATATTATATTCTAAAATTGCATTCTCCTTTTGACTCCAAGTATAGGGTGTTGAGGTGGAGTTAATACTATAATGGCTAAGCATGCCTTCGATGTATGGGGAGCAGCCTTTCGAGTGATGTTTTCTTTCCTCCTTATCAACTAATGATGATTTGTGTCTTATGCTCTTGACTCGCATAATAGAATTGTAACTGAATCAGGAGTTAGTAGTCCAATTACAAATGGACATGTGTACTCTCCAACCTAAATCTTGTTGGTTCCCTTGTTTTATAAAAGGGAATTCTAGGCTGAGAGAGTGGTAGGTTGAAATATCCAAAATATGAGAAATAAGAGTGTAGTAATATAAAGAGTATGAATTGTAAGTCCATTTTTTAAAAAGTTTTGAGTTAGATTGGATAAATTTGTTAATCATGGGATTTTTTAGCATATTTGTATCAAACTCATGAATATTTGGAGTTTATTTTGTCTCCTATTGTGTTATGTTACATGGATTATTAATGAAATATCGATCAAAGATGATTTTCATTTGTTCTTTACTATGAATTATGTTTAACTACAACTCTGGTTCAAAGGATCAGTTAAATGCTTCAATTAACTAGTAAATTCATGCAATATAACAAATAGGATTCATAAAGGAGTAATAAACTCAGGTATAGATATATGGGTTGTAATGCAATTCATAATAGATCATGTGTTTAAAATGAAATTTACCCTGTAGTTCAGTTTTCTCTTTTGACTCCTTGCGCTAGGATATGGCACTGGAATTCTAATTACATTTTATTCTCGTATGTTTTGTGTTATGGCATCAAGATATTTTACTCAAACATTTCCTATCAATTTACTTTATGTGAAGTTTGTGATTCTCTGTTAAATGGACATGAGTCTTTTTTAAGGAATAGCCAATTTCTTGAAGGATTTGAGACTTTAACATTAATTGGGGATCTATATGTTGCTTACCTGTGTGCAAATTAAATGAATTGCTTAAATGTTGTATTTTAAGAGCACATGTTAGGGAATACACTCCTAGATTTTACAGAGTCTAAGTGTAGGAGAATTAGCCTTATTTCTATTCTCGTTAAGTTGGCTATACTATTCCTAGTCTTTTATTATTGAATGTGGCGAGTTCATTGGAGCTTCTAGGAAAAACGTGTGGGTTGCAGTAAAAAAATGCCAACAAGTTCAATTGACAACATGATCTATTGAGTAATTACAAAGAATTCATAATTTGAAATTCTATATTTTGACAACATGATCTATTGACAAGTAGGAAGTATTTTTCACATTGTGTCAAATTTTGATATTGTTATCAGGATTCAATTATGTAGTTTTACAAGTCAAACTCATTGACCCATGTTTCATGAGTAGTGTTTTAGAAGAACTCATCTCTCATGATAATGAATGGTCCACTTAGCACTCATTGCATCTAAATTATTCTCAAAGCGATGAAGCACTAGGCCTTCCTAGGAGGTCACCCATCCCAATATTACATGATCCATGATTTTATTAATAATTGATCATTTGGGATTTTGACAAACTTGACACACAAATGACAATTTGACAATGAACTTAATGTATCACAATTAAGTTTCAAATTGAGTAACACAATAGAAACTAGAACAAATTGAGATATTTTTATGAGGGTAGTGATGCAACGTTTCTAATTAGAGTGTATTCCATGAGATTACTATTCTTTGAGATATTTTGTCAAATAGTTCACAAGATTTGTCTATCCTCTCACATTTTACATAGATTTGAAAATGGAGTCTACAACCACAACATTTGAGAAAATTCTTCTTCATATTATGCTTTGATGGATGTCTATACCTTGTTCCAAATCTCCCATATTAAGGAAATCGACAAGGATTTTGGTGAAGGTTGTGAAATTTGTCTATGCATCTACCAATTGCATTTGATTGAAAGTTTATAAAACCTTTAAAAAAATCCATTATGTATATTCTACAATCATTATAGTCCACAAGTTCATGTTTATTTGGTTTTGCATCTACCAATTGTATTTGCTTGAATTTTCCTACCGAATTTTCAATGTAGATCCAAATTGTGTATATCTTAAAAATTTTTGGTGTTTTTTCCCACATAGGATTTGCAATTTTGTAAGAGGTAGCCAGCCTTTGTTATAAACAACTACAAAGGCTAGTGGCCAACTAACAAGAGTCAGTCAAATACTAACATCTCCTACACTTTTGGCTCTATGAAACCAAGGTGGGTAAACCCAAGTGTGTTCATAAGAATGTTTTATGATTGGTAAGAACACTTATTCTTATAGATGCAGTCCCCACTAACACTAACAGATAGTCATTACCCTGGTTGTGGCCAAATCAAAGAATAATAACAGATATCCCAAAGAAAGGAGACTAAAAATTATCATAAGATCTATATCCCAAAAAGAGATAGCAGTTGATATTTGTTAAAATATTCGAGTATTGAATCATCGTGCTTAGAGTCATAGTCCTATACCTGAAAGAAATTTACCAATACTATCCAGTGCCTCATCCATTGGGTGGGAGTCATATAAAACGTAATTCAGATGAAAATGAACTTATCACCATAGTGCTTTGCTACCATGAGATTTGTCAGTATATTAAAACAATACTCCTTAGTGAATCCTCAGCATATAACCATAAACATGCAATTTGTGTTCAAGCATTTGATTAACTCATTAAGTCAAAGCAAGAGAAAAAATTACACTTTCAACTACACCCTTGATAAATCCATTCATAATCCATGGCCCATACACAGGAGAGAAAAATGTCTTAATTTTTTTAGATTTCTTTCGATATCAGTAATTACAAAAGCATAGTATACTTATTTTATACTATTCCTAACCCAACATGATTACCTACATAATACCTTCAAAATCTTGCATTACCACTAACTGTACCTATTCTAAGCCTTCGAACCCAAAAAAAATAACAACCCTTAAGAATGAGCCGTCAAATCTGCTTTATAGGATAGGAGAGAAACAAAGCAATAGGCTATGTTGTTCATTCCAAAATTGAATTCCATTTAGAATGAAATTCAAATTGGCATTCCTCATCATTAGAAAAAACCATAATTAGTTCAAGGAATCAAAACAGTTATACCATTGTAACCAACCGGAGCTAAAGACAAAAGAGTGTGGCAGGCACATGTACATCCACATCAACACACCACCCAAAAGTAACACACCCAATAATTGCAACTACTTGCAAGACACATGGCCCCGGTAGAGGTGACCACTCCTGGTCCTCACTTCAGTAAGAAGCGAGACCAGCTTCCTTTTATCTGCTTTAACACATGATCTAGTAGCATGGCACAGTGCCATCGCAGTTATTGGGGCAACTATGAGGGGCTCTTCATTGACCCCCAATAGTTCGGTCATGGACACCAAGTAACATTGGTAGTCCGAGTCAGTTTCAGACCCATCACTGTCAGAACCAGAAGAAAACACCAGTGGGAACTTGGAGCTCCCCGTCCATTTAAAATTAGCATCATGGACAACCTCGGGCTTGCTAAGGACAGGCTGTACCTCATCACGCTACAAATTTCTCACCTCGAGTCTGGTCCTTTTGCACACATGAGCCGAATGTTCCATTGCAAAGAACACCTCGCAAAATACAGGAGAGACTCGACCACCTGCAAAAATGACAACTCAAAATGCGATGATAATACCAGATAACATAATGAAAATTTATAGAGTTAATTGGTGTGAGAATATTAATTGCTTGAATGCAGCACGAGCATTCGAGCATTTTAGTGGTTGATGTAGCCACCACAAATTATTCCTAGCTTGCAAAGGCATGGCGTACAACCCATCATTGCATTTATCAGGAGAACAGTGTTCGCACATAGGAAAATCAGGCGAGGATCCACTGAAAAAACCCACGCCATTAATGAGAACAACTTGCAGAGGGCAAGAACTCCCAACGCAGATGAACAGGAACCCAAGAAAAATCAAACCATTAATGCAAATCGAACATGGCAAGTCAGACGACTCAAATTGAGTCAACAATTTTTTGAAAATCCACATCAGCGCCTTGGGAGAACCGTGCCCAATCACAACCCAAGAAAACAAGAGGTTGCAACAGGACAATCGGTCCCACCTAGCCTTGTCACTTCAAGAACCAGGCCACGTGTCTCCTCTTCGTAGACCTCGCAGTACCCTCAAGGGCCTTTAATCTAATCATGCAAGATCCATGAGGAAGGATTATCATTGATCTCCCTCGTTAATACCACACGGGTAGTAAATTTTATGTCCCACCACAATCCTTGTGTGGTCCACTTGATTTTTTTAACCTTTTTTGAAGAAACTATTATTAATAATATTAATTTTGGCAAGCCATTAAAAGAGTGTTGATTGTAAAAAATATGCATCCTAATGTGAAAATGAAAACAATGGAAGCAAGGACTATAACACATAAATTTTTATGTAGTATCCAATTCAAAGAATCATGTTACCCTCTACCTCGAATTTTTTAGTATAAAAAGCTAAGGAAATGCTATAAATAAGATAATAAGTTGACTATTAGCATATACCAATTTTTATAGAGATGTAGATTGTTGGATGTTGTGGTTGTGTTGCTCATGATATGTGGTTGTCATTGATGTCAATACTATTAGCATTAATGTCTTAAAGGTTGTATATGTCAAGGATATTGAGAAAATTAGAATAAATATGTTGCAGATAGTCTATGAAGTTGTGAAGATCAGAGAGGTGGAAAGTTTTGACATTGGTATTCTGAAGTCATGTATTAAAGGGTTTTTTGCTGAACCTATCTAGTATATCCTCTGGAAGTTTAAGAGGTGTGCATCAATATTGGAGCGAGTTATGAGTTTTTGTGTTCCTACAGTTATTTTGTTGCTATAGTTGGTGTTTTTGAAAGAAGAGAATCTAATTCTGGTGAATTGAATTGTTGTGTATGCTCTTGAGATTTTCATTGATGTTTCTTGATCTCATACTCTATCATTGTGGTACATCCACGTTGATCAGTGTGCTTGTGATCAAATATTTTTCCTTTGCATGTTCGAGTTTTCATGTTCTTGGTTGACATGATGGTGGTAGCATGTTTTTCTTGGTTGACACTCTAATTAGAAAAGTCTCATCACTGCCCTCATAACAATCTATCAATTTGTTTTAGTGTCTATTGTGTTATACCCAATTTGGGACATGGGGTATAACAAAATAGACACTAAAATAAATTGAGAGATTACAATTCTTTGAGACATTTTGTCAAATAGTTCACAAGCTTTTTCTATCCTTCCACATTCTATATAAATTTTAAAAGGGCATCTACAACCACAACATTTGAAAAAATTCATCTTCATATTATGCTTTGATGGATGTCTATACCTTGTTCCAAATCTCCCATATTAAGGAAACCAATAAGGATTTTGGTGAAGGTTGTGGAATTTTTCTTTGCATCTACCAATTGCATTTGTTTGAAATTTTCTAAAACCTTTTCAACAAATCCATTATGTGTATATTCTAAAATCATTATAGTACACAATTTCACATTTATTTGGCTTTGCATCTACCAATTGTATTTTCTTGAATTTCCCTACAATATTTTCAATGTAGATCTCTTTTGTGGATATCTTATAGTCCTTGTAGTCCACATCACTTTGTTTTTTGAAGAAACTATTACCATATATTTCTTATTTATGTTCTTATTTTGCATATATGTTTATAAGTTTGATATTACAATTAATAATATTAATTTTGGCAAGAGATTAAAAGATTTTTTTGATTTTAAAAATATATGCATTGACCCAATGTAAAAATGCCAACAATGGAAGCAATGATTGGAACACATAATTTTGTATGTAGTATCCAATTCTAAGGATCATGTTACAATTTAGGGTTATGATTGGGTATCTAATTAGGGTTAGGATTTAGTGTTTGGGTTAGTGTTAGGTTTAGAGTTAGGGTTAGGATTAGGAAAAATAATGTTAGGATTAGGGTTAGATAAGGGTTAGATTTAGAGTTTTGGTTATGGTTGGGATTAGATATGAAATTAGGGTTAGGGTTTAGGATTACAATTAGGGATTATAGTATTAGGGTTATATTTAGAATTAAGTTTTAGGGTTATTGTTATGACTAAGGGTTGTTTTTTATATTTGGCTTAGAGTAGGGGTTAGGATTAGGGCTAGGGATAGGGCTAGGGTTAGATTTAGGGATAGGTTTAGGGTTATTAGAGTGAATGCAACTAATTAATAAAAGAAAAAATATTTAGGGTTACGTAATTAGGGTTAGGGTTGGGGTTAGAGTTTTGGTTGTGGTTAGGGTTAGGTTCAAGGTTAAGGTTTCAAGAAAAAGGGTTAGGTTATGATTAGGGTTAGGCCTAGGTTTAAGATTTGGATTATAGTTTAGGGTGTAGCATTTGTCTTTAGTTTAGGGTTACAATTAGGGTTAAGGTTAGGGTGTAAGTTAAGGTTAGTGTTAGGGTTAGATTAGAATTAGGATCATGGTTTAGGGTTTAGGGTTAGGGTTGTGTTTATGTTTAGGGTTGCAATTAAGATCATGGTTTAGGGTTTAGGGTTAGAGTTATGTTTATGTTTAGGGTTGTGATAAAAAGGATTTGGGTTATGGTTAAGATTATGGTTTTCAGAAATAGTGTTGGGTTTAAAGTTATGGCCAGGGTTACATTAATGAGAAAATGATGGTTTACTTTCCAAGTAAGGGTTAGGATTAGGTTTATTGTCAGGGCTAGGGTTAAGGTCAGGGTATGAGTCAATCTTATGATTAGGGTTAGGGTTATGGTTAGATTAGGGATATGATGTTAGGTTTCAAGAAAAGGTCTAAATTTAAGATTAAGCCATAGTTGGCTATAATGAACATGAGAAAAAATGGATCTAATTTCCTTTTGTGGGAAAATAATAAACTATGACTTAAACTTAAATTTAGAGATTACCCTAAACTCTAACCATAACCATAAACCTAATCCCAAACCTAACCCGACCCTAATTGTAGTGTTTGAGGCTAGGCTCAAACACTATATAACCTAACCCTATATAACCTAACACATAATGTAGCACTAGAAAAAAATTCTTCTCCCAAACAATCTCCTCTACTTTTATTCACACCTACTAGAGTTGAAACATTCAACATTGGTGCTTCAACCATTCATTCAAAGCGAAGAATTCCAATAAGAGATTTCAATGAACTAGAAGGGACAAGACTTACATATTCCAAGAAGAAATATCACATGTTAGATACATATTGATAGATGAAATGAGTTTCTCTGGGGAGAGGTTGCTTGAAAACATACATTCCAGGCTTTGACAAGTATTCCCAAAAATTAGTAACCAAAATTTTGGAGGTGAGTTCTGGATCAAAATTGCTAACTTTGATAACTTTACATTACAATATTTTTTATTCAATTCTATTATAGTTCCTTCTATACAAATTCACACTTATCAATTTAATTAAATATTTTATATTCAGGCATATCTACATGATTTTAGTTGGAGACTTGGCACAATTACCTCCAGTAAATGACATGGCTCCATATGAAAGCAAAAGGTGAGAAAAGCTACTATGGGAAGAATTCAAAATGGTCATTACATTAAGTTGTATTTTTTGAAAAGATGGAAAAAATGAAGAACAACAAATATTTCATCAAATTCTAACAAACATTAAGGATCTCAATCCCACAATCGACGATTGGATGTTGCTTATGTCAAGAACAAATGCAAGAACCAATGCTTCAAAGAATGAAGAATTTGAAAGCAGTGTTCATTTGTAATATAATTAATAATTTAACAATATTATAATGATTTAACTAGCTTATATACCTTATATATAATCTATATAATATACACCGAGATTTATCATTTTCGAGGCATATTTTTCTTTGCTTTTTTCTTTTTTGAATCTTAAGGTGAGTTGGGAAATCAAGGTTCTAATTTTGAAGCCAGGTTACCTGGTGTAGCGTGGGCATAACAACATGGAGCATAAAGAAGTGTCGAGTCATGCCAAGTCATGGTGAGTTAAGGTAGGTTGCAAGGGTAAGGCAACTCTACAAGGTGAGTTGGACTCATCAAAATGTTAGCCAGGCTAGGAAGAGTTTGCAAATCAAGGGAAGGTCCCTATGGGTTATTACTAGTGATGAGAAGTCAGAAATGGGGGAGTCAGCCCATAGTATGGTGTCATCCTACCGATGTCTAGTATTTGGACTAATAACTTATATAGGGAGGTAAGGTTGTGTAAGGAAAGGAGCACCATAGGGATGCAATTGGGTTGCACCGAGAGTCCATAGCCGAACACCAAATCGAAAGGGTGTTCCAGTACTCTTCGTTCCAGGAGCGAAAAGAAGTAGCTCCCACCTTGAGTCCCATAGTGACTCAGGTGTTCATCATAGTCTTAGGAGTGAGGAAGTCTTGTATTTCCCTGGCTATGAAGTGAGGGGTTTTGTGGTGAACCCAACGTCCCGAACCCTATGAATGCAGTAATAGGGCCAACATGGGTTAGTTCCCAGACATGTCATCGAGGGAGCTAGATGTTGGAGCAATTTTTTAATGACTGTCGATCATCCATCAATTGATCCTGACCATTCCCAGCAATCCCGTGATGACCTCACCACTAAATTTCAACTGATTGTGATATTATGGGCGAGCACCATGTGTCTCGATCGGCGGTGCCGAAGGAATAATCAAAGTGCTTTAATATTTATGTCAAGTTTTAATACATTATATGACAAGTTACTAAAGCGGTTGCGAGATGCACGTGCTCAAAATCGATAGTGATGTTATAATCTTGATGAAAAGTTTCTTGACAGTTATGTTCAGTGCTGGTGACTGCTATGAATGAACATGATTGTCGATGGTGGCCACTTCATTTTAGCTGATAAGGTAGTTTAAAAGGAATATACTTATCTTCGATCTGGTTAATAAAGCCTTGACATAGTCTATTGGATTCCAAATTTAATTCTTAAAGGTCTACTTTTGATTCCAAGTGAAAATCTAAGTTAACCTAGGCATCACTATCCATATTTGTAAACTATTGTGTTACACACAGATAAATTATTTCTAATATATCTTAAGCAAATACAACAGATTTAGCAAAAAATAGTGAGGTGTCTTATTAAACTATGCTAGATCCTCACTTTATCACAATAATTGCAAAAGATAAATCGACTTGGCTATTTTTTATATATAAAATGGGAAACCAAGGTCCCAACCCTATTACATTGCAAGCTCAGAGGATATGAAAAGAAAAACCAAAAAGTAACTAACTATAAATAATTAATAGAAGAACAAAGAAAGATAGCAAATAAATAATTAACAAACAACAAGAAAAAACTACAAGTTATAGCATGTCTTTTGGGGAGTCATATATCCCCAATATTCAAAAAGGAAAGAAAAAATATCATCCTTAGGGTATTTCTTTATATCCTTCTTTAAAACAAGACTATCAAGATTACCCTTCAACCTTATTTTGTAGAACTCCCACACAACATTCTGGAGTAGAAGCATAGAAGTAACCTATGGATCACCTTATTACTAAAATTAAGCACATTATTGACTCTTTCCTCCAAAGTTTCTAGAATTTTCTCCAAATAATTAAGAGAATTGGTGTTATGGCCATAATGAGAACATAAATGCACAAGATCAAACTTATTGTGCACCTAAATTCCTTTACCCTTAACATCATCCATGGCCACCATATCATTTCTAGGGACTAAATTCACATCATTTTCGACCTCTCAATCATCCCCTATGTTAGAAGACTTAGTTTCATAAAGAACATTCATTTCTAATAAAGGTTGAGACCAAAATCACTGGAAAGAGAAACATCTTCCTCTTACATGAAGTCTTGAGAGTGACTGAACTCTTTGTTCCCACTATTGATGCAGTCATTGTCCTTGTGATCAACAAATCCTTTGTTGTTAGAAACAACTAATTCTACATTGGGTGTAGTGCTAGGGGTAGTAGAAATTATGGCCACCAACCTATTAGATCTTATTACAAGGTTCCCCTTAAATTTTTTTCCTATAGCAATCTTATTATTAACAATAGAAACAACAAGAACCTTAGTCATTGTTTCCCACAAGTGAGGACTAAATTTTAGGGTATTTACTCTTAGTCTTGGAGATTTCAACATCACTAGGAATGTCCACATGGATATGAGAGACAAATTTCAATAGAGAACCAAGGGAAAAAATATTAGGGCAACTTAAGTCATCATAATCAGCCACAACTTTACCAAGCTCAAGATTTCCCTCCACCACTTTACTAGGCACATCATCAAATGTAATTTTTTGCTTGACAAGGAATGAGGAATGTTTGATAGGTTTTCTCTTACCCTTAGGAGGAGAGGGATCATGCAAATCAATAAGATTCCCACCTTTAGCTTTGATAAGAATAGGGGTAGGGAATAGATTAGACTTTGAAATAAGAGAGCTAACAGAATTCTAAGAGAACATAGCAAGGTGGACTTATGAAGTCTAAAAATTAACCCCTCATGTAGAGGCATCACAAATTTATCCATTAAGACCTCCTTACCTAAACACTTAAGATAAGTTAGGACAAAATAAGGAAAACAAGCAATCTTATTATGTTTAAGATGTTCATGCGAGAAATGGTAATGAAAAACACATTTAAAACTACCTTCAACACTGAAGTACTTAATTAGCACTCTTCTAAACTCATCATTCACAACCATTCTATAATTCGATGAGTTCTCCCCTTTTCAAAATTTAGTTGATGGTTTCCTTGTCGATCATTTTGCCCTATTAATGACCTTCCTACCTTCAATATTCAACCTAGTAGCAGCTCTAATGGTTTCCTTTGAAACAAGAAATCTAACACCGCCCACAATAACCTTTTTATCCTTTCATGAAGCAGCAAATTATTTTGAAAGGACTTGACCAGATCAACATAGGGACTTAAAGTAGGGAGCAATTCTACCCTATTAAAAAATGTCATAGCATGGCATTATTTCTCACCTCCTTAGGGGATGTGAGTTTAGTGTGGCATCATATATCCTTTGTAGTATCTAAACCATTGCAAAAAATATTAAACTAAGAAATATACATTTGGAACTTAGTAGGAAGAAAACACAAGCATTCACCTAAGAGAATAGGCTTCGCAAAAATTTGAGGCTTATTCACTATCATGTAAAACTAACCTCTTCATACAATCATACCATGGAGAAACCTCCCAACCATAAGTGACTTGATTGAAGTGATTATATCATTATTTTTAAGTAAATGCATATTTATGGAAGCTTGGGCATAATAATTAGAAGGACCAAATTTACCAATACTAACATTATCCAAGCAACCTGCAAGGGGTTCATAACAAGACTATTTAATGACATCAATCTGGTTGAAGGAAATAGCATCCATTTGAAGACTTCCTCAAACATAATCACAAGGGATAACAATACCCCTCTTGAGCCAAAGCAATATGATACATAGACACCAACAATTATCACTAGGGTAAAACTCAATACCCTTCCCCAAGCACCCATTAAATGACAATTTCATTATTTTCATTATTAAGGTTATTGATAATACTTTGAGAAGTAAAGAAACTTCATATAGATTGATATGGGCCAATGAAATTAAACATATCATCTATGCAATCATATAATAAGTCATTAATAGAAAAAGGAAAAGATAAAAGCCAATAATTAATTAAGCAAGGATCATATAGAGATGTCATATTAGGAAACCTCTAACAAATTCTATGGTGCAATGAGCCATAGTATTATTAAACTCACCTCAACAACAAAGTGTTAGAAAGGGGAAATCTTCCTTTGACGACATACCCTTTAGGTTCCAATTCATAAGCTCATATGCATGCCCAAGTTTTTCCACTTGTTTAATCCATTTCCAAATGAGAAATTTTCCAAGCGTGAAGAATGAAAGAATAAACCCAAAAACATGTATGATAGTAGAGGGAGTAGTTTATTCTGCATTGACTCTTCATTACAATTCAAAGTATCATGTATTCCTTCTCCCATAAAAGTTTTCATGGGATGAAGGGGAGAATATTTCTAGTATTAGACACATCTATCCTATCACTATTTTTGTTAGAAGAAAAGAGTAAATGTCAATGCCAAATCCAACACCATTTCTCATAGTGACCCTTTGTTGGACAAGGAAACACCAATGTCAATATTCACTACTCCAATCAATTGCTTCTATCCTTCTTTTTTTCCAAATATAGCTTGTAGGCCACCTCTATGACCACCCATCTCACTATCATTGTTTCCATCACTAGCCCAACTAGTCAATGGTCATTTTTCTAATGACTCCTTTCTCACTCTCTTGGAGGAAAAACGTGACATTATTTAGAATATTCAATGCCTAGATATTTTTTGGAAAGCTTTAAGGTCAAATATATAGTGGCATAAAACTCAATGTTATAGGAAATCATTCTTAGCCAAGCCCAATTGGTTCAATTCCTATGGATAGAAGGGGGTTGATCATAAGGAAGTGTTGAGATTCCTAAGCATCTCTTTTACCTTTTAGGTTTCTCCTTCATCTTTAAGGAAACATATCATTTCTAGAGCTGAGAAAAATTAAAATATAAAATTATGAAGCCCCTTTCTTTGGCAAGGAGATTCCATGTGTGTTCAAAAATTCTTGTTGCACACATTTCCATTACTCATGTTGCTAAGAACCTTGCAAATCCTCATATTTGAAGATTGAAAAAATCCAAAGATATATTTTATGGCCTCCCTTTAACCAAGGAAAATGGTTTCACAAAGTATCCTAGGAGTTTTATTATTTCCCTCATGACTATAATAGGCTTGGCTTACTTTATATTAACTACTCTAAATGGTTCCATAATAGGCTTTGCTTTCTCTATATTCACTACTCTCAATGGCACCATAATTTTAAATTTAATTAACATACTCTAAAACCTAACTAAACTAGGTTGTAGCTCGTCAAATTGGACAAGTGAAAGGTCAATACCAACACTGAGGAAGAGTTTGGAAGAGTGAAAACAAGGACAATACTAGCACCGATGAAGATTTTGGAGCTAAAACAAGGTCAATACCAATGCCGAGGACAAGGTTGAGGGCACTCAGGGAAAATCGATGACCAAGGGACAATGAGTACTATAATTTTGGCACTCCCATTCTCTTTAACCTACAATTTTAATGCCTGGTTTCCAAAGATCTTCTCGTACATTGGCCCCCCCATTCTCGTAAAATGGTATAAGATAAGACATAAAAAATAAAATAGCTTAGTCTTTCACATTTTTATAGTGATTACTAGAGGCACATACACCAATTCTTCATAGTAGAAGAATTTGATCATACTTTTCCAATGATGGCGTTATGAGAAAACCTTAGGTTAAATGAATAATTCCTGGCTAATTTCTTGAAATCATGTCCAACCATATAAGACAAGACTGTTGCTATGTGTACTTGGATAACATGGGGAAAGGCTCTTTTGGCTCTTTCATCAATCTACATATCGTTAAATTTTAACACCTAAAAGTGAGAATGAAGAATATTTCCTAGGATGGTGGCCAATTATGCTTCTCAACACCTAGATTACAAAATCCTTGTCAATATCATTGCCATCACAATTAAACCTATTGCTTGAGATATATTCATAGAGGTAAAAAAATTGGATTTCTTGATAGTAGATACATTCTAGACAATTCAATCATTGCATCGGAGATTGTTGAAAGGGCCCAACAAACTACTCATGATGCCCTTACTATTAAGTTAAAAGTTTGACAAGGCATATGATTGCATCAAATGTCCTTTCATTTATAAAAGGCTCAAATGGATTTATTTTCAACCATAAATTATTATCATACATTCAAAATTACAAAATACCAGTTAATGAAGAACCTTCAATTTAAGGTGATGGTGTCATGACCTTTGAATGAAGAAGCTTCATTCAAAAATGATGCCATGTCAAACTTTCAAATGAAGGTATTTTTTATTTTAAATATTTCATGTCCAAAATGATTTATAAAAGGAACCTTGGCATGAAGGACCTTCAAATGAAGACCTTAATTCAAAGGTCCTTCATTAGAAGATCCTTCATATGAAGGTTCCTTTAATTCCATCCCATTATAGCTCTTAGAGTTGTTAGAGATATTTTTGTTTGGAAGTAGAGATTGGACCATCAAATAGTGTAATGATGACTCTACCAAGATATCCATCAAATTCATAAACCCTGACTTAACAACCACAAATTCACAAGAAAATTGCCCCTGTCAACCCTAGGGCATCAATTCAATGCAAAGTTTCTTGCTTTAAAGACCCCTAAATTCAATGAACCTCTATCATACCATGATGCACACTAGTCCATCGAGTTACAATTCCAAGACAATGGGTGGATTGGTCGATGTCATTTCTATTTAGCCCTCAAACCCTTACATAGGAAAAAAAGGGTAGTCCCTGTAAATCTTGTAAAGACATGCCACTCCAGTCATCAAAATTCTTTACCAATTCCTTAATCTTCCTACTCAAATCATCAGGTAAGGCTTGAAAACCTTGCACTGATTTTACAAAAACTTGAGTAGGCCTTAATTATTGGGACCTATTGTCTGCATTGAATCTAGAGGCCTTATACATAACATCTAGGTCATTGGCCCTAGGGATCCACTTCTCAACTAAAGGAAAAACTAATTCCTGATCCTTAGTAATGTTTCTTATTGAATCTAAGAATAAAGAATATAAAGAATAAACTGATGGTAATCTACCATCAACTCCCTAATTCAAATGCCTAAAAACTATGTCTATAACTTCATTTTGCTTGGAAAATTCTCCCTTCTCACTTGCTTTTAGAGCTTCCTATAGCTCTCTAATATTATTAAGCATATTTTATTTGGTGGGATCTACAGAGTACTCAACCTCCTCTTCAACTAGCTCTAATGAAGGACTAGGAGCAGGAGTCTGGATGGGGGACCTAGGAGTAGAAACAATTGGAGAAGTTGGAGGTACTGATCTTGATGTAGAAGGTATGGCCAAGGTACCAAGAGCACTAGAAGACTCCCCCACATGTTTATACTTCAACCTGTCTACCTCAGTTTGCAGCTCAACATTCCTTTGCTGCATTCTACTATACTCTCCAATAATGGTGTTATACTTCTCAATCAAACTTTTCTTCTCAACTTCTTCTCTTTCAACTATGTTTTGGGCCAATGTGGCCACATTTACAGTCAAGTTTGTAGCTTCTGTAGTTGAAGTTTCAGAAGATCTTTTGATTATTAACCCTCCCCTTAGGTTTGGGCTAATATTAGTAACATAGGGCATGGGCCAATCTAAACTTAGGAATTAATAAAGTTAGGAAAAATATTTAACTCAATTTATAAAAAGGGGCCCGACCGAGACGAAACAATGAGATATAAGTCATTTTAATACCCACTCCAAAAATTGAATAGCCGAATATATCTCACCCAAGGTTTTACATGGAACATTAGGATTTTTATGAAAGCCAAGGTAAAACCCAACCTTAGGTTCCTCCCAAACAATGTAACAAGCCACGAAAAGGGAAAAACATAAATGGAATTCAAATCTAACAATATTTGAAACTCCATCAAATCCACCATGATACACACCAATCCACTGAATTACAGTTCCAAGACAGTGGGTGGATTGGTGGATGTCATTTCTATTAATCCCTCAAACCCTTACACAGGCACAACAGGGCAGTCCATGTATTTGATTGTTTAATCCCACAAAACACTGAATGAGAACTTCAAAATAAATGCAAATGAAAGGGAACACATATATTTATATACACCAATGATCTTAGAGCTTTTCAAGCTTGTATGGATCCATACAACACAAAAGAACTTCAAAAGAATTATAAAAAACACAAAAAATTGCTTCAAGAACGTGGTATTTGATATGAAATTTTGGTATCAACTCCTCCAACAATTGCAATGGGATGGGAATACAATATGATAGAAGTGGGAACAAAAATGCATCATTTGAAGCATTAAACCAATATGCAAAGATGAAAGAAAGTGCTAACCCCTTAAATTGAAAAACTTTCTTTTAACTTTAAGTTTGTTGGGTAGCCAATTCTTTTAAGTTATCAAATCCTACCATCATACATAATCAAAATGTTGTTGTTTCAAATGAATATGAGCACTAAATTTCACTATTTGAAGATGTTAAAACCTTTTCATAGAGAGTTAGAACATTGATGCGACCACTCATCCTACCTTAAAACATACCAAAAGTCTCCTAGAAATTAGACATAGGAAGATCTAAGATGAATTAAAAAAAATTTATTGCCAAAGCATAAACTTATGATGACTTTACCAGCCCTAGTACACACTCCCTCCCCATTAACCACTTAGACATATGGAAATTAAATGTAATTTTTTTGTTATTTTTAGTCATGTAGGTGTACCACTTGGTGGTGTTTCCCTTCAAGTTTATTTACTTGAATGAAGAAAAAAAGTCCTTAGATTAAAATTAGAGAATACATTTGATGCCTTGGTTGTGTAACTGGTGGACCATAGTCACATTTAACACTTGTTACAAAGTCTGGGAGTTAAAACGTTAAGTAGATTTGATTTGTGATGGACACATTTGGATGGTAGTAACAATAACTTGCAATCTATCAAGACTTGATTACCTTATAACCTGTCAAATTATAGTGATGAAATGATAGATTAATCATAATGTCACCTTTGGATCACATCACCATGAAAGAACTTCATCCAACATCTTTATGAGTGCAGGTACCACCAAATATTTTTTTGCTAGATTTGTCTTCCTCGAGCGAGGGAAATTTAGGAAGAGAAGAGAAAAGCGAGACATGTAGTAGGTCTAAAAGAGGGAGACCAACTAGAGGTCAAAAGATTAGAAGAAAATTTCATAAATGCATGGAATTTTTTCTTGCTAAAGGGGGCTCATGTTCTTATGATGATGAGAGCATAGGCGACATCGAGGTGCCATTGAGGTACAAACATCTATGGAAACAATTGGTACCCAAGGAACTTCCTCCAATAAATAATGATCTTTGTGTCAACGAGAGGATATATCGCATAGCACCATCGTCATTACATGGTTTGGGCCTATTTTGCATGGATGACATTAAGGTATGTTATGAAAAAGTTACTGAGTTGATGGAGTATGTTGGACCCTATTACAGTTACAAAGATTGGATGCAGCTAGTTCGATAGACATGAAGTATGCGTAGGTATGCACTATCAGCAAATTATATACAACTAAAAGATAAGGATCAAAATAAAGGAGTGGCTAGGTACATTGATGGGAGGCCAAAAACATCAGTGAATATTGTAGGGTTTATAAATAGTACATGACCTGGGTCAACAAATAAGCAACCCAATTGCATATTCGAGGCGCGAGAGGGAAATCGTGTATTCGTATGTGCGATAAAATCAATAATTGCAGGGGAAGAGTTGCTAATCGATTACAATTTGAATCGCTTAGATACAAAGACAATTACTATGTGGGTGGTATGTACTATATACCATTTTACCCAACCTCCAATTAATGACTCCAATATACCATTTTATTATTATGTTTTTTTTTGTAAGTCTATTGGTTTCATTTCGGTAATGTTTTTTATATTTAATTTTTGTCACAATGGGAAATTGATCATACAAGGAAGGCTCTAGCCTAGAGCGCAGATCGTGATCCATCTTCAGGCACTTCTATCTAACAGGTTTACCTCATTATAATTGTAAAAATTAGATACAAGCAAAATGTTTTATTATTATGTTTTTTTCATGAGTTTATTGGGTTAATTTCGATAATGTTTTTAATATTCTTGTTGCAGTCGGCTGATCGGGGAAAGGCACCAACAGTACAGGAGAACATCCATATGGAGGTGGAGTCACTATTATGCGATGATGACATCGCATTCTCCACAAACCCTGTGGATATGATGAGGAAGGCCCAAAAAAAATGCAATCAAGAAATCATTAAGTTGGTATTCGTAGTGCCTCAAACAGATGAGATAAGAGAAAGGGTTAAACTATTGTCTGAGAGAGCACAAAACTTGCAAGTAAGCAGTCATGAGATCTTTAATTATAACATAAATTCATTCATGGTTTTATATTTTGTACTCTTTTATGTCATGAACTAAAATATGTGTTGTTTTTACAGGATTATTGCAAGTGTTTCCCAAGAAGTAGGGGACGATACAAGTGTCAATCCTGATCTTCTTGCGCATACAACACTTTATCCGGCCCCATCATCCGTGCCTAAATTATTGACTGAAATGTCGGCAACACATACCATGTAGGCATTCGGTAGTCCACCGTCTGACAGCGAACACATGCCACCACATGTGTTAGTACCTATGGATGCAGAGGCCGCTAGTATTGGTGATGTTTTAGAAGCATTTCCTAGATCTTCCCATATTACTAGTATGAGAACATTTCCAGTCACATTTGTGGTGATCGAGGATTTCCTTCCCATACAGATACAGAAGGTCCTAGGTACTTTAAAATGTTTTAATTATTATTATATATAATCCAATTGAAATTTACTTATTGATCACTCTTTATAGACTAATGATCCCATGATCATTTTGTAGGAAATGATTTTTTTTATAAACATCTAAGTGATATTACATTGGAGCTCTTCGGGCAAAAATACATACATGATGGAATGCCCAAAATCAAGATTTAAAAGATGAGCTCATTAATCGTTTAGTTGTGTTATTCGGTGATAAAACATTCAATCGAACCAAGGTCCTTAAGAAAGCTAGTACCTATCTAAAGTATGTGAGGGACAAATATAGGTCACATTTAGAGAAGAACATACAGTACGAGCGTCCCCCCATGATTTTGAAAAGGGAGTGGAAGGACCTGGTGTCGGATGGAAAGGAGAATTCGGAAAAGAAGAAAGGAAAGACACCACCTGGCCAAGCAAGGTATTTAATACTATCAACAATTTAATTATATACTGATTACTCTTTCTTTTTACATAATCTAACATATTTCAAGTTTTTCATAGGTTGCCTGACACATCGAAGGCAACAAAGGAAAGACTAGAAAAACATGGGCAACACAAACTTGGCTCTGGTGGTTATATGAAAATAGTCGCACGATTTGTAAGTATCAATAAATGAACTATTGCATCCAAATAATAAATCGCAAACAATTTTGGTTTTATCACACCATAGAAGAAAAGTTCATGATCGCATGCAAAAATGTAGGGCTTTGATTTCAATAGAGTGCCCACAAAAGAGGACCCAAAGATTGCCTTCCACCAAGGCTATGGAGCCCTGACTGAACAACTAAGAGTCTCGACTGGGAAAACACAATCTTCCACTGCATCCAACATGTAGGTAAATAAACTCAATAAATTTTATTTCAAATTGAATACTTGTGCAATCTATTCAATACTAATTTCTACCATAATAATGTGCCTATTTGTTTTACATAGATAAGCAATGATAATATTGCACATGACATTGGAATGCAACCTAGTGAGGGTGGAGCACAACCTGTCGATGAAGGCCATGGTGTGCATCCCGGTACTAGATGTATTCATGTGCTATACAAAATGCAATATGGATTCATACAATTAAACATCTTTAATTCATTTGGTGTATTAGTCAATGTAACCTTTCGTGTTTCAACTTTAGAGCATGTAGAGCATGACCAACATGTTGAGCATGATCAGGCTAGACAAGATCAGGAACAAGATGTGGCTCCATCAGGTAAAGAGGACCACTCTATTGTTCTTTTAAACATATTTAATTGCAATTGGTGTATTAATTAATGTAATATTTCATGTTTCAACTCCAAATCAAGATTTAGAGGGTGTTCAGCATGTTGAGCATGAGGCTATAAGACAATATCAGGAACATGATGTGGCCCAATCAGGTAAAGAGCACCACTCTGATGTTCTTTTAATTAATGAAATACATGTAACAATAATAATAAAACATATCAATTTAACATTTCTTTGTTATTGTAGCAGACTGCCCTTGCAGCCACATCCACATTGTGAGTACATGACTAGGCATACATTAAGATTACGAGCATAGCTCAGAACAACTGAAGGGGGGACAGATGATTTTGAAAATGATACTCCACTTCAACTTTTTTTAGCTACAAAAAAGAAACAATTTTTTTTTTTGATTGTAATCATATTATGACAAGTTGACAACCATATTTTTGATAATATGTAAAAACTGAAAAAATGAATGTTATATGTTAATGAATGAATGTTAAATGTTATTAATGGATGAGTGAATGAATTTTATATTTTATTAATGGATGAATGAATGATTAATGTTATATGATTGGGTATGGGGAATTTAGAGTGATGTGAGGGGGGGGGGAGGGGCCAAATGAGCTTCCACCTTCATGTGGTTGGCCCTATTAAGTAGAGAATATTAAACTATTCTCAAAACAAAGAGAAGTCCAATAAGGTAAGTAATGCACTTTTCAATATAAGAAATGCATCGTTTGAAGCATCAAATCAATATGCAAAGATGAAAGAAAGTGATAAATTTTCACTATGAACATTGTGTTGTGTGTGGATTTGGATCATAATGTAATGTTTTTTATTTTTATTTGAGTGGTCTCTAAATTTTGACTTTTGTGCATAACAAGTTAGTGGAAAATTTGACAGCTCTGAAGGGTTTGGAGGCTCGATTGAGATAGATACACGGATATTTGGATCTTTTTGTTGATGGGAGGCTTCCACTTAACCATGAAATTTTGTACCATCTACAGGTATGCTAAAATATCTCTACTTACATTCATTCAACTTACTGTAATTAAATATCTGACAAAATCCTCCTTTTCATTATACTTACATGGATTTTCATGCCCTGTTCCAAAGCACATGTTTTAAAACAGGAAAGAAGGATGTAGGCAAGGGTTAAGGAATTTGGCTTTACACTTGCCAATTGCATAGTTTACTTCATTCATCCAACATATTGCCTATGTGTTTCACAATTGTTGGAATCATATGCTATAATTATAGAACTAGTAAAATTTAAATATGTAAGTTTCAAATATGGCATTACATATCTTTCTATGAATTTTGGAAAGAAAATATCAAAATGGAGAAGTATTAACAAAATAATCTACATAATTTCTAAGAGATCAAGAAATTTTTTTGCAGAGTTATCTTGAATATATTTAAGACAAAAGTAACTTATAGAGATTGAAGAAGAATATTGATAGTCTAAAATCACCAGTCAAGAGATCTTAGTAGTATCTCAATTCAAGAGAACTAGGTCCACTATCCATTAGCCAATAAAAAAATTAAAATCAATTCATAAGATTATTCTGTTCTAATAGTGTTGACTGGTTGCTTCTTTCTTTTTGATTGTTAGGAAGTCATCAATATATACTTGGTTTTCCTGCCTTCTTTTGCCTCGTGGCCAGAGATTTTCTGTAGAAGGCATCAAAGTAACCTTCAATATTGACAATGGCAATGAGTACAAGGTCAGTATAACTTAATGCTAATTGGGTATGATTTTATTTGTTCAAGACCAATTTAGATTCATTTTCTGCTTACACTACTTTTATTTACATTTATGTTTTTCTAATATCCATTTTCCTTTACATTCATATTCTTCTATACATATTGTGTTTACAATAATGTTTTCCTTAATTTAATCTAGGGGACAAGACCTAGTACCTGAGCAACTTTCAATGTCATGCTGTTAGGATTTACTGTGAAGCTAATCCAAAGTTTTTCATTGCTACTTGAGGCCATATTGTAGTGCTTTCTCTAGGAGGCCCACATGATCCCCATCAGGTATCTTCTTTTTGTAGTTTCTAAATTTCTTAGAAGAAATCAACAACCAGTTTGTCTAAATGTGGCTCCTTGTTTACACATTAATGTCTCTTTTGGCTACAATGGATCAAATTGGATTCATGGGGTCTTAAAGAGAAGGCTCTCAAACATGGAGATCAAGAGTGGGACCAGGTAAAACCATTCATAATCATGCTCATATTTTTTTATTGACTATCTAAGAGTTAAGTATCCAAGATAACATTCTGTATTTTTCTATTGAATTTCCAGAGTGAGAATAACTTTGGGTTTGTAATCCTATTTTTTAATACACTAGCTAAGTATCCAAGATGCACTGTAGGTACTCTTTCTCACCAAATTGCTCATTTTCCACAAATTTAGATTCTAGTGTGTATTTTAATATTCACTAGTTTGATTTTTTCTTTTTTAGCAAAATTAGAATCTAGTTCGTAGGTTGTGCTTGTTGTCCATGATAATCCCCTTGATCTCATGACTCATCATAGGTTTTATATTTTGCTCCAATTATTGATCAACATCAAATGTGGCCATCATAATATATTCCATAGCCTCCATATTCTACAATTATTCATTGCTCATTTCTCATACATAGTAACCAAATACTGCAGATGTATGCAAAAGATGATAAATCCCTGCCTCTGTAAGCCTAATTAAACACAACTGACATGTTGTTTGATATTTTAAACAATCATATGACTATCCTTTTTCTACCTTGTAAACACTTACTCAATGCATACAATAATTTATCGAAATGCAAAGTTGAATGGCCTCTTAACTCTTGACACTAATGTCATTGCATTTGTCCAAACAAGGTTAATCATAATCATATTGTGATCTAAATTTTCATAATGAAGTCTTCCAATCTGTCCTTTAAATCTGAGCATTGATGACAATCCATCTTGTCTTTTACTACCCCTATTAAATGCTCATGGTCTTGGCACATCAACTTTCTCTCTTTCATTGACCTATCCTTATGTCCTGTCATTATCTCTATGGATGCACTTTGGAGCTTCCTACTACTTTTATATATCGCCCAGAGTCACTCCAATATGCCTACATCTCAACGAATATATATATATATATTTTTAAATTGTATTGTTCCGTCGAAATTGTGACGAACTACGAAATTCCCGACAACCTTGCAATGTATCCGATGAAATTTCACCATAATGACTTGCCTATTTCGTCACGAGTGCGACGAACTTTTTCCATAATGACTTGCCTATTGCATCACACGTTCGATCATCTTATGTTGTTAATTTGATGGTTTGGAAAAGGTATGACACCCATGCTTCGGGCACCGTTCGTCGCTACACTGACAACACTGTCGTCTCAGTTCCGACGATTGTATGTCGCTGCTCTGATGGTTCAGCGACAGTATGTCATACGTGCTCTGGGTACTGTTCATCATGGTTCTAAAAAATGTATGTCACTACTCTAACACTTCCGCGATGGTATTCCGCCCGTCATCCAGCAACTGTTCGTCACACAATCGACAAAGTGGGTGTCATTGTTCTGACACTTCGGTGAAGGTATACCGCTCGTAGTCTGGCCAGTGTTCATCGTGCGATCAACGAAAAGGGCGTCGTAGTTCCGACGAGCTTGCGTCGGGAGGGTGAAATTTTATAGTCTGTCAAGATATAGACGAAAATTGAGCGACGACACTGATTTGTGCGATTCGTTGGTCGGCTGACAATAGATTGTCGAAATTCCAACGAACGATCATCGAAAATTGGGGTCAAATACATTAGTGTATAAATAATCCCTTAAAGCATGCCCCTTTGCCCCTTGCCATGTAATAGTTGTAGGATCCTAGTATGGTCACTATTACATGCTTTACATTCATTGAAAATCATTTCAAAATGCAAGGAGCTCTTTCTCATCAACTACCTTGGCTCATTCTTATCTTGCACATAGTGGGGGCAAGAATTAGATAGCCTTGCCCTAGTACCACACTTTTTATTGTCCCTTTGGCTAGTTGTCCACCTTTTGTATACAATGAACTAGGATGCAAACCACTTGCTATAGGTTGACTCGCATTTGTCTTACTAGTTTTTCCTTTGATTTTTCTTTCTCATGTTATGTGTGTGATTGCATGTGCATAATGTGATCCCCTGTACTATTTTGTTTGATGTATCTCTCTCTTTGTGATATCCCCCTATTTGTATTTGCATTCTTCTCTATGTTGTAAACCTTTTTCCTTTTTCTTTTCCTTGTGTTTTCCTTTTTAAGATGGTGCAAGGCATCGAGACATTTAGGTCTCTTCCATGTTGACTTGAAAAGTTTTCTTTGTTTTTTCTCTCTTTATGTCATTCTTCCAGTTCCATGAGTATTTGGGGAATGATAACAATTACGATCTCGCTAAAAAAATTATAGGAAAGACATATTGACCCTTAATCCATAGATCCCTTGTGTGATTTTGTGATTTCATTGTAGGGGCAACCCCTTTTCATGGTGCAGCTTCATTTGGAAACATATGACTTGGCATAGGGCTTTCCAAATAAGCTCTGATGTCTTGTTAGCATTTATCATTTGCTACTTTAAAGTAATTTCTCACAACATGGTGTTTAACAATTTCTTTAAAGTGGGGGCATACATTGGAATTATTCTTTTACAAATCATGTTTCATTATGTGGTCTTCTTACTTCATGTGATGCATCTTTCACTTTGTGGTGAAATTGGGTGTGATGTGTTGGAACTGTAGAAATTTTAAATTTTGTAGCCTATTTTATTTATGAGATTCCATCATTAAAGCCCTTACATTAAGCATAAAGTCTCCTCATGTCATTAATTGGCCTATTCTATGTTGTTTGATCCTTCTTGAATTCACTTATTCCCTTTTGTTTCATTAAAAGATCCCTATCGGCAAGACATGGTAGAAGTCTTCCCGAGATGTGTTATCATTAACATGTATTGGTTGCAGATAGTCGGTGGGACTTTGCAGAATGTTTCGGCAATTAAAAGACTCATACCGGCATATGTTGGAGCATCGTCATAACATCACAGCGAACTTAGTAAGTCTTGCCGACTGGAGTATGGAGGGGTCGTTTCGGCTTAACTAATAAGTATCGGCATGAAGTCATAGCGACATCCTTATGTCTTGCCGATTGACTTATATGCGAAATATTTCGATGTGACTTAAAATCTTCGGGGAGAGTCTTGGCGAGGTCACGTTTGTTTTGCCGAACTTGATGTAAGAAAATCTTGGGATTGCTGGAAAAGGTATTGGTGTCTTGCTGACTCGAAATATATACCGATGGAGATATGTATCGCTAAGAAAAGGATCCTTCGGCGTAAGATTCATCGAGGTTCAAATGTTACATCGACAAAGTGGTTCGAGGTAAGTCTCACTGAATGAAAGAGGTCTATGGAGATGTTTTCGGTAAGACATTTGATATCGGTATGAGTCTTCTCGAAGCTTTATTGTCTTGCCGAAAATATAATTTTCAGTTATGGTTTTTTGGTGAGACAGTTTTGAGGATATGCCGAAGTGTTAAGTTTTCGGCCAGAACGGTAAAGTTTCTTGGTAACCACAGTGTGAAGGGGATGTATATTGGTGTGAGATGGTGGAATCTATGTGATGTCTCCCCGACTCAGAATGTTATGACGACATGTAAAATGGAGTAGTAGTTGTCATATTTGGAGTTTGAATTTCGATAAGACTATACTTTTGTCTTGACGAA
Organism: Sequoiadendron giganteum; assembly: GCA_007115665.2. NCBI lineage: Eukaryota > Viridiplantae > Streptophyta > Pinopsida > Cupressales > Cupressaceae > Sequoiadendron > Sequoiadendron giganteum. Next base: position 272,745,771 of record CM021100.1, on the reverse strand, counting down.
AGGGTGTGATAGACGTTGAATATGATTTCGCCCTAGATTTGAAAATCTCTTATCGAAGGGACGTCTGATGCGACAGTGCCAGTTTCAAATTGATGTTCGTTCGTGGTTCATTAATGGCGCGACGAAATAATACAGTAGGAATTGAATCATTTGTTTTATCCGAAATGATTGCAGAAGAGTTGGTGTGAGAAGCAGAGAACCAGGGCTATTCTCAATTTGAAAAGCTCAAAGTATAAGACTGTAAGTGATTATTTCTTGGCTCTTGCGTTTTCGATTATATAAATTTAAAAATGGAGTCCTCTGGTTCTGGAAAGGGTAAAGGTAGAAAGTTAGCTGTGACCAGCTCATCAAAAGGAAAAAAGCAAAAGGTTGATACAGAACAGGAAGGCGTTGAGAGAAGATTAAATCAGGATCTTATTGACCAGCTGCCTGGCTCGGGCCCAAAAGCAAGGAGATCTGCACAGCTTAGGGCTGAGATAGATAAATTGGATGACAAATGTAAGTTCATAGGTGATGTCTGGACTGCAATTAGGGGTTATGAGCTTTTCAATTTTCATTATCATAGAAGGCACCACTTTGAACCAGTTTGCAACCCATGGAAATTGAATGTGGGGAAATTGGTATGCCCTAATGTCTTTGTGAATACGGAATTGGTAAAACTTCTTGCTGATAACTATGATCCAAAGCATAAGGCTATATGTGACCCATCCGGAAAACCACAGATACATGTATCCCGAGAAGCCCTAGGTGAAGTTTTCAAGCTAGAAGGGTTTTGTAATGAGGAAATCAATTGTGAAGAGTTAGAGAAAGAATTTTCACGAATGGATACAACATATAAGGGCTGGAGGTTGCCTATTCATAGGATTAAAAAGGGTAACAGTTCAGAACCATTACAAGATTCTGAGGGGCCTCCTTATCATGTAGATTTGTTTGAATCTTATATGAAGTATACATATTTTTCAGTATGTCAAGTATTGGGAATGGATGCCCCAGAGCTCATGTCAATTGTGCCAATGGTTATCACAGCAGACATCCAGTATCACAACTCCAGGCCATTTGATTATGCTTCATATATTGCCAAAGAGCTTGATTCAGGGTTGATAGCCATAAAGAGTGGAGCTTCTATTGTTCATTTAAGGCATTATTCACTACTGATGCACTTAGTGTTGTATTATGGACAAGAGTTGGGAGTATGGCCATCAGAGATGAAGATTTCTCAGGTTGGAAAAGAGGGTGAAGCATTGCCTATTCAATTGTGGACTGCTATTTGGGATAGCAGGTTTGTTAACTCTAGTTTCATTCATTTTGAAGAGTATTTTGTGAAAACTTTATACAAATTGTATAGACATCCTTGTAATTACTCATTAACCCCTGAGATTAAGAGGTTTCTTCGGCCAAAGGATTTCAATGGGCCAATTGATCATAATTGGGGTGATTGGTACTGTTTGGAGGGAGCCACAATGATTAGGGTGTATGGGTTTGAGGATACTCCTTTTATTTTACCAAGGACAGTTCCAAATAGAATTGCTTATTTGGAGATTGTTAGGCAATTGGACTTTAGTAATGTGATGCTTTTTAGTTCATATGGGAAATAGGCTTTCATGCCTAGCACATTATGTTTTGGTGATTTCACTGTGTTAGCAAAGGAAGGATATAATTCAATTCTTGATAAATTGTTGCAATACAATATGAAAAGGGGACCACCTAGGAAGGATTTTGATCCTGAGGGGTATATCAACTCAGCTAAGGAGAGGATTAATTTTGGGAAGTATCATCATGTGCCTTATCTTTTTGATGATATGATCAAAAATCTGGATGAGGAAGAAGCTGAAGCTGTGGTTGAGAGTTATAATCAGGGGCTACAGGATACAGGATATTTGTCTTCTGGAGGTGAAGATATTTCAGCGTGTAAAGTACCACAGGGTATGACAGAGAGAATGTCTAGACAGAGGACTCAGAAATATGTCTGCCCGATTAGGGAACAGAGTCCGGAGACAGGAGATATTGATGTGAGGCATATGGAGTATAGCTCATTTGTTTCAGATAATGAATTTATAAACTCTCCAGAATTTAAATCATTTTTGTACAAACAGAAAGGAAAAGAAATAAGGGAAGGAGTTGGTTCAATCACTTATGGGAATTAGGAGCAGCTTCTGGACCAATTACAAAGATGTGTAGATGAGGAAATGGCAAATATGACTCCTGAAAAGGGGAGGAAAATGTTGGAGAATGCTGGAGTAATGATTTTCCCTGGTCTTGATTTAAATTTTGCATTAGTATTTGATAGTTTTCTGAAGGATACTAACACTGTGCATAAATTGGATAAGGATAAGGTAATGGAGGTATATGCAGGATCGAAATTTAACACTGATGAAGGTTCATTAATGATATGGGCTTTGTACCCATCTCATAGGAAATCAGTGGTGATTGATACTGAAAAGGAATTTGGTCATGTCATGACCTTAAAGGTTAGAGAGGTAGACCCTGTGGTTACTGCAGAAATTGGTATTGATATTGCAAAATTGAATAAAGCACAAATTCAGGTGTTGATAAGGGAACGAGAGATGTATAAAGCAAGTAATGAGAGACTGCTCAGAGAGAATGATAGGTTGAAAGATTTGGTAGGTGTTCCTGCAATGCCAACCAAAATGCTTACTCAAGGAGAAAGTTCCCAGACAAAAGAACATTGGGTTGGATCGAGTGCTTATAATCAAGGAAGGTACGATGCTATTACAACAATTGTAAAAAAGCGGCAGGTCAATTTGACATCTTGGCTGAATCAGTTGTGGGGAAGGTTTTCCTCTACTATGAATGCAATAAAAGAGCATGAGAGGATGAAGGAATGGGTAATGGATAAATTTCAAGAATTGACCATGCGTAACGAGGTTGGTAGTACTGCAACTGAAGGAGCAAACAATATTATCAGTCATCATCAGAAGTTTTATGATGAGTTGCTCGGGGACAAAAATGGATTGACTGAAGCTGCTAATACAGTTATGGTTACACTTTTTGATGCTAAAGGAGAAGTCAAGGATGCTGCTATGTGGAGGAACGAGTATGGTGCGATGCTGAAAGAGGTTATGAAGACATCCTCTGTGGAAGATACATCACTAGAAGATGTGAGTGAGTGGGTGGAAGATATGATTAAAATGGAAACCGCAATTCGGAATGTTGTTGAAGATGCGGATACTTTTAATCATCAAGATTACTTGGATTATCTTGCTACAACTCACTTATGGTTAACAAGGGCTTAATTGTTTTCATAGCTTTTCGTATTTTTTTTAAACTTATTTTCTGAAGGGACGCGTCCTTTCATATTCTACATGTATAAAGGCCGCTTTCAAGAGACAAAAGGCAGGGTTTTTGTAAAAAAAAGTGGGATAAGACTGGTAGCATATGTAAATGATGGAGATATCAAAAGAACAAAACTTTTAATATAATGGCGTAACATTTTCTGGCATCAGTTGTTTATGGTAATTATTGATTAGTGTTATTGAGGTTGTCTCCTTATTTTGTGTTTCCTGGTTGTTTGGATTTATGTAAACAAGTTTTTACATCATTCATCAATGCACATTTGCTGTATTTGTATGATCAATTCATTGATTCTTTCCAGCAAAGATTAAAATTCTTTGAGTTGATCATAATAAACAGGGAATATAAATTGGGATTATTAAGAAGAAACTCAGTGATCAGAAATGGTATGTTTATACAAGTTATAAACCAAATAAAATCCTAAACAGCTTGAATGTTTGCTAGTAAAATAAACCCGTCTTTGAAATTTTCTTGACTCCGTAAATCCCATAAGGCACTGGTCTTACTTCTCAGTTTAAGTTTCATTCACATTCTCCACGTTTGTTAAGTTTTTAGTCTATCCTTTTCAAATATTGGTATGTACTAATCATTAAATCCAGTGTTAATTCATTTCAGAATTGCCTTTGTAGATTAATTGAATAAGATTGAGCTTTCCTGAGTCAATTGGGTATACCCACCTAGGTTCAGCATTACCTAAAGAGTAGAAGGTTGAGTTTTCTTAACCTTGTCTGTTACCCTAAAGCGTATCAAGAAGTTGGCATCTTCTTGAGGCATCTAGCCTGCGTTTTTGAGAGATAACATGATGTCCCTCAAGAGTGTGATCTCTTATCATGTTCCTCTTAGTGGCTTGATGTGACAATCTGCATCCCCTAAGTTGTGAATCTTCTATTCTTTGATTGGTCCTCTCTTGGAGATATTAGGCACAATTTTCCCTAAGTTAAGACCTTACATGAACTAAGCAAAACTTTTTTGAATCTAACTTACACTATTTTGTATTTACAATATATATTATATGGCTATCTATCATAACAGAATTTTCTTTCCTATGGTGCCATTATGTTTATTCATGAGTGTCAAGCATACGAAGCTATGCTTGCCTCATGAAGCTCAAAGTTCATTTTGTGTGGCACCTCATAAAATTTATCAAGAGGTATAACTTTGGTATGGTTGTACGTATGGGAGCTAAACTTAGGTGTGAATTTCTCATAGCCACTTGCTTGTTTGAGTGAGTGCATACAGGCCACGTGCATATGTGTCTCACTGGGGGCTCACCTAGTGGATGGCCTGAGGTTCAACTAGAACTTGTGAGAATTTTTTTGGTTTCCATAGTGTACATCATGTTCCACTTGTAAATGTTTTTTGGAAAAATAGATTATATCTGATCCAGAACATGTGGGACAAATGGTTGAGGCTTGATCCACCCTTTTTTTTGTTGTTTTTGTTTGTTTGTTTTTTTCTTTCTCTGTCTTTGGTAGTATATTCTTGTGCCTTATTATTGCTCCTTACATTATTTTCATGTGTGTTCTTTTGTTCCTATGTTGGTTTTCCATAGGATCGTCATCCTAGGGGCTTGCGCAACCCTTTTGATCATTTTCATCCTATCCCACTAGCATTAGTACACTTGAACCCCTCTTGATGTGTATTTGTCTACTTTATTGTGAGTTTGAATAAAGTTCCTCCTCTCACTAAAGTGGGGGCTAAATGTAACTTAGAAAAATGTACCCCTTTACATTTTCACACTTGTTTAGGCCTTGTGTGCTAAAATTGGGCTTCTTTAAGCCTTATTTCATCCTATTTACATCCACAAGCCTTATTTAATGCATTTCTCTGAGGATAATATTGACACATGTTTTGACCAATCATAATTTAGTGATTTTTGTATGTATGGCCCAAATTTAGTGATTCGGGACTCATACACCACCTTGGGAATATGGGTCTCACCTAAGTTTTGGGGCTAAACCTAAATTTAGCATAAAACATAACAATTCTGGAAATTTGTGTCCCAAGCCTAGCTTATTGGGACTTATATGCCCCAACTAGCATATCAGTCCTACTTAGCTTGGACCTAATTTTGAATTCAATTCTTGGTGCCATTTTATTCTCCTAGATCTAATGTCGAATTGTAGTGTTGTAATTTCAAGAAATTTGGCATAAACAAGTATAAATACATGGTTATTTCACTTATTTTCTCCTAGCAAGTTATGTGATCTTATGAGCATTCAAGTGAGAGAATTAGAGAGAATTCAAGAGAATTCAAGAGTGATTATCAAGAATCATGTCAAACTCAACATAGGGTGAACCCACAAAATTTGTTTACAATTCGAATGAGGAAGGAAAACTTCCAAAAACTACCCCCACACAAAAAAAAATTAATTTTTGGGGGTTTGAACAAACTTAAGGTTCGAGCGAACCCCTTTGAATGTGGGAAACTGTGTTTTACATTATGGAAGGGGGGTTTTCTTGAACCCTAGTTTGAGCGAACCCCTAGGGGTTCGATCAAACCCTTTAGGTTCACTTGAACCCCACTTTTCCCACCTTCCCACCCACCGACAAAAAAAACTCTAGATTTTTTCCCATCGAAGCTCAGGTTGAGGATGAAAATGGAGGTGTTAGAACTGTAAAATTTTGAAATGTATCATTGGCCATTCATGCTCAGTAGTTTCCCAAAGACTCCTAAATTTTGCTTCACATAGCATACTCACCAAGGTCCAGGTCAAGTTTTAGCATACGATCACATAAAATTTATCTAAACCTAAAATTTTTGATATATGAAACATATCGACATAAGATAATGCAGGTCTCACCAATACTAATACACATCTCTTTCAGTATATCAACAAGAAATCAGTGTGTTATGCCGATGAGGACATATGTCAGGAGTACATGGGTTCACAGTACCTATCGGGAGGAAAATGGCTATTGGGATGACGGTGTGAGGTCATATTAAGCTCATATTTATCCCATCGCTCGGAGCATAAGAACATGTATTGGCCAGACTAGAGTCATCAGAGTGAGGTTCCAAAATACAACCCGATACCTCACAGGTCTTGCTGATAAAGAAAAGGAGGACTCATTCGATGAGACAATGATGTCGGGAAGAGTTCAGGGAGTCTTGTCAAACTCCCATGTTATACCAACAGTATTGGCCATGACAACATGTATGGAGATAAAAATTGTTGGAGGAATAATGTGTGTGGTCTCGCCGAAGAAAATATGTATCGGTAACATAAGCCTTAGTGGGGAGATCTAAGGAAGGTCACGGTGAGAATAATTCCATCGGCATGACAATTACTTTCTTTTAGCGATTTGAGTTGACAAAAAGAATATCTCGGTGAGACAAAGAACCTTCAGAATAAAGCAAAGAACTGTTGGCCCAATTCATTAGGTCATTGTGATAGGTTTTCTTCGGTGGGAGTCATGGTGATATAAAATACTAAAAGGAAAACTATCGAGGAGACTTGAGGTGTCGGGGGAGCTACAAGATGTCTTAGCGGGTATGTGAACATTGAACAAAAGGATCGGCCAAAGATTTAAATGTATTTTCAATATGCTACGTGATGTGACAGCAAGAATTTCAAAGAGGCTGCTTCATCCGTGTCACAGCCAAGACATTAATGGTGCCATGAAACATAAAGGATTTTGTGAATCTAGGTGAACTCAATTAAAATCATTTTTTCGTGGAATTAGTAGCAAAGGAAAGTAGAGGAACAAGCAAAGGATTGGGGCATTCGTTTAGCTTGGAATTTTAGGTGAAGTACAGTAATTTCTTCATCCCTTGAATCTTGTAAATTTCAAAGAATGGAAAGCACTAGTTCAGAGAAATCAAAAGGTAGAAGACATGGGGAAAGTGGTCAAACAAAAGGAAAAACGTAGAAAACTGAAATTCAGCCAAAGGGCACCGAATGAAAATTGAACCAGGATCTCATAGACTAGCTACCCAGTTCCGGACCTAAAGCTAGATGTTTTGCAAAGTTTAGGGCGGAAGTAGATAAATTGGATGATAAATGTAAATTCATTGGGGATGTTTGGACTCCAATTAGAGGCTATGAATTGTTCAGTTTCCACTACTATAAAAGGAATCATTTTGAGCCAGTATGTAACCCATGGAAGCTTAATTTGGAAAAACTAGTTTGCCCTAATTTTTTTGTCGATGTTGAATTGGTGAAGTTATTGGCCAGTTATTATAATCCAAAACATAAGGCCATATGTGACCTACTAGGGAACCCATTAATACATTTATTAGAAAATGCAATATGTGAGGTTTTTAAGTTAGAAGGGATATGCAACAAAAAGATTGTAGGCAAAGAGCTCGAGAGTGAATTCAGAAGGATGGACACCATTTATAGGGGTTGGAGATTACCCCTACATAGAATTAGGCATGGTGGCAAACCGATTCCAATGGAGGAAAATGAAGGACCACCAGTTCATGTGGAACTTTTTGAGCCTTATATGAAGTACACCTATTTTTCAGTGGGACAGGTATTGGGAATGGAAGTTCCAAAGTTAATGGCAATTGTGTCTATGGTGATTGCAGCTAATATTCAATATCATAGCTCTAGGCCTTTTGATTATTCCTCATATGTGTTTAAGGAACTTGATGTCGGGTTGCTAACAATAAAAATGGAGCCTCTATCCTGAACCTCAGGAATTATTCATTACTGATGCATTTGGTGTTATACTTCAGATAGGAAATAGGGTTGTGGCCCCAGGAGCTGAGAATTTCACAAATTGATAAAGAAGGTAGGCCATTGCCTATTCAGTCATGGACTATTGTTTGGGATAGTAGATTTTCTAATTCTAGTTTTGTACACTTTGAAGAATACTTTGTAAAACCATTGTATAAATTCTATAATCATCCATGTGACTATTCCTTGTTTGATGAGATAAAAAGGTTTCTTAGTTCTAAAGATTTTAATGGACCAATCAACCACAATTGGGGGGATTGGTATTGGCCAGAGAATGCCACCATGATTAGGTTCTATGGATTTCAAGATGCTCCATTTATTTTGCCTAGAACAAATCCAGACCGGATTGCCTACTTAGAAATTGTTAGGAAAATGGATTTCTCCAGTGTCATGAATTTAAGCTCTTTTGAAAAGCAGGCTTTTATGCCTAATACACTATGTTTTAGTGAATTTACTGTGTTATCAAAGGAAGGATATAACCTGATTCTTGATAGGTTATTATAGTATAACATGAAGAGAGGGCCATTGAGAAAAAAATTCAATCCAAAAGGGTATATTCATTCTACTAAATAGAAGATAAAATTTGGAGGGTATCACCATGTGCCCTTCCAGTTTGATGATATGATAAAAAACTTGGAGGCGGAAGAGGTAGAGACAGTGATGGAACAACATAATCAAGAGTTGTTGGATATATATTTTTTTTCCTCTAGTGAAGAAGCATCAAAAGCTAGTAAGTCACAAGGTCCACCTAGTAAGGTATCAAAGACAAGAACCCAGAACTACACCTATTCTGCTAGAGAATTAAGTGTAGAGGAAAGTGCAGATGCTGATACGAGACATGAGAAATAAAAATATTTTATAGAAGATGATGAGTTCATAAAATCCTCAGAGTTTAAATCATTTCTATGTAAACAAAAGGGGAAACAAATTAGAGAACTGGTTGATAATTTCACACCAGGAAATGAAGAACAGTTGTTGAAATTTTTTTGAGATGATGTAGAGAAAGAGATGACAAACATGACCCCTGAGAAAGGGAGGGAAATTTTGGAAAGATTTGGTGTCATGATTTTCCTAGGACTAGACCTCAATTTTGCACTCGTCTTCGACAGTTTCCTAAAGGATAAAAATACTACACACAAGCTCAACATAGAAAAGGTGACAAATGTTTATACAAGATCAAAATACAATCCTGATGAAGAGACATTGATGATTTGGTTCCTATATTCACCACACAAGAGGTCAGTTGTCATTGATACTGAGAAATAATTTGGACATGTCATGACTTTAAAGGTTGGGGAGGCTGATCCAGTTGCAACAATAGAAATTGGGATTAATGTAGCGAAATTGACTAAAGCCCAAATACAGGCATTGATCAAAGAAAAGGAGATGTACAAAACAAATAATGAAAGAATGCTGAGAGAAAATGAGCATCTGAAAGAGTTAGTAGGTGTTACAGTAGGTCCAACTAAACTGCTCACCCAAGAGGAATTTTTACAAAAAAAATCATTGGGAGGGATCAAGTGCATATTCTCAAGGGAAATATGACACTCTTACAGTAGTAATCAAAAGGAGGCAGGCAATTTTAACCACTTGGTTAAATAAACTTTAGGGAAAAAACTCACAATACTTTGATGCAATAAAATAACATTAAAGGGTGGATGGTAGAATCCAAGAGAAACTCGAGGAAATAAAATAGTGGGGTACTCCTGACAATGCAACAATTGAGGATGCTAATCATTTCATGGATAATCATAGAGGAGTCTTTGAAGAGTTTCAAGAGGATGCGCAAGGATTGATAGAAGCCACCGAAAATGGATTGACTATGTTCCATGATGGTGGAGGGAAATTAAAAGAAATGGTTGTGTGGAAGAGCGATAGTGAATTAATACTGCAGGAGATTTTAAAGACAACCACTGCGTAAGATGCAACATTGGATGAAGCATGTGAGTAGAATGAAAGGATGGTGATGATGGAGATCATGATCCACAATGCATTAGGAGATGCAAATACACACGAGCATCGAGACTACACTGATCACATGTTGAGAGTTCATTTATGGCTTAATAGGGCTTAGTTAATTTTAATCTTGTTAGTGTTTCATGCTTAAGACATTTCTGAAAGGATGCATCTTTTCAAGCGGTTGATATATATAAATATCCATTTTTGTAAGGTGAAAAGAAGATAGAAGGGGAAATTTTTAGAATAGGGGATAGAAGGAGAAATTTTTAGAATAGGGATAGATTATGGCAAGCATAATATTTTTAGAATGTTTGCATTCAAGAAGACTATGTTGCATTTATAAATTTTGAGGAAGATAATGAAAGACTGTTGATTTGGTGGCTTCATTCTCATATCATTTGTTTGTCGGATTTATGCAATTATTTGATTGTCTCCAATCTGATGTTTCTTGATTATTTAAATTGAAATATCATGTGTATGTTCAATTTATCAGTACACATTTTTTGTATCTGTGTGATTTGATTAATTGGGTTCTTTAAAGAAGAATTAAATTCCTTTCAGTCGATTACAGTAATCTAGGAATGTTGTTTGGATTATTAAGAAGAATCAAATAGTTAGGATTGATATTCTGCCTCAAGTAGGGTTTTTCAGTCATATTCTTGGATGTTTGTACCAGTTATAAACTCATATGTGTATGCCAAACAATTAGAAAACTTGCTAGATAGGAACCACTAATATAAGACTTTCATTTGACTCTATTTTACCCAACAAGGCACTAGTCTTCCATATTTCATTATTTAATTTTATTTATTTCATTTAACATCCATTTACTAAACATATGAGGCTTCACTTTGATATTGCATATACAATTTATACCAAATTTAAATCATATCTGATATTGCATATACAATTTATACCAAATTTAAATCATATCTGATATTGCATATACAATTTATACCAAATTTAGATCATATTTTCTCCAGTGTCAAATTGCCATTGTGGATAGTTTAGTCAAGTAGGAAGCATAGTTCAAAATCTGCAATATTCATATAGGTACACCCGCCTAGGTTTAGAAGAGCCTTAAGAGTAGAAGGTTCAACTATACTGGTTGGCCTTGTTAGTTGGCCAAAAGTGTTGTGAGAGCTTGGTAACCTCTCATAGTTCAAACCTACATTTTTGAGACTTAAAAAATTGGCGACTCTGCTGGGGATAACTTGAGAAAAGTTTGGTGGTAGGTAGCCTTTCCATATAGAGTCATTGAATAGAATTCACAGTTAAGAAATTTGAAAAATTGACTCCACTGGGTGAAATAATAACATTTTTTCTCACTTTTAAAAAGTGGGTAGCGACTCTAAATGAACAAATGCATTGAGACTGATAAAATAAAATACATATCAGAAAGAAATCATCCTAGAGTTCAGACCATCATGATTACTCACAACATGCAGGGAAGAAGATCTTTGTACAAATATAGTGATGGTCCTAATGATAAAAGTAAGTGGAATTCTAAAAATGATCAGGGCAATAAAGTGTTTGATAACCGAGGCCCAAAAACAAAAAATAAACATCGAAACCATCGGTGGAAACACATAATTCATATGATGCATTAACAAATGAAAACAACCCATCTAAAGAGCTTCACACTCCAAAGGAGAAGAGAAACCCCCTCTAGAAAATGAACCATGAGAAGGATGATGAGTTCATGGTTGATTTTGAGGCTTAAAAAAGGTGAGAGTTTGAATATGAGCAAAGACCAACACTTTATGAGGAGGGACTTGAATATGAGGAAGCATTTGAAGAAAATCATGAACTTATGACCCAAAATGAGGCAGATGCATAGTGGGAATGCATGAGGCAAGAAAAAAAAAGATCAAGGATAGAATATGAGCAAAGGCTTCAGGCAATGAAAGAATTTGAGAAATTGAAGTTGCAAAAGGCTTAGATTAAAATGCCAATGGCTGAGTCACCTAAATATATGCCCCCTCGTAAAAATAACAATATGAGACCATCAAACTCCCCACAGGCCCATCAAAATCAGCCAAGGAACTAATGTGGACATCAAAATGCTCCACCAAAATATAAGGGTGTTCAACCACCTCCTTATCAGCAGCACGTACCCCCACAAGGTCAGCACTATGTGGCAAATAGTAATCCATTGTACCAACATCAACAATGCCAAAATCCTCCTCCATAATATACAACCATGATCAGGTAGTTTGATTTGGCCAGATTTCAGATATACCCTTACCCTCTGGATAATAATTGGAGAAACTTAGTTCCAAAATTCACAGGAAGTAGTGCAATCACAGCCGGGGAGCATCTGAGAAACTTTAAAGGAGTTATTCAAGAATTGGATATGCAATATGAGGATGTACAGATGAGATTATTTGTGATGTATTTAATCGAAGATACCAAGGACTTGTTTAATAGTTTGCCGATAGTATTCATTGATTAAATTCATATATTTTATGAGCAATTTCTCTAGCAATATGGGAATCAGTGTGCATCAGATTTTTCTTTGCATGAGTTGGTAACTATCCAAAAACATCAAAATGAGTCATCTTATGACTTTAATCAGAGGTTTTCCAAACTACATAATAAGATACCTCATGGATCCAAGTTGGTTTATCCTACTACATTGAGCATCTACTTGAAATCTTTTGATCCCAAGACAGGACATGCGCTTAGGAACATAGCTCCTAGGAATTTGGCTGAAGCTCAAAAGATAGCACTCACAATTGAGAATAACAAGAAGGCTACAGGGATGATTTATAAAAGTGAAAACCCTAGGGCTCCCCCATATACTCCCCCAAATAGACAATAAAATACATATAAGAATGAAAGACCAAGGTTGCATGACATGCCTTATAATACAAACTGGAAGGATGGGAAGCCGGTAAATGATAGACCAAGAAATAAAGAAACACGAGATCCATTAAAAAGGAAATGAGCATATATGGTAGATAATATTCCCTGGTTCTTAGTCTATTATGCACCACATTCCCTGGAGCATTGTGTTAAAGCTTAGTCAATACCAGAAGAAGACATATTTGAAAATTATGGTGGTGAAGACCAGAATGTCTATTTAACTTCCCACACTCTTAATTCTTTGGAGCAAGAATATTCATCTTCGGAGGAGGAGGGATATGAGTATGATGTTGATCATCAAAAATACAATATTCATATGGTAGAGCAATAGGTTTTTTCTGACTATGAAGAAAGTGAAAATGAGCAAAATCCCCCTATTCTATCATTTCAAACTAATAGATGCATTATAAGGAGACCAAGTGAAGAAGAGATTGAGAGGTTGACTATTGAAGTTGTGGAGGAAGCTAGAAGAAAATATCGGCTGAGGACCAGAACAGTGAACGAAGATGAGGGTGTCTCGAGAGGAATGTTTGTAAAAAATAAAAAAGTATCGAAAGAGACATCTAAGAAGACAAATGATAAGCAATTTGAAAAAAAAGAATAGAAGTGGGCTCCTAAAGAAGAAAGTAAAGAAGCCCCCATCAATAAACAGAAGCCAAGTCAAACATGTAAAGGGGAAAAGCAAGAAAGCAAAGGAGAATTGATAGAACCAAAGAAGGTGATCGAAACTGAAGGTACATCTTTTGTTTCAATACAATCCTTATCTCAACTAAATATATATGTCCAATTACTTTAAATGATGAAGATTAAGGAATATAGGGAAGGTTCCATTCAATTGATGTCTAATGGGAATCAAAATATAAACCTTGAAAATAAGGAGGTCCCTAAAACCACTAATAAGAGGAAGGAGATAAAAGTTCCAAAAGCTTGCTTAATGAATAGACCACAAATTGACCCATTTTTTACCACCTTGCTCATAAGTGGCAAGTTAGTGATAAATTGCATGATAGATTCAGGTGCTTCCATGAATATTATGCTAGTAGGGGTAATGAAATAGCTTGGTATGTGGGTAGATGTAGAATGAGGTAAATTCTATGCCATGGATAATAGGCTTGTTCTGGTTGTGGGAGTAATAAAGAATGTGGAAGTAAGATTAGCAACTTACTCGCAAGTAGCCTACAATATTGATATAACCGTAATTAACACACCTCCTCAGTTTGGAATGCTTTTGTCAAGACAATGGACTACAACAGTAGGAGGTAATGTGCAGTTCAATTTATCATATGCCACTATAACAGTAAATGGCAAAGAGGTCAAGTTATATAGGGAGCCAAGAATGAATCAAATTTTTGAGTTTGTTTCTCAGGAGAAACTTAATTTCTTCTGTGATGTAGATTTGGGGAGTTTTAGAGTAGAATTATCTTAGCCCGAATTAGTGAACAAAGACCCAATTGATAAACATATTTCTGAAAATCAACAAGGGGCATGGAAAATTTACTTTGATGGGGCATGTAGGAAAGAAGGAAATGGAATTGGGATAGTTTTCATATCTCCTAAAGGTGCAACATTTAAATATTCATTTCTTTTGGCATTTGAATGTACAAAAAACGTGGCAGAGTATGAAGCCTTGTTAACTAGTTTGAACATGGTTGTCAAGCATAAGATTCAACTGATAACTTTTTTTGGAGACTCCGAGCTGGTTGTGTCACAGGTCAGATCAAAATATGTTGCAAAGAACAAGAGGCTGAAGAAATATATGAATGCTATATGGGATACAATCAAGCTATTTGATGCTTTCTCCATTGATTGGGTGGATAGGTTGAAAAATATAATGGCAGAATTCCTAGCCAATGTAGCACTGAGAAAAGATGACATCGCACTGGCAAGAGTGTCTTAAATTGAGTTCAAAACAAGACTCATTGTGCCTGACAATATATACAATTGGTAGGTTTTTAATGAAGACACTGATCTCCTGAAGTTTCTTCACTGTATAGACCAATATGAGGCTCAAGAAATTGATTTTAATGCCTTTGTTGAAGAAATAGATGGAGAGCAGATAGTATTCGGGAAGAAGGTCTTACAGCTTATAACTAATAAACTCCCCAAAGGACTAGTATCATTGGAGAGGGTATATGATGGAAATGATCGTTCCCTCATGAAACAAACACCAGTTAAAAAAGAAGATATTGAAGAGGTAAATTTAGGGACTGAACTAGCACCAAGAAAAGTATATATTGGAAAGAAAATAAGCTTGACGATTCAAAGAATGTTGATTTCATTACTAATAAAATATAAACATTTGTTTGCATGGCCTTATGAAGATCTCAAAGCATAGAGGGAGCACCTATTTCAACATGAAATTCCGTTGAAACCAGATGTAAAGTTGTTTAGGAAGAAACAAAGACCTATTAACCCTACATTGGAACCAAAAATGCAGGAGGAGTTGGCAAAGCTTAGAGATGGGGGTATCATTAAACCCATCGGGCATTCAACATGGGTGTCAAATCTAGTTCCTGTGAGAAAGAAGAACAAAGATATTAGACTGTGTGTGGACTTCCGAAATTTAAATGTGGCATTCCTCAAAGATAATTACCCTCTACCTAATATGGAGGCTATACTGCATAAAGTAACAGGGTGTGAGCTGTTATCTATGATGGATGGTTTCTTTGGTTATAACCAGGTTAAAGTCAGGGAATCTGAGTAGTACAAGACAACTTTAACAACTCCATGGGGAACATATGTCTATGTGAGAATGCCTTTTGGTCTCATAAATGCAGGACCAACCTTTCATAGAGCTATCGACTTAGCATTCACAGACTTGATTAATGCTATAATGGTAGTATATCAAGATGAGCTTACTGCTTACTCAAAAAGGGCTGAAGATCATGTAGAACATCTGGAAAAAATATTCATTAAAGCTTTAGAATATGGCATTAGTTTGAACCATAAAAAATATCATTTTCTATCATAAAGGGAAAACTCTAAGGACATATTGTGTCAAAGGAAGGAGTTAGAATAGATCTTGAGAGAGTTGAGGCCATAGATAAGGTTCCTATTCCTAAAACTGGCAAAGTCATCCAATAATTTTTTGGATAGATTAACTTTTTTAGGAGGTTTGTTTCTAAATTTGCTGAAATTATTAAGCCCATATAAAAAATGGTAAGGAAGGGACAAACAATTGAATGGACTCCAGAAGCTCTGGAAGTTTTTGTATCCATCAAAAGGACCATCAAAGAAGCCCCTCTCCTCAAATCTCCTGACTTTACAAAACCTTTTCAAATATCTTCATTTGCTTCCTTACACACTATAGTTGTTGTTATGTTAGAAAAAAATCAGGATGGTCATGAGCAGCTTGTGTTCTTCTTTAGTAAATCATTGCAGGGATCATAATTGAAATATGATATAATGGAAAAACAAGCCTTTGCACTAGTAAAAGCCACAAAATATTTTAGACCGTATCTTGTTGGAGCCAAAGTAATTTCTTATGTTCCTCACACAGCTATTAAAGATACCCTAACCTAGTCAGAGGTAACAAGGAAGAGATGTAGGTGGATTAATAAAATCTAGGAATTTTATATGGAAATACAAATTACCAAATTGGTAAGAGGCCAGGGTTTGGCTAAGTTAATGGCAAAAGAAAATATTGAAGAAAATCAAATGTGCAATGGGGAAGATGAAGGCAATGCAATTGCAAGAATTGAGCATACACCTTTGTATACAAACATCAAGTATTACCTTAGAAAAATGAAGTTCCCTAAAAAATTTAATGATAACCAGAGAAGAACTTTGAAACTACAAGCATCTGAATATGTATTCATAGAAGGTGATTTATTTTGGAAGAACAGGGATGGGATGTTGCTATTATTTTTAGATGAGTCACAAGCTAAAAATATTTTGAAAGAAATGCATGAAGGGGTCTGTGGAGGCCATTATTCTACAAAGACAACAACACATGAAATTATTAGGGCAGGTTATTACTCGCCAAAAGTCTTTAACAATTCTTTTTCATATGTAAGAAAGTGTGAGGCATGTCAAAAGTTTTTCAAGAAAAATGAAATATCAGGGAGCCTTACCACTTAGACCTATGTATATTGAAGCCCCTTTTCATCAATGGGGGATTGATTTTATTGGGTAGATACAAGAGAGATCAAGTGGAGGACACAGATGGATATTGGTAGCCACTGATTACTTCACCAAATGGGTAGAAGCAATCCCAACCAAGCAAGCAACAATTAATGTTTTTGATAAATATTTTGATGGATAACATTATTACCCAGTTTGGTACACCATTAAGATTAATCATAGACAATGGGATGTGTTTCAGATTGGATGAGTTTAAGAATTTTTTCAGTATGCATGGTATTACTATTTCTTATTCTAATCCTTACCACCCGCAAGCTAATGGTCATGCAGAGTCCAATAACAAAAGCCTTTTAAAAATCATAAGGAGAATGCTAGGTAGAAGTAAAAGGGTATGGGATTCAAAATTAAAAATGGTTGTATGGGCTAATAGCATTACTGTAAAAAAGGCAATTGGAAAACCCCCATTTGAGCTAGTATATGGAAAACAAGCTAGAATTCCTTTACAAAATTTGTTACCAGTTTATAAATTTATCCTTCAAGAAGACATAGAGGTTCCAGATCCAATGAAGGAGAGAATGGAACAATTGGCAGCGCTTGATGATATGAGAAGACTAGCTCAAAACTAGAATATGAAGTTGCAAGCACAAATGAATTATTTATTTGATAAAAAGGAAAAAATATAGAAAATTTGAAGAAAATGATCTAGTATTGATGTGGAATGCTAGGTGCCAGGAGAAAGGAAAACATGGAAAATTTGAAGATTTGTGATTGGGACCTTTTGTTATTGTTGGTAAAAGAGGAGAGGATTCATATTACTTACAAAACATGAGTGATGAAGAACATGATTTTCCTATACACGGGAAATTTTTAAAGAACTTTTTCTCTTGAAAATTATAGAGGATTAAGGGTTGCCAGTGCATGGACAAATCTTAACAAAACCATTCAGAAATTTTCCATGCACAGTAGTATAGGAAATAAAAGGTATAGGAATTGTGAGTACATGGACAATCCTGGGATTCCTTTATTTGAATTTTCTCCATGTATAGTAGTATAGGATCATGTTCATCTCAACTTGCTTTCATTCTTTCCTTGATCCATAACCCTAATAAGATTGGTTTGCTCACCCAAGGATCTGGATCCTTGCAATGGTCTCACAATCATTCATCCCCAGACGGAGCCATTGTTAGAAATATAAAATTTTGAAAAATCTGATTGGCCATTCATTCTCAGTAGTTTCCCAAAGAGTCCTAAAGATTGCTTCACATAGCATACTCACCAAGTTCTGGGTCAATTTTTATCATGCGATCACATTAAATTTATCTAACCCTGGAATTTTTGATATATGAAACATATCAGCATAAGATAATGGATGTCTCATCGATACTAATACACAACTCTTTTAGTATATCGACAAGAAATTATTTGTGTCGTGCCAATGAGGACATATGTTGGGAGTACATGGGCTCACAGTTCCTATTGGCAGGACAATGGTTATCGACATGACGGTGAGGTCATATCAAGCTCATATTTATCCCACCATTCAGAGCATAAGAACATGTATCAGACAGACTAGATTCATTAGAGTGAGGTTTCAGAAAACAACTCGAGACCTCACTGGTCTTGCCGATAAAGCAAAGCAGGACTCATTCGATGAAATAATGATGTCGGGAAGAGTTCAGGGATTCTTTCTGAACTCCCGTGTTATATCGATAGGATTGGGTGTGACAAAATGTATGGAGATAAAAATTATCGGAGGAACAATGTGCATGGTCTCGTCGAAGAAAAGATGTATCTGTAAGATAAGCCTCAGGGAGGAGATCTAAGGAAGGTCACGACGAGAATAATTCCATCGAAAAGACAATTACTTTGCCTCAGCGATTTGAGTTGACAAAAAGAATATCTTGGTGAGACAAAGAACCTTTAGAATAAAGCAGAGAACTATTGGCCTGATTCATTAGGTCATGGCGATAGGTTTGCTTTGGTGGGAGTCATGGAAATATAAAAAACTAAAAGGAAAACTTTCGGGGAGACTTGAGGTGTCGGGGGAGCTACAAGATGTCTTAGCGGGTATGTGAATGTTGAATAGATGGATCAGCCAAAGATTTAAAATGTCTTACCAATATGCTACGTGATGTGACAATGATAATTTTGAAGAGCCTACTTCATTCGTGTCACAACCAAGACATTAATGGCACCATGAAGCATAAAGGATTTTGCGAATCCAGGCGAACTCAATTAAAAACATTTTTCATGGAATTAGTAGCAAAGGAAAGCTGAGGAGCAAGCAAAGGATTGGGGTGTTCGTTCAGCTTGGAATTTTAGGTGAAGTACAGTAAGTTCTTCATCCCTCGAATCTTGAAAATTTCAAAGAATGGAAAGCACTAGTTCAGAGAAATCAAAAGGTAGAAAACATGGGGAAAGTGGTCAAACAAAAGGAAAAAGGGAAAAAACTAAAATTCAGCTAGAGCGTACCAAACAAAAATTGAACCAGGATCTCATAGACTAGCTACACAGTTCTAGACCTAAAGCTAGACATTCTGCAGAACTTAGGGTGGAATTAGATAAATTGGATGATAAATGTAAATTCATAGGGGATGTTTGGACTCCAATTAGAGCCTATGAATTTTTTAGTTTCCACTACTATAGAAGGAATCATTTCGAGCCAGTGTGTAACCCATGGAAGCTTAATTTGGGAAAACTAGTTTTCCCTAATGTTTTTGTTGATATTGAATTGGTGAAGTTATTGGCCAGTCATTATAATCCAAAACATAAGGCCATATGTGACCTGTCTGGGAACCCATTAATACATGTATCAGAAAATTTAATATGTGAGGTTTTTAAGTTAGAAGGGATGTGCAACAAAAAATATTGTAGGCGACAAGCTTGAGAGTGAATTCAGAAGGATGGACACCATCTATATGGGTTGGAGATTTCCCCTCACAAAATTTGGCATGGTGACAAACCGATTCCAATGGAGGACAATGAAGGACCACCATTTCATGTGGAACTTTTTGAGCCTTATATGAAGTACACCTACTATTCCAAAGTATATGGCAATTGTTCCTATGGTGATTGCAGTTGATATTCAATATCATAACTTCAGGCCTTTTAATTATGCCTCATATGTGTTTAAGGAACTTGATGCTGGGTTGATGACAATAAAAAATGGAACCTCTATCCTACACCTCAAGAATTATTTATTATTGATGCATTTAGTGTTATACTTCGGATAGGAAATAGGGTTGTGGCCCCAAGAGCTGAGAATTTCACAAATTGATAAAGAAGGAAGGCCATTGCCTATTCAGTCATGGAGACTTCTATTTGGGACAATAGGTTTTCTAATTCTTGTTTTGTACACTTTGAAGAATACTTTGTAAAACCCTTGTATAAATTCTATAATCATCCATGTGACCATTCCTTGTCTGATGAGATAAAAAGGTTTCTTAGACCTAAAGATTTTAATGGACCAATCAGCCACAATTGGGGGGATTGGTACTGTCTAGAGAACGCCACCATGATTAGGGTCTATGGATTTGAAGATGCTCCATTTATTTTTCCTAGAATAGTTCCAGACCGGATTGCCTACTTAGCAATTGTTAGGTAAATGGATTTCTCTAGTGTCATTAATTTAAGCTCTTTTGAAAAGCAGGCTTTTATGCCCAATACACTATGTTTTAGTGACTTTACTGTGTTAGCAAAGGAAGGATATAACCTTATTCTTGATAGGTTATTATAGTATAACATGAAGAGAGGGCCATTGAGAAAAAAATTTGATCCAGAAGGGTATATTTATTCTACTAAACAAAAGATAAACTTTGGAGGGTATCACCATGTGCCCTTCTAGTTTGATGATATGATAAAAAACTTGGAGGAAGAAGAGGCAAAAGAGGCAAAGATGATGATTGAACGACATAATAAAGAGTTTTTGGATATAGAGTTGTTGTCCTCTAGTGAAGAAGCATTAGAGGCTAGTAGGTCACAAGGTCCACCTATTAAGGTCTCAAAGACAAGAACCCAGGACTACACCTATTCCGCTAGAGAATTAAGTGTCGATGAAAGCGCAGATTCCAATACAAGACATGAGGAATACAAATATTTTGTAGCAGATGATGAGTTCATAAAATCCTTAGACTTTAAATCATTTCTATGTAAAAAAAAGGGGAAAGAAATTAGAGAACTGGTTGATAATGTCACACCAAGAAATGAAGAACAGTTGTTGAAAAGTTTGCGAGATGATGTAGACAAACATGACCCTTGAGAAAGGAAGGGAAATATTGGAAAGAGCCGATGTCATGATTTTCCCAGGACTAGACCTCAATTCTGCACTTGTCTTTGATAGTCTCTTAAAGGATAACAATACTACACACAAGCTCAGCATAGAAAAGGTGACAAAAGTTTATATAGGATCAAAAGGCAATCCTGATGAAGAGACATTGATGATTTGGGCCTTATATCCACCACACAAGAGGTTAGTTTTCATTGATACTGAGAAATCATTTCGACATGTCATGACTTTAAAGGCTGGGGAGGCTGATCCAATTGCAACAATAGAAATTGGGATTAATGTAGTGAAATTGAATAAATCCAAAATACACACATTGATCAAAGAGAAGGAGATGTACAAAACAAATAATGAAAGAATGTTGAGATAAAATGAGCGTCTAAAATATTTAGTAGGTGTTACAACAAGGCCAAATAAACTGATCACCTAAGGGGAAATTTCGCAAACAAAAGATCATTGGGAGTGATCAAGTGCATATTCTCAAGGAAAATGTGACACACTTACAACAGTAAACAAAAGGAGGTAGGCCATTTTAACCACTTGGTTAAAGAAACTTTGGGGAAAAAACTCACAGTACTTTGATGCAATGAAAAAACATAAAAGGTTGGATGGTAGAATCCAATAGAAACTTGCGAAAATAAAACAACGGGGTACTCCTGACAATGCAGCAATTGAGGATGCTAATCATTTCATGGATAAGAATAGAGGATTATTTGAAGAGTTACAAGAGGATGCGCAAGGATTGATAGAAGCCACTGAAAATGGATTGACTATGTTCCTCGATGGTGGAGGGAAATTAAAATAAATGGCTTTGTGGAAGAGCGAAAGTGAATTATTACTGCAGGAGATTTTAAAGACAGCCACTACGAAAGATACAACATTGGATGAAGCATGTGAGCAGAACGAAAGGATGGTAATGATGGAGATCATGATCCGCAATGCATTAGGAGATGTAGATACACACGAGCACCAAGGCTACACTGATCACATGTCAAGAGTTCATTTATGGCTAAAAAAGGCTTAGTTAATTTTAATCTTGTTAGTGTTTCATGCTTAAGACATTTCTAAAAGGACACATCTTTTCAAGTGATTGATATACATAAATATCCATTTTTGTAAGGTGAAAAGAAAATAGAAGGGGAGATTTTTAGAATAGGGAATAGAAGGAGAAATTTTTAGAATAGGGATAGATTGCGGCAAGCATAATATTTTCAGAATTTTTGCATTCAAGAAGACTATGTTGCATTTATAAATTTCGAGGAAGATAATGAAAGATTGTTGATTTGGTGGATTCATTCTAGTATCAATTTTTTGTCGGATTTTTGCAATTATTTGATTGTCTCTATTTGAATTGAAATATCAAGTGTATGTTCAGTTTGTCAATACACATTTGTTGTATCTATGTGGTTTGATTAATTGGGTTCTTTAAAGAAGAATTAAATTCCTTTCAGTCAATTATAGTAATCTAGGAATGTTATTTGGATTATTAAGAAGAATCAAATAGTTAGGATTAATATTCTACCTCAAGTAGGGTATGTCAGTCATATTCTTACATGTTTATACTAGTTATAAACTCATATGTGTATGCTAAACAATTAGAAAACTTGCCAGATAGGAACCACTCATCTAAGACTTTCATTTGTCTCTGTTTTACCCAACAAGGAACTCGTCTTCCATATTTCATTATTAAATTTTATTCATTTCATTTAACATCCATTAACTAAACATATCAGGCTTCACCTTGATATTGCATATACAATTTATACCAAATTTAAATCATATCTGATATTGCATATACGATTTATACCAAATTTAGATCATATTTTCTCCACTGTCAAATTACCATTGTGGATAGTTTATTCAAGTAGGAAGCATACTTCAAAATCTGCAACATTCATATAGGTACACCCACCTAGGTTTAGCAAAGCCTTAAGAGTAGAAGGTTCAATTGTACTGGTTAGCCTTGTTAGTTGGTCAAAAGCATTGTGAGAGCTTGGCAACCTCTCGTGGTTCAAACCTGCATTTTTGAGACCAAATAGGATGATACTTCATAGATCCAACTAGAATATGGTATTCCTTAGAATGAGGTATCCAATGAATATAATTGTAAGATGTTTTGGTTTTATTATGTATGTGTTGTTTTAGTTCTATTAAACATAGCCTTTTCACCGAAAATCAAGTTCTTTATTCTACACATGTTGAAAAATAGTAGATTATCAAAATAAAATTTTGAAAAATATGTCTGGGCTGGGTATTGATGTCTTTGATCCATTAATTTTTATTTTTTTTGAATTTCGATACATACAGAAAAAGTTATGTTGTGAACAGTCTGCCTATGTTTGAATTGTAATTCGTTTGACTTCGAAATTTGATTAAGGAAAAAATATTTAATAAAACACTATAAAACCAAATGAAAGTGCAAGATATCATAGTTACAAATCTAAATTCAAAAAAATTAGAATTTTATCCTTCATACAAACAAAGTTGTATACGATGAGCATCAGTCCTTAAAAATGTTGTTTTTTTTTAAAGATAGTTTTTGAAGGAGATGGAAAAATAAGTGCAATATGATTCCAAATTTTTTGGAAAAAATATATTTAGAATCTATAGACAAAACATCACAAATCACTAGTTTGCATCATCTTTAAATTCCTCGTGGTTTAGCCACTATAGGAGCACAAAAGTGAAGATTTAGTTAAAAAAAATCAGTTAAGTGTCCAGTTTGCCAAAAAATTGTAAACCAGTATTATGGGATCACCCCATGCATCATGTTTGTTTTTGATCTAACATTTGTGATTTAGGGTTCTCATGATTCAAGCAAGCCTTCAAGTGAAGATCTACAATATTCAATCAAGAGTCAAGATATACATTCATTCTAGCAATTACATACAATATTATAGCCTTTTTTTTAAGGGTTTGGTGAGTTGTAACATCACATATTGTTCATTCATTATTCCTTCTTTCTATTTGATTTCATTTCAAGGTTTGATTACCGAAATGGGGTTTGACCAAGGAAAACCCCTATCTACTAAAAAAAACATTTTCCCTTCTCTTTGATGTGTGATTTGTAGATTTAGGTTGGAGATTCATTAAAGAGAAAGATTGGAGAAAATTTGTCAAGTTGCAAGTTGTCAAAGTTGCCATCTACATTGCAAGATCATGGAAAGTCACCTACAGGTTGCAATTCAGTGTTTTAGAATTAGATATTTGATAGGAGAGAAGCTACAAGAAAACATAATTAGAAGATATCAGATTTTAAGGTCAACCCTAATATTGGGACTAAATCACCACTTGTTGTGTATGAGTCTCAATATACCTATTTTCAAGAATTTTTCCTAGTTTAATAATTCCAAATTTTGATTTTCATCCAAAACCCTAAACTGGAACTAAATCACCCATACTGGTGTATGAGTCCTAGTGTGCTTCAAAAATTAGTATTTCCAACATTTCAGACCTCAACTCAAGCCTCTTCACTTTCTAGGTGCATCTTGGTACTTCTTCAGTTTACTATTTTGATTTGAGTTCATTTCTAGGTTATTTACTTAAGTTTTCATATCATTTAAATTTTCTTATAGTTCCAATCCTTTCTTGGTGGTGAACCCCCTTTTAGTCTTTAATCACACCCTAGGACACCTTATTGTAGATATATTTCACTCATTCCATCTTAGACCGAGATCTCTTAGGTTTCCTCGAGTGAAACTTGTAGGAAATAGCTGGAAAGGTCCTAAACCTTAGTTCCATCTCCCAAAATATTGGAACCCTCCCCCTTTTTTTCTAGATTTCAAGATTTGAAAACTAAGTCCTTACAAGGATTAATAGGTTCCATAGGTTTAGACCAAAATAAATCCAATGAGAAATTTCAATGGGAAGACACGAGATTAAAACTACTATGATGCAGAGTGAAAATATCATTTCTAAATGGAAGTTTTAAAACCTTATGCACTACCAATGAGAATAAATCCATGGAGTGTATCCATTGATAGCCAAGCTTAAAATGGAATTGGTTTGACAACAAGATGATGGAGAATGAGACATTAATTTTTTTCGGTCCAAATTTTAATGGGAGACTGATTGAACCTGTCATAGGGAAAGAAAAACCATTATGTGTTTTGATCCATGCTTTTAGTTTTTCATAAGAATCTTGATAAATTTCACACACAAATAATAATTCCTTGGTAATCATATTCTCTACACATACAAGATCAATTAATATCCCATTAGTAGGCTTGTCATTGATTCTCTTGGCAATGTAAAGAGGACCATCTAGTGCATGTTTGATTATGTCATTTTGTGAGAAAGTAATGTCAAGAGAATTTTTTTTCTGGCCCTTACGAGGTTAAATGTAAATGAATCCAATCAAAGTTTCCATATCATATTCATTATCAATCTTGTTATCATCAGTCATGTCAACATTCATCACATCATTCTTGGTATCACTAGCTTTCACAAATGAGATGTTATGATTTGGCATGGGATTAGTAAAGATTTGTAAATTTTTGCTGGGTGTGGTGAAAAATTCATTTCCTTGATTATTAACACTAGCAATCTAGATATGATTGTAATCAATGATGTATTACTTGATATGTTTAAGACACTTACAATGTTTCATATCATGTCCATTTTATTGGTGATATTGGCAAAAGGTATTAGCATTATAGTTTGAAGGTAAAGGATTAGACGTAGGATCAAGGGATCCAATAAGAGGTAAGGTAATTAAGTTCTTACCCAAGAGTTGCAACATGATGGAATGTAAGGTATCAGTTAATGGGGTAAATGTATATTGCACTCTCTCAATTGATATGGAGTTGTTTATTTTAGGGAAGCCACTTGAGACTCAACATTGAAACAAAGGAAAATGGGGTATATGGTTTAGGACATAGAGAAAAACCAACTTCCCAATTATTTCATTGAAGGGAAACCCTAAATATCTCAATCTAAAGTATGCAAAGGGAAAAGAGATCTTGTAATAGGGTTGTCCTAGGGTCTGATTGTAAACTAAAGAGGGTTTCACCACAAAGCTAGACTTTGGAAAGACAAGTGCAATCCAAATCAAAATGATTAAAATTAGTATGATTCAATCTTTCGCTAAATGACCTAAGAATGCATGTAAAATAGAATAGAAAGTTGAAAGATGAGATGTGTGTAACTAGAAATTTGTAGAAGGCTAGAATGAACTCTAAATTGCTGGAAATTATTAACCTTTTTCCTATTGAGACTCATACACCACTTTGGGCATATTAGTCCTAGATTTGAGTTTCTCTACAAGAATTGGTTTCTAGAAAAATTGTAACTGAAATTGCAAAGATTTAGAAAAATGCTTGTGGTGGGACTCATTCACCACTTTTGTTGTATCAGTTCCATTTCACTTTTTCAAGATTTCAAAGTTCAAATCTATGCTCCAATCTTTATTCTTCCCTTCCAAACTAATTTTTGTGTCTAAATCTACAAAAATATCTGTGAAAAAAAATATACACTTCTTTTTTTATGGGAGGTTTACCTCGATCAAACCCCTAGTTTGGTAGTTAAACCTTGATAGAAAAAATGAATCATGAATGTAAATAGGAATGCAAACCCTAAACTTAAGTGTGTCTAAGATTAGGAAATTTGAAATGCAATGCAACCCTATTATAATGTGCTATAATGAGATGCATGAATGAAACATGAAGATGAATAAATCACTTTGAGAGATCTCTAACCACCCAAGTGAGCCCTAATAATTCTTGTAGCTTCCTTAGGTTGAATGTAGAGTGATAATGGAGAATGGAATCACTTAGGAAACAAGTCATTAGGCTTGGCTTGATGGCTAGTTGCATCTCCCCAACCTACAATCCATCATGATTCACCATAGACAACCATGATCAACCCTTGACAATGCTAGATATTATATAAAAGTGAGCTTGAAGACCTGAAAAAACTCTTTAATGTTGCTTAAAGACTTCAAATTTACTTGCTTTTGAAACTTAAATGCTCTTGTGAAAGAATTATCGAAGGCTCTTGAATTCTTAGATCTTGAAATTGCTCTTGAAAATGCTTGCTTGGATTGGAAAATGACTTAGAAACTTTCTTATATAGGCATTTACACCTAATTTACCATTATTTAGATCTCAAAAGCCGACATCAACAAAATATTTGAATTTAAAAGTTGAATTTCCTACTCAAACCCTAAAAAAGCCCCAAATGGGATCATATGCCACCTCTGGCATATGGGTCCCACCTAGGGGGACTCATACGCCAAAGGTGGTGTATGATTCCCACCCTAGATTTTTGGGGTGGGTTGTTAAAAATTTAAGTGTTTTTGATGATTTGGTTAAGTTTTTAGTTGAAATAAGCCTCGAGATCTAAAATAATGGGTCTTAGGGGCCTATTAATGATGAATTAAAGGATATTTAATGGGTGATCCCACAATAATGGGTAACACTTTTTGGCCAAACCTGACATTGAAATCAACATTTTTCACCAGATCTTCACTTTCGTATGCCTATAGAAGCTAAAACATTAAGAATTTGAAGATGAAGCAAAATAGTGATTTGTGATATTTTGTATTGAGAATCTAATTATATTTTTTTAAAAATTAAAAAAATAAATTATGAATTATTTTATGTAGTTTTTATTAACTTGTTTTTTTAACTAAACATCATTTTCAAAAACTTATGCTTACTTTTAGCTACATAACTTTTTTTATAGAACGCATACAATTCTATTTTTTTAAATATAGTGTTTTCACACCATTATCTAGTGGATGAATATTTTTTCATAATTTTCTATTGCATATATATATTTTTAATTAATTTTCTAATTCAGAGTAAATATAATATGGATATATTATACTTTCAGCTACATAACCTTTTTTGTATTCATTTGAATTAACTTGTTCTTTTTTTTTGGAATAAGGACATCAATATATAGTGTACATGCATTTTTAATAAAAAAAATTCTCTTTTTTCCTATTTTTCCATATGTGTGAAATAAAGACCTCGATGTTCATTGAAAAACCTACATTCACAAGAAATTAAAAAAAAATATAATAATAAAATTAAATATATTTAAAATTATAATTTTTGGGAAGCTTATAATAAGGACTACATGTTTACAAAAAAATAATTTTAAATTAATTAATTTGATCCCCTAAAAGGTAAATCAAAATTGTTTTTTAATCAGTATTTTGATAGGTGTAGAGGAGACTCCATTATAGGTATGGTTTAAAACTAGCGGCTTTCTATCCAAGGGGGCTTGATATAAGTGGGTTTGATCAAACCCTCTTCAATTAAAACCCTTAAAATGAAACCTTTTTAAGGCTTAAATCATTATATTTTCTAAAAATATGTGATTTCAAGAAAAATCAGGATGTCCCAAAAAGTGTAACACATTATTGTGGCAACACCCCAATTAGCAAAGGGATTGTACTATTTCCAAAAAGGGAGTAAAATTTTTGTTTCCATATTTATCCCCAATTTTAGTGCCCAAATGAATCTACATGCATATGCAAGCTAAAGGACTCTGAACAGTACACTTCATAAAAGGATACTCATATGGATTTATTCATAACACAGGAGAATGAAGCCCCCATGATAGCTATCTACAAAACCACAATGTTAGGAACTGCATCCTGCAACAGGAATTTGTTAGTTGCCAAGATACTCCTATCTAACTTCTTTGAAAAATCAAAATCGAGGGTGGATATATGCCCCCTCTTGATTCCTCTTACTTTATGGAGGTGGAATCAAGGTAGCAATCTAACCACATCGAATAAGGAAAGTCATATGATAGGGTATTTCTAATTACCATACTATGTGATGATAGACATTTTATGAGGATAGGAGTAGAATCAAGATTCCAATGCAAGAAATGATGTAAAAAAACATAGCTCTCTAGCTCCCATTATGTCAATTTAAATGAAATGCACTTTTTAACCTTAATATAATAAAAACCCTAATATTTAGCATATATAAGAGTAAAAAGTGAAGTTACTTCTAATAATTTTATCTTTTACCTTCTTGTTGCTTGACTTTGGTGGAGAGTGACTGAAGATGCTAAGCTGGCGAGAGTACGAGCCCCAAAGATTGGATTTTCTGTGAGAGTAGGGACCCCACAGTGAGCTAAAATATTAGGTGAGTTGATTTTTCTACCTTAGCTTTGTCTTTACACATTTATTTTATGTTTATATGCATTTATAGGTTGATTTAGGACCCTAGAAGAAAATTTCACAAAGCGTCTATTTTTTTGCCTTTTTTGTCGTAAAGTGTCTGCTTTTGTCACGAAGTGTCCCACTTTTTTGCAAAGTGTCTCATTTCTTCGTGAAGTGTCCCAAAAGGGAAATAAAGTTTTTAGGAACTTTGGAAAAGTACACTAGAACAACTTTATCACACTTTTTGACTGTTGATGTATAGATGTAAGAGTTTATAATGCTTATAGGACATATTTTTACCTTTTTGTTAGATCCCCCTGAGGTCACGACAACATCTCAACAACAAATAGTTTCATCACCTATGATGCTTAGCCCCAACACTTTCAGTGGAGGATACATAGATATTAAAGACCATGAGATTGTATTAGGCATACCTCATGCCCCATGATGTACCATGATGTTGTGCTAGTGGAATTGGCAAAGCGGTGGGATGCAAATACATGTACTTTTTATCTTCTGATAGGTGAGATGATGATCACCTTAGAGGACATCCATAACATTCTCTGAGTTCCAATTTAGGGTGAGAGGGTACATTTTCTAGGGGATTGATCATTTCATGAGATGAAATGCGATATACAATACTATCTTGGAGGTCAGATTCTGGATGCCATCGTGGGGCCATGATTTGAGCTATCATGGCTACTTTATTCATGAGCACCACTTGTATGGATTATGATGTTTATTGTGGCAATAAAACTCATCTGTGATGGATGGGGAGCACATCTAGATGGAGGAATAGTTTATATGATTTGATGGATGGAGAGGTAGAGAAGTGTATATTCCTATGGACATAGTATCCTTGCACAATTGTACTATGATCTAAGTTAATTTGCATTCCACAAGATCAACAATATGGTACATTGTATGCTATTTTAGGTTTGGTGCCTGGAGCATATCACATGCACTAGGCCAATAGGGTTTCCACATACATCAACCCTAGGATATCCCCGCGCATTTAGTTATCCTCTAAGGCAGTTATGGCAATACAAAGATTTACATTTTTGGAGGGTCAAATTTGATCGACTTAATGAGGAGGAGATCTTATGGAGACCATATCAGCTTATACCCCATTGGCCAGATGAGACTCGTCAATTAAGGAGACTAAAGATGGACACATTTTTTATATGAAGACATGATTGCATAGTATGCCCCTTCTACTATGATCATGCCATGCAATAGTTTGGATAGATATAGGTACTACTCACGACATGACCCTTCTTTAGCAGATCAATATGGAGTTCTTGGAATCTCAATGACACTAGATGATTCCCCATTGATGATGTCATCTATAGTGACTCTGATTATGAGGATCATAATATGCCCTCGATGTTCAACATTGATGATTTCAATACCAAAGATGCATAAGAGGAATGGTGGGTAGTAGTGCGGCCAACTCCCATCTTCCTAATGGATGAGATGATAGGAAATGCAGGGCGACTCCTAGATCGGAGAGATGAGGAGGAGGATAGAGCTAAGGAGATACGAGTTAGGGCTGCAAACTTATTCACATATGTGATAGATGAGGATTATGATGAGGCTGCAAATATCGATTATGATGGCCAAGAGGAGGATGAGGAGGATAATAAGGAGGAGGATGAGGAGGAAGAGCAACTGTTGAGTGAGGGGGATGATATAATAGATTACAATCTAGCGGGTCACAAGTGGGGAGAGCCAACTCCCAGTCATGTGACTAGATTGCAATCAATAGTTGTAGCACGTACCAGTACCTACAATCATGGGGAGGCTAGCACATCCTCCATGCCTCGTACATATGATGAGGCTATCTTTACATAGCTAGTCGAGGAGCTAGGTGATGATATTTGATTTACCACTATCCTTTATACTCATGTTCATGCTTTATGATTTAATTTTATGTCTGTATATATATTTATCATGATATCTATTTATTATATTTATGATTTCTATCTTGCAAGAGCTTTGAGATACCTAAATGATCTCTATCGCTAGGTTTCTATAGAGATAGTGCCTTCATTAATCTATGAGGATGCTATTGATATAGATTATTTTCCCCCACCCATCATGGAGCGGGACCTAGAGTTTTTTGAGCCATATGTTAGACTGAGGGCAGAATATGAGAGTTTTAGGAAGCACCCCCACCAAAATAAGGCTATCCATGAGGAGGCCCTATCATCTTGAGCCCCAACAGAGGTCGAGAGACTCTAGCAAGAGTTAGCCAAACTATAGGTAGAGAGAGATCATCTAGTGGAGGATCGTCAAGAGGCCATTGGACAAGCATATGGTCTATAGTATGCTTTGGATGTATTTTACACCTCACGATCACGATCACATACCACTATCTCATTACAACTACCTCTAGATAAATGCGATCACCAAATCTCGGGGGATCTGATAGTCATAGACCATAGCAGAATTGTATATATTGATGACATGTATTCAAAATTTTGATGTATATATATAATCATTTGGTTTTTTATTATTTATGTTTATGTGTTTAATGTTAAATTATAATGTGATTGATCAAATAATCTTTGTAAGACTATTTAATAAATGTCTTCATGATTTAACATGTTTTATGTGATCTAATTAAGATTTATTCTAGTTTCTATTAGATGCAACATTTTGATTAGGTGTGTTATGTTAAATTAAATGCACCTATGATCTTATTAAAGAAAATTAAATGCATATAAGGATTCAATCTAACATAACACAGAGGATGAAATCAAATACAGTGAAACCTAAAGTAATAATTAAAAGTTAACTTAAATAATCACTTTAGTATCCAAGATGCACAAATAATTGTTTGTCAAGAATGAAGCAATGCGAGAGCACATAGAATGTCTTCTACTAACTCTAACACCATTGCTTTATAATTCACACTATTGAAGGAGATTACACATAATACAAGCGCAAGTGTATGGAATTAATAGGTTCTTTAAGAGGTGTACCATCCATTTTTGTTAACATATATGCATTGGACCTGTAACTTACATTAAATATATAAGGTCCGAACCAATTAGGGCTGAATTTTCCTTTGTAATTCAGGTCAACATTGGCATTACATTTATTTTTGGATAACACCAAATCACCTTTATAAAATATGTGATGGATGACATGGTCATTATACCTATGCTACTTTCTCCTAGATTAAGCTTGAAGGTGTTCAAGATCATTAATTCATTGTTCATCAAGTGTTTCAAGATGATGTAATCATTGTTCTCTATAAGTATTATCATCAATGAGTCCTTGAAGAGAAATCCTTAACATAAGAATCTCTAACTCCAAGAGAATTATTGCCTTGGTACCATAGATGAGGTTATAAGATGTAGTTCCCATGGATAATTGAATATTCATGTGGTAATCCCATAGTGCATATGTTAATTGCACGAACCAATACTTATTATGTTTTCTAACAATTTTCTTTAAGATTTGTTTGAGGATTCTATTAGTTGATTCAACTTGACCATTAGATTGTGGATAGTAGGGTGTTAAAAAGTGATGTTGTATGTTAAATGTGTCTAAGAACTTCTTCACATCATTGTTCTTGAATGGTGTCCCATTGTCATAAACTAACACATAAGGAAGTCCAAAGCAAGAAATAATGTGTTCCAATATGAAATGACATATTACATTGGTTGTTGTTGAATGAAAGGGAATTGCTAACACCCACTTTTTGAAATAATCTTTAATAGTGATTATGAATGTATTTTTTACAGAGGAGGGTGGTGATATTTTTCTAATAAGATCCAGACCCCAAACTATAAAGGATGAAATAGGAACTTGAGTTCGAAGTTCAGAGGCAAGGGAATGAATCAAATTTATATGTTATTGAAATTTATGACATCTTTTAACATATGCAAAGCAATTATGTTCCATATGTCTCCAATAATATCCCATGCGGGTGAGTTTTTGGTCTAATCTTCTTTTGCCAAAGTGACCACCACAAGCACCTACATGAGCTTGTTCAAGTGCTATGGGTATTTTAGATTGTTTAAGGAATCTATTTAAGAGACCATCAAATGACCATCAATACAACACATTGACAAAAATTATATACTTGGATACAATTTCTGAAGGTGGGATCAAATGTTTTTACTTGTCAGCTCAAGAAAGGTACCATATTTTAAATAATTAAATATCGTAGACTACCATTCACATGAGTCTTCTATGGTTGTTGATAATACTTCTAATTTATCCTTGATTTATGTCTTCATAACTATATGTATGATGAATGTGAAGTCTTTCAAAGGATCTTGAGGAGATATAAGGGAATTTGCACTTTCCATTACATACGCATGCTCATTATCCTTTCAAGGGATGTTGTCAATGGTAAATGATTCAAACTTCTCTAAGAAAGTCATTGTAAGATCCTTGTATTTTGATAATTTTTCATGCTTTGCTTGATATGTTCAATTTATTTGTTTAATAAGTAATTGTGAATCACCAAATATTTTAATTTCTATAGTGCCCATCATTAAAGTAGTGCACAATCGAGTGGGCAATGCTTCATTTTCAGTTGTGTTGTTCGTACATAGGACATTTAAGTGATACGATAAGGGAATAGGCTCTCCCATGAGTGGTATTATTATAACCCTTGCACTAGAGCTAGTTCTACTCTTAGATTCATCAAAATATAACTCCCATGTATTAGTTTCAATTTTCAACGTACCATTGTTAGGGAATGAATCATTATGAGTCAATGTCAAAGGAGAAGGAGCATCAACTATTTGGTTGGTCAAGGATTGAACTTTAATTGCTTTTGTGAAACAATTTTAAGGTCAAACTCAGTTCACAACATCACCCACTTAGCTAACCATCCTAATAAATCTACTTTAGTGAAAATATGTCTTAAAGGATAAAATTTTGTCATCACATGTATTTTGACATTTAGCAAGTAATGTCCTAGTTTACTTGTAGTAAATACAAGAGCCAATCATTATGTATCACTTCTCATAATCAATCAAATTGTCTCTAATATAATAAATAGGATGTTCTTGATGCAAAGCTAATACCAATCTCAACTCATCTCTCAAATTTAGATTACAAAAGACTCTATAAAATGATTAACCCAAAAATGAACAATAACTTGTGTCAATTTTAATTGATTTACAATTGCAAAATAACAAATTGCTACTGCTAATATTAGATTCAATTTTGAAAACAAAATAAAATAAATTTATTGCTATCTCATGAAACTTTACATTACAAACAATTGACTCTTCTTCCTCAACCTTTATTATTCTTTCTTTACACTATCCTTCCTTCTTTAATCTTCAACTATTTAATCTTCCCTCACTCCAACAAGTTATGACCCTATTAACCTTTCCTTTCTCCAACCACAAGCTATTCACAACACAAGAATGCTAAGTAAAATTTCATACATTTAGATTTGACAATCTTATATGCTCGAAATCCTCTATCCTCTCTTTTGGGCATGTTTCTTTGCTCATTTACATGACCCCATTCATCGGTCTCGATCCCTCTTCTCTTTATTCATTGTCTCATATGAAATTTGCATTTGAAATTCAACTCCTCCTATTATCTGTGGTCTCTTACCTCTTCTTTAGGAAGATTATTTCCCTTCAATTTATATATCTACATCCATGTCTTTGTCATGATTTAATTATGGGCTTCTCTACGCGATTTCCTTTTTATCTTTATTTTCCCTTTACAAAAAAATACTATTAACATGGGTGTCTCCCCTATGCACCCTTATGCATCTCGCTTTCACTTTTTTTTATCGACTCTCCTCCTCAAATCAACATGCAGCCCCTTCTCTTCATCTTGCATGACCATTTGGTTTGGGGCCTTCAAAGCATTCAATTTAAAATTTTATTCATTGGTGTCCTCTTTTCCATACACAATTCTACTGCCTTCTAGATTTCAACATTTGGCATATCTCCCCAGCCACTGGAAACTACGTTCAACTCTCTCCATATGTGGGTTGTTTATCTTCTATGATCTATGCAAATATTTCATTCCTTAGTACCGCATCCCTCCTACACAGACTTAGCATTACCTAGCAATCATTTGGATTCAACTCTTGGTGCTGCACAAAGTCTTCCTTCTCTCTGTCATGCCCCTCCTCCTTCAACCACTGGTCCTCTCTACCCACAAACCTACATTATATCTTATAACCTTTTTGAATGGTGTCTTTTCAAATTCACTTCATAACTGTTCAACTCCCTTTTCATTTTCAGTGTTCTATGATTTGAACCAAAGAATTTCCCCATTCTTAGCTCTCATAAAATACTTGAATTTGATACACATTAAATTGGTATTTAACCATATGGAAATATTATATCAAAATTTCATACAAATTTTCTTGAGTTGATCACCAAAATCAAATTACACTGTTTATAGAGGAAGAAAGAGAAACCAAAACAAACAAATCAAACCGAATTGCTTTTCTTTGTTGATGATGATTGCACTAAACCTAGATGCTCCTGCATCGTACTCCCAGGAAAAGAAAATATTCAAGCTCCACTTGAATGGAATGTAGCAATAGAAGAGACATGTTTGAAATCTTTTGCCTGATGTCTTTAAGTCTCTGCACATTGTCTTCTTTGGAATAGTTCCATGCTGCAATCATACCTCAATTCTCACAAAGAGTCCATTTCATCTACTGTAATCTTTCTTCACATAACACTTTCTTCAAACCACCCACTACCTAACAAAAATTCTAGAAGATGCTTCCTTTATCGGCATTCTCTCAATGGAGGAACTTTACACCTTCTACCAAACTTTATATCTACTAGAGGATAGTAGTTACAAACTCTCTTTCATGCCTGCAATAGACTTTCTCTCACAACTCTCTTGTCCTAGTGCATACCTTGTAGTCTCAGGGTCTTCTAGCTATGATACCAGTCTGATGCAAAGCTAACACCAATATCATATCATCTCTCAAATTCAAATTATAAAAGACTCCATAAAATGATTAACCTAAAAATTTATAGTAACTTGTGTCAATTTCAATTGATTTACAATTGAAAAATAACAAATTGCTACTACTAAGCTTAGATTCAGTTTTGAAAGCAAAACAAAATAAATTTATTGATATCTCATCAAACTTTACATTACAAACAATTGAATATGCTTCCTCAACATCTTGTGTCCTTTCTTTCCACTGTCTTTCCTTCTTTAATATACAACTATTCAATCTTACTTCACTCCAACAAGGCATGGCCCTATCAACCTTTCCCTACTTCAACCACAAGCTATTCACAACACAAGCATACTAAGTAGAATTTTAGACATTTAGGTTTGACAATATTATATGCTCGATGCCATTTGTCCTCTCTTTTGGGTGTGTTTCTTTGTTCATTTACATGACCCTATTCATCGATGTCGATCCCTCTTTTCTTTATTTTTTGTCTCATATGAAATTTTCATCTGAAATTCAACTCCTATTATGCATGGTCTTGTACCTCTTCTTCAGGAACTTTATCACCCTTCAATTTATATATCTACAACCATGTATTTTTCATGAGTTAATTATGGGATTCTTTACACAGTTTCCTTTGTATCTCTGTTTTCCCTTTACAAAAAAATACTATTAACATGGGCATCTCCCCTATGCACCCTTACGCAACCCACTTTCAATATTTTTTTGATCGATCCTCCTCCTCAAGTCAACATGCTACCCCTTCTCTTAATCTTGCATGACCATTTGGTTTGTGGCCTTCAAAGAATTCAATTTGAACTTTTCTTCATATGCATCCTCCTTTCCATACACAATTCTGCTGGCTTCTAGATTTCAATGTTTGGCATATCTCCCCAGCCACTAGAAACTATGTTCAAATCTCTCGATATGCAAGCTATTGATCTTATACTTCTATGATCTATGCAAATATTCCATTCCTTACCACCTCATCCCTCCTACGTGGACTTAGCATTACTCAAAAAAAAAATGAATTCAACTCTTGGGGTTGTGTAGAGTCTTCCTTCTCTCTGTCATGCCCCTCCTCCTTCAACCACCACCCCTCTCTACCCAAAAATTTGCATTATATCTTATACCCTATTTCAATGGTGTATTTTCAAATTCATTTCATAATTGTTCAACTCCCTTTTCATTTTCGTTGTTTTATGATTTGAACCACAAAATTTTCCCATTCTCAGCTCTCATAAAATACTTGAAATCTGATACACATTAAATTGGTATATAACCATATAGAAATATTATATCAAAATGTCATACAACATTTCTTGAATCAATCATGAAAATCTGATTGCACTATTTATAGAGGAAAAAAGTGAAACCAAAACAAACAAATCAAACTGAATTGCTTTTATTGTTGATGACAATTGCATTGAACTTGGATGCTCCTACACCAATTCTTTACTATTTTCATATTTGTGAGCCAATAATACTACAAGAGCATGGGCTGATACTGACATATAAAGGATAAATGGATTTTTCTACATAGTTGGTTGTAAAATAGGTGAAGTTACAAGATAATCTTTCAAACTCTCAAAATCATATTTGTAATCCTCATTCCAATTAAACTAAACATTTTTCTTAAGGAGATGTGTGAATGGTAATGTTTGATCCACTAAGGATGCTATGAAATATCAAATAGCCTGAATTCTTCCTTGTAAAGTGTGTAATTGAGAGATGTTTCTAGGAGGTGGCATGTTAATTATAGCATCAATTTTCTTCGTTTCCACCTCAATGCCTATAGAAGATATGATAAAACCAATAGTTTTTCCACTATCTACACCAAAGACAATTTTTTGGATTTAATCACATGTTGTATTTTCACATTCACTCAGATATTTTTTGAAAGACATTTAAATTGTCTTGCTGAGTCAAAGATTTGGCTAATATATCATCAACATAATCTTCCAAAATCTTATGTATGTAATTGTGAAATATCAATTTCATAGCTTGTTGATATGTTGTGCCCACATTCTTCAATCCAAAAGGCATCATTACCCAAAAAAATATTCCCCAAGCTGTTGTAAATGTTGTTTTATATTGATCTTGAGGGTTGAAAAATATTTGATTATATCCAAAAAATCCATCCATGAATGGCAATAAAGCATGTTTGATAGTCGAGTCTACTATCATGTTGATATTAGGAAGGGGAAAGTTCTATTTTAAAGATGCTTTATTCAAATCATGAAAGTTTATACAAATCCTAATATGATTGTTATGTTTTGTGATTGCAACAATGTTTGAGATCCAAGGAGAATAATCTATAGGTTCTATAAAACTAGCTTCAAGGAGTTTTTCAATCTCGGCCTTAACTAATAAGGCTATCTTAGGGTTCATTTTTCAAATCTTTTGTCAAACAAGTTTAGCATTTTTAGCAAGTAATATGTTGTGTGTTATAATGTTAGGGTCAATTCTTGCCATATGTGAAGTCCAAGAAATTTTTTTTGGAACGTCATGAAGTAAAGTTGCATGGTCCTTTTTGTTCTTCATCATTAATGAACTTTCCTATCTTAAACAATTTTTCTTCATTGTTAATATCCATCAGTATATCCATGGTATCTCGCAAAGGAAGTTAATTTTGTTTGAGAAATTCAAGGTTGTAGTCTTATTTTTCCTTGTCAATCTCACTACATTCCTCTTGGGTATGTGCAAGATCATCATGGAAAAAATAGGCCCTTAAGTGGCAATGAAAATTTAGAAAATCAGAGTTAGGAAACTTGACGTAAAAAATTGAATAAGTTATCTATATTATTTCAAAACTATTTAAGAATATAATCTATAAAAAAATTAATGTAGTTTCTAAAGTTCTACTAGGTTTATTTTATTTACTTATAAATCTTCTCGGTGAAAATTTGAAATTTCAATGTAGTAGTACTTAAATTTCAAGGAAAAAATAAGAAGTAGGTGTCTGTTTGACCACCCTAACCACAATAAAATGATTATATTTTTTTATAAGATTTTAGATATAAGTAGAGGACTCATGTCCCAATGTGATGCATATTTTTTTGTAATTTTTTTCCAAGTAAATAACTAATTATGAATTTTTTATTATGAATTTTAAAAAATATTAAAACGCGTATGTCTGACCACCTTAACTTGGTCAAACATTCATGAAATTCAGTTTTTTTTTTCATCCTATAGTATGCAAAGCATAGAATGTGACACATGTTTCAGATTCAAAAAATGTGATACCTTTTGAAAGCTATTGATGTTTTTCAATTAGCCTATCAATTAGGACTTTAGTCATAAGTCCAATAGAAAATGAATAATAATTATTTATTAAATTCAAAGTAAAGCATAATTTATATTGGTGGAAAATTGAGAATCTCCTTAAAAAACCCTTTTTTGTTTCATCAATTTTGGGTAAAAAATGTTTTTAGCCACAGGGGCCATCATATCACTTACATATTGCAAATTTTTGTCCCATAATGATCCTGCACATACCCTCTTCTCCGTCATTTTTCTTAGTAATAATCATAGTGCATTTAACCCATTTATTTTTAGGAGTAAATTGTTTGTCATAAACTCCTAGCATTTCTTTCAAGGGTTCACCATTTTTGAAAAACTCCAATGATGCTTCACAAGTTGTATGAATCAATTTTGGATGCTTCAAGGTGAGAGTTATTTTAGGGTTACATATGATGGTTTCTTGTATATTTTAAGAAGGGCAGTATCCCAAACTGGTACTTTTTGTTTCTTGCGTAGAAGGTTCTATAGGAACACAAATACCTTTTTATTTCTTTCCACATCCTTTCCCACTATAACCAAGTTGTTTCATGAAATCATAACCTTTTCCATAAAGTCTTTCCATTTATTTCAGGTTAGGTGGTTATTGATAATCTATCTCATCAAATTATTTTTAATAGATTGTATATTTTTCTAGAGTAGATGAGGTAGATTTTTGTGAATGTTCTCCTAAATTCTACTTCGACATCACTATTGGTTGTTTTTTATTTTCATCTTCTTTACTTGTAATTATGTATTCTCCCATAAACGAGGGTGTAAATTCTAAAGAACCCCAATCATCATCCAATAATTTTGACACTATTTCCATATCTTGTTTTTCCTCTTTCATAGGTTCTATGTTCAATGTTGGAATTAATGTGTTTAGAGGATGTATTCTATTTTCAACTTGTAAGAAATTTTCATGCTTGGGGTCTATTTCAACTTGGTATACCTTATTGTTATAGACATACTTCATGATACAATGAAGATTCAAAGGCATCACATGCATTTCATGAATCCAAGGTATTTCTAAAAGAATATTATATGAAAGATCATGACTCATAACATGAATAGGAGTTGTAAGGTAGCCTTTCCAATTGTAATAGGTAAATTAATCACATCGAGTGGTTTCTTTCCTACACTGTCAAACCCTTGAATTGATAAGGAGTTAGGTTAAATTTTCGATTTGTCCATGCCCAACCTATCTAAAATATTCATACTACACACATTAAGGGCTTAGCCATTATCAACAAGGGTTCTTTTTATTCTCGTTCTATTCACCTGGCTATTATCATGAATGCATCATGTTTCTTTCTCATCTCCAAGGGAGGTAGCTCATGTTGATGAAAACTAATGTCTACATTAACTATATTCATTCCTTTGATTAGAGTTTCTACATCATTCACATTTGTACTAGGGGGAACGACTATTTGTTGTAAGGCTATTTGAAGCATAGTGTGATAATTAGGAAAATTTTGAATTAGGTCCCATAGGGAAATATTTGTAGGAGTATTCTTAAGTTGTTCAACAAGATCATACTCCTTCCCACTATGCAAAGGTGAATGAGAAGAACTAGGAAAAATAGGATTAGGCAAGGGTAAAGGTGTTTTAGTTGGTTATTTTAGTTTTGGATTGTTTCTAGTGTTATATGCATGAGAAATGATATTATCATTTGATTGTTACAAAACATTGTTCTTAGGTGGTTCAAGAGTGTAAATAGGTTTTCTAAGAGTTTGAGGTTTGTGTGAAGGTGGGTAAAGGATAAGTTGAGGTTGAATCACATTACTGTCTCTTGGTTTTGGTTTTTCATAACAAGCCTTAGTGGATGAAATTTGTTGGATGAACTCCTCAAGGGCTTCATCTAACATGTCATTTTCATCACTACTAAAATTCTTGAGGGTTAGGTTAACTTGGAAAAAGAGATTTGACATAGTCAAATAACTATACTTTATCCAAGTATTTTATTAGTTTATAGGTTTTTTCAGTTTTCTTTTCTAACAAATGCCAAATGTAATACAATCTAATTGAACAATGAACTAATATTTAAAATGAAAAGTATAGGAATCTAATTCTATCCACAATTGCAATGAATGTAAACTATGGTACTTCCAATGATTTGAATGTAACATAAAGTATCCAAAACAAATAAAAAATATTTTAACAACAAATAGAAGCTCAAAAATAGGATATTTAATTCTATAAAATGTAGTTCACAATCTGCACTGGGACTAAATTACATAGAGGGGCGTATGAGTCCCAATGAGGGGTTTTTTCACAATTTTTAGTAAATTTCAAGTGATTTTTATTTTTTTTATGTTGTATGACCTATAACCTAAATGAAAATGTACATTTTATATTATTTTCAATGATTAAATATGAAAAAATGCAACCTATATGCACTTTCACTAATGGAAAATTAGAAACCCTAGAATGCCAATTAACTAATGAAAACCCTAATGCAATATTAATGTGTAAAATATAGGATTATGATGCACTCCAAATTAGTATTATGATGTTCTAAATACAAGTTCACCAAAATAAACAACCAAAAATGGGGTATATTCTTTCGTATGGTTTAGGACATAGAGCAAAACCCACTTCCTAATTATTTCATTGAAGGGAAACCCTAAAGATCTCAATCTAAAGTATACAAAGGGGAAAAGGATCTTGTAATAGGGTTGTCCTAGGGTCTGATTTTAAACTAAGAGGGCTTCATAACGAAGCTATAGGGCTTCATCACCAAGCTAGAGGGCTTCATCACCAAGCTATAGGGCAAATCAAAATGTTTAAACCTAGTATGACACAATCTTTCACTAAATGACCTAAGAATGCATGTAAAATAAAATAGAAAGTTGTAAGATGAGATGTGTGCACCTAGAAATCTATAGAAGTATAGAATGAGCTCTGAATTGATGGAAATTTTGAATTTTTGGCCTAATAGGGCTCATACGCTAGTCTGGTCATATTAGTCCTAGATCAAGGTTTCTATGTAGGAACTGGTTTCTAGAAAAAGGCTATCTGAAACTACGAAGGTCTAGAAAAATGTATGTATTGGGACTCATATGCCACTTCTAGCATATCAGTCCCATTTCATTTTTTCAAGAACTTAAAGTTTAGATCTGTGTTCCAATCTTTGTTCTTCCCTTCCAAACTGATTTTTGTGTCCAAATCTGCAAAAATACTTGCAAAAAAAAATATAGACTTGATTTTCTTATGCGGGGTTCCCCTTGATCAAACCCCTATTTTGGTTAATGAATCATGAATTTAAATAGGAATATAAACTCTAACCTTAATTGTGCCTAAGATTAGGAAATCTAAAATGAAATGCAAGCCTATTCTAATGTGCTAGAATGGGATGCATGAATAAAACACGAAGATGAATAACTAAATTTGAGAGATCTCTAATCACCCAAGTGAGCCCTAATAATTCTTGTATCTTCCTTAGGATGAGTGTAGAGTGTTAATGGAGGAAAAAATCACTTAGGAAATAAGTCATTAGGCTTGGCTTGATGGCTAGTTGTGTCTCCCCAACCTATAATCCATCATGATTCACCATAGACAACCATGATCAACCCTAAAAAATGGTAGATCTTGTATGAAAGTGAGCTGGAAGACCAGTAGAAACACTTTAATGTTGCTCCAAAACTTCAAATTTACTTGATTTTGAAACTTGAATGCTCTTGTGAAAGAATTCTTGAAGACTCTTGAATGTTTAGATCTTGAAATTGCTTGCTTGGATTTAAAACTTACTTAAAAACTTACTTATATAGGCATTTACACCTAATTTACCGTTATTTAGATTTCAAAAGCTAACATCAACCAAAAATTTGAATTAATATTTTGAATTTCTTGCTCAAACCCTAAAAGGCCCCAAATGGGACTCATGTGTGACCTTTGGCATATGGGTTTGAACCAGGGGACACATATGCCCAAGGTGGTGTATGAGTCCCAACCTATATTTTTTGGTTGTGTTAAAATTTTAAGTGCTTTTAATGATTTTGTCAAGTTTTTAGTTGAAATAAGCCTTGATATCCTAAATAATGGGTCTTAGGGACCTATTAATGATGAATTAAAGGGTATTTAATGCAAGGGTACCAAAATAGGTCCAAATTAGGCAATGGATTATACTATCTCCAAGATGGGAGTACATTTTTTGTTGCCAAAAACATGTTGACATTTTTGAGGTGGGTCAATTTGTATAAATCTCTTATTTTATTTCTTGAATGGATAGAAATTGTTATGGGGCACTAACTTAGATTTTTCAAGTCGGTTAGAGGAAGTTTTCACTTCACAATGGCTAATTGAATTTTGATATTCATGGAGAGCCATGCAAAAATCTGTAAAGGAGGTAAATTTGATCATCCCAAGCTTGTCTTGGATTTTATTTTATAAATTTTTAATGAGCATTCTTTAAATATTGGCATCAAGAATCATTATATTGATTTATAGGTAAATAAATTGGTATTGTGCTATAAAATTAGTGATCTTTTCATCATGCTTTTATTTACACTTCATTAAATCAACTAAGGTCATCTTGGGACCAATGCGTTCTTTGAAATCGTTAAGGAAGGTATCAACAAGCTCATTAAATGAGCGGATTGAATTATTTTGTAAAGAGAAAAAAAAATCCAAGGATATATCTTTCAAAGACTTAGGGA
Organism: Sequoiadendron giganteum; assembly: GCA_007115665.2. Lineage (NCBI taxonomy): Eukaryota > Viridiplantae > Streptophyta > Pinopsida > Cupressales > Cupressaceae > Sequoiadendron > Sequoiadendron giganteum. The sequence goes on along the minus strand of CM021100.1, from coordinate 272,701,598 downwards.
AAAGTTTAGCCAAGAGATTATCTTTGAAGATGATGTCACTACATAAGGTTGTATATTCCAAGATGTGGGTGCTAGGATATCTTTTTCCACCATATTTATCAAATCTAGGTTTCTTTATACCTTGTGGCATTTGTGCTCTCAATATCTCCAAGGGTAATGTATTTCTTTTGACATATTGTGAAGGTTGGCCATTTTGATTTTTGTTTAATATGGAAATTTATAGTTGGAGGGATGAAAGTTTTTGCAAAAGCTGGTTAAGGAAAAAATCATTGGTTGTTTTCTTAGATTGAGGAAAATAAGGTGGAGGTGTATATGTATTTTGAGGACAAGTTAATTGCAAGTTTCTGAGAGGTGATCAATTAGGAGATATGAGGTTTGAATTTACAAAGTTAAAATGATTTCTAGTGGAAATACCTAAAGTTAGATCTGACTCCCTATGGAAGGGTCCATTTTTGCATTTCTAAATTCAAGGAAATTAATGATTTTGAACTAGAAGACCTTAATAGAAATGTTGTGGTAATACTAGTGAACGATATCCATTTAAAGCTATTTAATTAGAATTTTTTTTCATGGTTCATTTTCTTGGTAAATTTTATACTTTATGTACCATATGTATAAATTTTGTAAAGTACATCATTTTTATGAGGTAGACGCAAAGATACAGAAAAGAGAAACTATATTATATTCATATGATATCATTTACAAGTATTTTTTACGTGCTTAGACTTATTTTTTGAGATAAAAAAGAGCTTGGAGAAGCTCTATGTAGAAAGATTTACAAAGATTAATATTCTTTCATCCCAATAGAAAAAAATGGTAAAAACGTTAGCTTGGATGATGTGAAGTTGTAACATAGTGACCATGGCTAGCAGAAAACATGATTACATTTTCTAAGGATGTGGTGGTAGAAACTATAGCCAAAAAGAAAGTAGATTTGAAAAATCTAACACAAGGTCAGTCTTTAATTTGCACCATTGCTCCCCCAAGTTGGTATACCAAGTCACAAAATTTAATCTACCACTCCATTCCATAAACCAACTCAACATCTTTCACACAGATAAGGAAGGAGCTAGTAGGCCTCAACCATTGGTGATGTCTCTCTAATGTAGTGGTCTAAAAACTAGAAAGCAAACGAAGCCACAACACCTTTTTGACATTTTTGACATGATGTTGGAGGTCCATGGATGAAGGGATGCCAAGGTCTAGAATAGCCACATCGACAATCTCCTCTAGACCCACCAGATAGTCTTTGAAAACTCCACCACATAGGGCTTGGGGATGTTCAAGTCTAACAATGATTCCACAAACCATTTGATAGAGTTTGTGTTCACATGATAGTGGTTTGCATCAAAGAATAATCTATGCCCAACACCCACTTAAATGCAGTGATGATTAAGTAGTTCTTAGTTTTGAAAAGTCGCTTAATCCTCTCATTTTTAACCTCTCATAAAGGCCACTTGATTTTTCCTACCTAGAAGCCTAATTGGAGTACCCATACCTTTTATATGTAAAAGGAAATCTTTCAAAATGAGAAGTATTTTTCATGATGGATAGGCGGAAATTTATAGAGAAAACAAACCAAAAAATTCTAAAGTGAAATCTTTTCACTATCAAAATGACATCGAGAAATGCAAGTTGGCAATCTAATGTAAAAGGGAATCATACAAAGTAGGATTCATAAAAGCTCTTAATGATTGATACAAGCACTAGCACTAATTCCATGCATCCTACCTTTCCCCATGTTTCATGTTGCCTTCTTTCTTGTTAACTAGCATTACTAAATGAAAATATCACTATTAACATGACCTCCTACATGTTTATGCAAATGTCTTCTTAGATTATTTAGGTCCCAATTTTTTATGTTGTCCTTTTTTTAAAATGGTGTACGAAGTACCTAAAATTATGCTCTCAAAGTGGAGTTTACATTTCCCAAAAAATAGGAGTTTAATGTGCATGCATCATCCCATTGGTAGCAATCCAAAGGTGAATCATGCCAACCATGCATTTATTTTGAGTATGTTTAAAGGCGATGAACATTAAAATAGCATTGGCAAGTGAGAAATATTCTAAGTATTGAGCTCTCAAAGCAAGGGTGAAATTATCTATGTAGAAGTAGTGTTCTAGAGAGGTGAACATTGAAATCCACAAAAAATTGGCAACTGAAGCATCAACTTCTAGAAAAATATCAAAAATTCTTCAGCTCCTACTCATTATGTAGATTTATTTGGGGAGGTTTCTTTTGGTAACACATAGATTCCTGAGTTGTGAAGATTTTTTTGCACCAAATTCATAAATCATGGTGATCCCAGCAAGCTAGACCTAGTAAAATATTTTGTTGATAATATTTTTGACCCAAAGCTACATTCAAACTCTAAGAGTCTATGAGAGGGAGACCTCTAGAGAGGAGTCATCAGGTTGAAAACCAAAACTATAGAGTCCCTTGGATTTATTATCTCACACTATGGTCTACCCCAATATATGTTGCCCTAGACACATGTATTCCCTAAATTGGTGGACCTTGTGTAAAAAAGCTTGAAAAAGATACTAGTCATTAATGGTGAAATTTTAAAAATCACCATTGGCATAGGGCTTGTTAGGGATATGTTGTGAATTCCCTTTGACCAAACGGTAGAGGATTTCTCAAGGAGAGACCTAGAGTATTTTTGAGCAGCAAGAAGAGAAAAATTAGCCTTTTCAAACATTGAGACACGTTGCAAAGAGAAAAGTGTGATGCCTAGTTTCCCTTTGGTGTATGGTCAATTCAATGATGATTTGCAATATGTCTTATTAATGATATCTTTTATTTATGGATTGGATTCTGATGATGAGGTGAAAATATATCAAATGGGTTTGCCCATCAAGCCTAAGAGGTAGAAGGGGTATTTTTGGTATGATTTCATTAAGGTAATTATTGAGGGGATGCTTAGGAAGCTAAGAAAATATAACTATTCCATCGAATTTAGGTATTCCTCTTTTCTTGTACATTAGATTTTACATTAGAACCCTATGTTTTTTGGGAAGTACATGGCACTAGCCATTACAGATACAATAAGGTTAGTTAAATCAGTGTTAGTCTGGACTCATGTTCTTTCAAGTACACAAGATTATTATGCCTTTTCTAATTATTTCCTAAACCTTGCTCTCCAAGATTTTTCTCAGTAGCCTATCCTCATCAAATTTTCTTATGAATATTTGGCCTGGATGAGTGAACATAGGCCTTGATTTGATTATTTTTTGTGGGCCAATTTTTAATTTTATTAGACTACATGGATTTGTAGGAGAGCCTTTTAGGTTAGTTAGGTGTGTAATAGACAAAACAATTGGACTATAAATATATTGACAATTGTCTATTGCAAATGATGCTTATGACATTGGAAAAAATAAGGTGAAGCTTTATGCAACCCCTCTCACCTTTTGTAAATGCAAAGCGGTGCTCTTGAAGATAGAGGCATGAAAAATTTTGACTAACAAGCTAGCCTATCTTGGCCTTGCTCTCATCTGTGATACATGGAAGTATAATCTAGATAGGTATCTACTCATGAAGCATGAGTTGTGGCCATACTAGGAGGAAAATTGAAATATAGAGAGGGAAACAGAAGAAACACATATTGACTTAGCCCTCCTACCATATGTGCAACCTATGTGGCCCTAATTTTATCAAATACTGTAAGAGTTTAAGATGAACATCCCAATGGAAAAGTCCATGAAGAAAAAATTGAAGAAGAAGGATTGGTTTGAAAGGAAAATAGAAAATTTTAGAAGATATCAATAAGAAATAAAACAAATAAGAACCCTACATGAAAAAATCCCAATTGATGAAACTTTCAGAGAAATTTATGATGCAAAGGTTGGGTTTGGTTTCGATACACATTCTGACTCACTACCACCATAGATTGAGATAAAAATAGAAAAGGAATAAAATAATCATGGGATAAGGAGTAGCAACCTTCCTCATCCACCAAGATATCAACAAAAGTGACACAAACCTGATTGTCTACCTGAAAGGATCTAACGGTTCGATGTGCTCAAGGTTCATTGAAATCAATGGTTGAGGGGTCTATCACAACAAACCAACCTCCTATGAAGATGAGAAGAACCAAAGGGTAAAATAATTAGGGACCTCCATAAAAATATGATGATTATGAGGTGACTTGTGTCTCACAAGCACCAACAACTCCCATAGTGTAGGTAATTTTTTCACCTGCGCTTCTTTATCCTTCTGCTTCTTTGGTTTCTCCAACCCTTTCATCCCAAACCCTTACTTATAAATGCCTCCTATCATAATTATTATTGACTCTCCTTTGGAATTATCATGCTTGGAGCAAGCATCTTCAACCACATTCATGGTTGACATTTTCATCACTATGTATGAAGCCCAAGTTTGGGCACCAAAGAAACCCATGTTGCAAGTTTCAATGCCTTTTCCTATTTCCGTGCATATGCCATTTTTCTTACCTAATTCTTCCCTCACTTTGATGACCACTCCACATACCTCACATTATTAACATGGAATTTTACTTTTTTTTCCAATACCTTTAAGATTTTCGATAACTTTCCCTAGGGTCAACCATCTAAGGATACCCCTCACTCTATTCATTATGGCCTCCCTACCAGTGTCCCTATTGTTGCATAAAGTATCAAGTCCCATCTAGATCCTTGGACTCAAATAGACTTATGCAAATAGGCTTTCATGGAAAGAAGCCTAAAGAAGTTAGCAAAGGTCAGAGCATCTCAAGCTGACTTGAAGTTAGAGGGATGTTTTGATGAAGAACGAAATTATTTAATGATTTCATCCATGAAGATGAGCTAACCTCCAAACCAAAAAGAGAAATGAAATATGAGAAATATGAGATTCAAACTATAGTCTTATAGCTAAGTGACGCATTCCATCGCAATGAGATAGGCCTCATGAAGGCCACATAGATGGTTGTATACATCGAATACCTAAGGTTGGAGAGAAAATTGAAAAAGTGAGAAGCAAAGTTAGTAAACGTGAAGGCGACAATTGAGCATCACTAGGTAGAGATAAAATAAAAAGACTCATAGGTCATTCATTTGAAGAAGGCACAAGAAAAAAGAAAGTAACAACTATGTTTCTTTAGAAAGTGCAAACAGATAAGGATCAAATTTTAGCTAAAATTGAAAATATGTCACTTTAGATCCAAACTGAGTGACAGGGAGAGAGTTTTGAAAGAAAAAATACAAGAAGTAATAGAGGATTTGCAACGAATACAAAAGGAGCTCTCCAACATCTTAGAATGATGGGATTGTGTGTAAAGATCTAAAAATGAGGTTGCAAGAAATGCAAGGCAAGTGGTCTGAAGCTTCACACCAAGTAAAGAAGCTATGTGAGTGTTATGAGAAAGAGAAGAATGAGATATAGAAAGAGTTGACCAATTCCCAATCCCAAGTAGTAGATGGAACGAATGCATAGAATCAATAGAGAAACAACTCGAAGAAAATATTGAAGAGCTCCAAAAGGTGCAACAAGAGCTATATACTATTTCAAGTCTTCAAGAACAAGGCCAATGATATCTTCAACATTAAGAACACTAATTCTAGGAAGAAATTTGAAAATCATAGGTGACTTTGATATAGAGAAATGGGAGAAAAAAAAAATTGAGTCTAGTCTGGAAGCTCGTAATTAAGAACTAGGATGGTTGCACTTGAAATTTTAGGCGCTTTGGAAACAATTAATGAGTTAGAGGAGAATATAAAGGCAAAGAAGTCTTAGGCTCAACAAGATCAAGCTATGGCACAAAGGGACAAATTTCTACCTGTGTTACAAAATTTATGCTTCTCATATTGGGAAAAGACCAAGGTCATAATGAAATCCATAAGGCCTTCTTTGAGGTTCATAGCAGATGTGTGGGAGCTTAGTACAAATGTTGGTCTGATAGTCAACCAAATCTTACATTCATTTGCTCCTCGATCTGTAGAATTAAAGAGCTTGATTATTAAGCTCTATAAAGCTATCAAAGATAATTTGTTGAGCACTGGGATACCAAAAAAAAGAGAATTCACAAAGAAAACAAGTGAATTCATAGTTTGTATCTAGGCTATGAAAGGGGCAAAAATTATGAGATTGTATTGACAGAAAAGGTCAACAAAATGCGAGAAGATTTTGAAGGTCTAATTCAAATAGGATTTCCTTCTCCTTTCTTACCTGATAAAACATTGTTAACTGAAGAACAAATCAAGGAGGCATTAGAAGGCTAGCAATGAGACTAGCCAACCTTCCAAGTGCTAGGCTTATCACCAAGTGTAGAATAAATCAAACAAATACTCCTTCCAATGGTTAGACTTTACTTTCAAATCATAGCTATGCAAACAAGATTGGGTGAGGTCTATTTTAAAGAGATAATCGATTTGGACTAGGCTTCCAAAATTTTGCATGTGTTGGTTTTGCCTACACACTAAGATTGGAAATACCTATATTCTGCATTCCTTAGGCTCTAAGGGGGTATGTGCAGGATCATGATGGGCCAAAAAGTGGCGATATGTAAGTGATATGATGGCCCATGTGGCTGACGACTTTTTTTTACCCAAAATTGATGAAATGAAAAAGGTTTTTAAAGGATATTCTCAGCTTTCCACCAATATAAATTTTCTTTACTTTGATTTTAATAAATAATTATTATTCATTTTCTATTTAAATTATGACTAAAGTCTTGATTGATAGGTTGATTGAAAAACATCTATATCTTTCAAACGGTATCACATTTTTTGAATCTGAAACATGCATCACATTCTATGGTTCATATACTATAGGATTTTAAAAAATTGAATTTCATGAAGTTTTGACCAAGTTAAGGTGGTTAGACATATGAGTTTTTATATTTTTTAAAAGTTGTAATAAAAAATTATTAATTAATTATTTACTTAGAAAAATTAGAAAAAAATATGCATCACATCGGGACATGAGTCCTTTACTTATATCTAAAATCTTATTAAAATTTATTATCATTTTATTGTGGTTAGGGTGGTTAGATAGACACCTACTTCTTGTTTTTTCCCTGAAATTTAAGTACTACTACATTGAAATTTCAAATTTTCACCAAATAGATTTAAAAAAAAAAAAAACCTAGTAGTTTAGAAACTACATTCAATTTTCTATAGATTCTATTCTTACATATTTTTGAAATAATATAGATAACTTATTCAAATTTTTATGTCAAGTTGCCTAACTCTGATTTTTTGAATTTTCATCACCACTTAAGGGCCAATTTTTTTGATGATGATCCTGCACATACCTAAGGGTCACATGTCTTTTTAAATATTTTTTGTTTATTGTTCTTCTAGGTTCATTCCTCTATAGGTGCAAGCCCCATATGAGTTGCTAGAAACTATAGAGATTTTATTCACTCTAAATATTTTCATATGTTATATCTAGTCTTTTTACCCCACAAGTTTTCCAGTTGTTACCATTTTTGGTCTTTGCTGTTGGCCCTACCATGTGTGATTTTCACACATTTTTTCAAGGGTCATGAGGTTCTTTTTTATAAATATCAAAAAATTGTTCCATGTAGTGGCTACATGGCTTTTTGATATTGCATCGCTATCAGACATGGAGTGACACACATGGCTACAACATGGGGTTTTTCACCAAGCAGCTTAAAGGAGTTTTAATAAATGTTCGCCATTGCACCACATGACCTAAATTTTGTCAAAAAAGTTTATATAGTGTTACAAATGGAATATTCAAAGAATGTTGCTAGGTGTTGATGTTTTATTCCTTTTCCAAGCGATCCTAGATGTCAGTATCCGCTTGATAATGCCATTGCTAGTCGTAGATGATCAAATCATATTTTTCTAGTCAAAGTTTTCACAGTGCTACATTTTTTCTCTAACACAAAATATTTTTAACAACTCCTAGATTTGCAGATCAAAAAGTTGTTACAAAAATCATCAGATGAAGTAGCTCAAATTTTATTGCCGAATTTTTCATAATCTGATTTGATCTTTATTAGGGTTTTGGAGTAAAATTTTATTGCCACTTGTTAGGGTTTATTATTTAGGTGGTGGAGAGTTCTTTTTGCTTGTTCACTTCCCTTGTCTTATAAAAGGGAATTTTTGAGCCTCTATAAATAGTTCTAGAAGGGAGATACAAAATATAGGAGGTGGAATATTTCTTACAAAACTTTGTTTCCTTGTATCAATTTTGTAATCGATTTTCAAGATAACCATTTAAATCATTTATCCAACTTTATCATCTTTTGTATTGTTTTCTAGATAAATTAATAGAAGGAAGGAGATGTATTAGACTGTGCATATATTTCCTTTATCCTATAGATTCTTTTTTGTTCACACATATTCATGCTATATGCCATTTTTATCTTTCAAATTTAGTCTTGATAATTAATTCTTAGTTCTAGATTTTATATTTTCTAACTGAGACCCAAAGTGAATTGGACCATGTTTTGATACTCTTTCATTTCTTGTTAAATTTATGTTAGATCTCATACAATGCTATTGGGGAAAAATAGATCTGTAAGGGTTTGAAGCATCATATTCAATCCCAAATTTACCATATTCTAGCAAATGTTAATGGGTGTTTCCTATGAAAGGATCTAAATGATTTCTTTGTACTCATATAGGCCTTAGTTGTTCATTCTTCTTTCAAAAATTAAGGGTCTATGGAATTATGTGTTCATTTTATCAAAATTAAGAATCCTTTATGGTTTTTTAAATTTTGTAAGATATTTTTGGTGCATTTCATTAGTTTATCTTATTTTCTACATTTACTTCCCCTTTTCCCAAATCAAAAGGAAGAGTTGGCTTCTTTAAAAATCTTGGAGGTCATTCAATAGAATGTAATCGATCCCCATCTATTTAATTTCCCATAAGTTTCTTTGGAGATTTACAAGATTTTATGATCAATAGTATGCAAGGAATACAAAACATACCCAACAATGTTGTTAGGACCTGGAGATAATTAAAAATTCACCTATGAAAGAAAATTATCTAGGATTCAAGGAATGGGTGTTGGAATAAGGAATAAATATAATAGCTCTAGTTTGATAGGAACAAGAGATTAATGAACCAAAAGATCCCGTTCTTCTCAAAATAATAATGGAGGAGTTGCATCATGAACAACAAGGTGAGGTTGAGATGGTTGAATACCAATTTCAACATCCAAGTAATAGAGATAATTTTATTGAAGAGCATTTGGAGGAGTCTCACCCTGAAGACATAACTAAGGGTAAAACTCATATACCATTTGAAGTCCTACGTGAATGACATCAGGATACCAAAAAAATTTATATACCATAATCTTATGAATATGAAGTACATGAGGATGTAAGGGAGGGGTTAGCTGAAGATAAATCAAAAGAAAAGAAGGATACAAATCCGAGTTAAAGTAATGAAGAATTACTTCAGAAAAAAATTGATATAGAAGAAATCCTAAGGGATGAAGAAATTGAAAGTAAACTGAGAAAGGGACTTACTAAGGTGATAAAGATTAAATTATAGAATAAGGTCCTAAAGGCCGAGGACCAAGTGAACATATACCAAAATGGTTAGCCAAGCAATTAAAACTATTAATGCAAGTGTAGATGATACCTATGGACTTAAAAAGTATAATGCAAGAGGTGGAAAAAATATCCTAATGCTAAGTCTAATATTAGGAATGCAATAAGAAGAAGTGGAGATGGTAGAAATAGCATATAGATTGTTACATGTATAGGGGAAAAGGATAAGTATGAAGTTACTACCTTGTATTACCACGTGTCAACCATTTATCCAAGGCATGCCTCATGGGAGAAGGATATTAAGGAAACGAGACTGAACTTAGAAGTAACTACTACCCATATGAGAAAGGAAAAACAAAAAAAGAAGGAATTGAAGGAGACAATATCCTAGATTTAGAGTTTCCTTAGAGTAGTGGCTCATCTAAGTCAATTTTTGTGAAAAATAACTCCCAATCTAGTATTATTGTCTAATGAAAAATTGGATTCAATTGATAATGTCAAGCATGAAGAAAAAATTCTTGATATATGGATGTGAGATATGATGAAGCAAGGTTTAGAATCCATAGGAGAGGCTATAGGGATATTTTGAAAATAAATGTATTTTCTCATAGAGGTCATAAAGTTGATAGCTATTTGTAATGATCACATAGAAAAATTAATAGAGTTTAAAATAATGGCAATCATTTAGAGGATGGATAACCAACTCCTACAAGAAAAGGTAGCCACAAAGTAAGATATCCCAAAGATAAATACTTGGGGTTTGTAGTTGAATTAGGAAAGGGATTGTATGGAACAATATAAAGGAGAGTTGGAAATACTCATTAAGAAGATTGAAAAGATGATGAACGAAGATTTATTTTTCCTTGATTCTCTCACTCGAAAGGTATGTGATAGAAATACCTTAGGATAGGGAGATGAAGGAAAAAATATTTAAAGCCATAATTGATTAAATATTTAACAATCTAGTTGCATGGATGAATGGGGAATCAATGGAGGATGTCATAAGGGTTTAGAATGAAATAGTAAAATATGAACTAGATGCGAGAGAAAAGAATGAAGAGATCAAGGTAGTCTCTGAGGTTTATGCTCAAGAGAACTTCAAATGGAATCTCTCATGGAAGGTGCATTGAGAGGATATGAATAAATTTCTACTACCATTCAGTGAATATAGGTTTAGACAAGGAGAAGGAATCTTGTTGAGGAAGCAATTGATGGTGAATGACTAGTGTTCTCTATTCTAAATTTCGAATGATGAGTGATTATGTTACTAAGTGTTTGTGTAATTTCTAAGGGAAGCTAAAGGAAAGTGAAGGATAGGGTGAAGAGCACACAATATTTTGAGGGGGGTTGAATCACTAGATCAAACCAATTTAAAACTCTTTAACTCAAGACATATATCAGACATGAAAATTGAATAAAATAAGATACTAATAATCAAGTAGAAACATAAACACACACATTTGCAAATGAGAATACTAGATACATGAAAAACCAAGATGGGAAAAACCATGATGAGAACAACTACTTCGATCTACTATCCAAATCCATCCTCACAAAGCATGAATATACAAGTGAATTTTATAAAATATAATATACATTGAGATTCTAATGATTAAATTTGTTTCATTTGAATGTGAAAATTCCATCTCAATAAGAAAGGATGAAAATTTATCTTCTAAGGAAGGGTATGTTGAGTACTATAAAGATAAGGATGATTAATATGATGTATTTGATTATATTAAAAAAATCTAATCTCATCCCTTAAAAAATATAATTCATTAAATTAAAGCTATGTATGTTGAGCACTCATAATTTTAAATACTTAGAAAAATCTAATCCCAAAGTCAACATGATAACAAATTCAAAGAATTATATTAAGCATATATGATAAGAAGTTATAAATAAACATAAGAGAATGTTTGGTTTCATTACGTTACCAATATAGTATGAATATGAGTAGTGAATTTGATATGAAATCAGATAGAGCCTACAAATATTTGTTCCAATAACATTGGAATGAGAACCCATTAAAGCAGTTTCCACACATGATAAACATGACAAGGAAAGGGTAGCAAAGGGAAGAGATGAATGCAGGGAAGAAGAAACTAAATATGATGCATTTGATTATGAATACATTAAAGAAGAAACTAAATATAATGATTATGATACTATTGTTGTCTAAATGAGTACAATTTTCCCACTCATAGTTTTCAAAACTTAGCAAAATCTAATTCCAAAATCAACATGATAACAAAATCAAAGCATTATATTAAGCATGTATGATAAGAACCTGAAAACAAGGAAATAAGTGTTCTCTATCTTTTAGGAGATGGAACACTAGGGTTTAGGGCCTATTTAACTTAGTTTCACTTAAGGAAACCTGAGGGATCTCAATCTAATGATGGAATGAGGGAAAAAGATCTGAAAAAGTTTATCCTAGGGTATGATTAAAGACTAAAGAGGGGTTCACCGTCAAACTAGGGCTTGGAAAGACTAGTAACATTCACTATCAAATGACAAAACCTAATGATGTGTAAAACTCAAATGAATTACCTAGAAATGAATGCAAATCAAGATAGTAAACTAAAAAAGTACAAAGGTGCACTTGGAAAATAATAGAAGATTAGAAAAATGTCTAAAATATTGAAAATAATGATTTTAATGCACACTAGGACTCATATATCAGGATGGGTGATTTAGTCCCATATTAGGGTTTTTGGGTAGGAACAAAAATCTAGTAGTGACAAGTTTGGAACTCCTAAAATATAGAAAAATCCCAATACTGGAACTCATATGCCAGAAGTGGCATATCAATCTTGCTCATCTTTTTTGGAAGGTCAATATTTAAATATTCTCTCCTATCTTTTCTCTTCCTCTTCAACCTAATTTTCAGATTGGAAATGTTGAATTCAACTATGTAGGTGTCTTTTATTGATCTTCTAAACAAGGTGGCGACTTTGAAAACATGAAAAATTATTCCAATCTCTCTATTCAATTTTTCTTCAACCTAAATCTACGAGTCACAAAATAAAGACAGGTAAAAATGTTGTTTTGTTAGTGGATAGGGGCTTTCCTTGGTAAAAACCCATTTTGGCAATCAAACCTTGAAATGAAATAGAAAGGAGGAATGATGAATGAACAATATTATATGTTTCAACTCACCAAACCCTTGAAGAAGATGTTGCAAACATGTATGAAATTGCTACAATGGATGTAGATCTTGAATCTTTCTTGAATTATTTGGATGTTGATTTGAATGCTTGCTTGAATCATAAAACCCTACATCATAAATGTTAGCTCAAAAATAAACATGATGAATGATGACTTTGACATGATTCTCCAAAATTCATGATAATCACTCTTGAATTCTCTTGAATGCTCTTGTAGACTCTTTTAATCACAATTTTCTAGAATTAATGAGTACTTGAAAGCTTTTAAGAGAAATATGTGAAATAACCCTCTATTTATACTTGTTTATGCCAATTTTTTTGAAATTAAAACACTACAAACTGACATTAGATCTAGAAGAATAAAATCCTTCCAAGAATTTGAATTTAATTTAGGTCTAAGCTAAGTAGGACTCATACACCAGTTGGGGAATATGAGTCCCATTAGGCTAATCTTGGGAAACATTTTTTAAGAAATGCTTATATTAATGTGAATTTCAAATTGGGGCCCCAAAATATAGGTGGGACCCATATGCCGAAGGAGGTGTATGAGTCCTAGATCACTTAATGAGGCCCATACAATCTAAAAACATTAAAATTTGATTGGTCACTTGATATATGTCAGGATTATCCTTAGAAAGATGTATTAATTAAGGCTTGTGGATGGAAAATAAGGCCAAATAAGGCATAAAGAAGCTGAATTAATTAATAAAACCATAGATTAGTGTGAAACTATAAGAAATCACTTTACAACACGCTAAATAAGGCACAAGTAAGTCCATTTAGTTCACAAGAGCCCAAACAAGTGAAAAAATGTAGAGGGATACATTTTCCTACACTACATTTAGCCCCCACTTTAGTGAGAGGAAAAACTTGCTTCAAAATCACACTAAAATAGATGAAACTCACATCTAGAGGGGTCCCAATGTGCCAATGGTAATAAGATAGGATGAAAATGAACAAGAGGGTTGCACAAGCCTCTAGGATCAAGATCCTAAGGTAAATCAACATAGGCACAAAAGAACACACATGAAAAATGATACAAGGAGCAATAATGAGACACAAGCATAGACTGCCAAAGATGTAAGGAAGAAAATAAAATTAAAATGAAAAACAAAAGAGGTTGATTAAGCTTCGATCATTTTCCCCACATGATGTGGATTAGATCTAGTTTGTTTGTCCAAGAAATTTTACAAGTGCAGCATGATTTCCACCATGCATACCAAATGCATGCTCACAAGGGCTTGTGGAACCTCAAACCATCCACTAGGTGATCCCCTAGCAAGACACACACACATGTGGCCGATACGCATTGACACAGACAAACAACTGGCTATGGGAAAGTCATGCCTAATTTTGGCTCCCATATGTAAAACCATACCAAAGCTATACCTCCTAATATCTTTGGTAAGGCACCACACAATAGTGAACTTCAAGCTTCATGAGGCAAGCAAAGCTTCGTATTCTTGAACCTCATAAACAAATTGTACATAAAAAATAGTGTAAAGTATGTTCAAAGGATTTTTTATTATTTCATGTAAGGTCTTAACTTAGGGAACATTGCACCTAATGTCTCCAAGAGAGGACCAAACAAAGAATAGAAGATTCTTAACTTAGTGGGTGTAGTGTGTCACATCAAGCCACAAAGAGGAATATAATATGCTAAGAGAGATCATGCTCTTGAGGGACATCATACCCAATGTCACCTCAAGGAGAAAGATTCATCACATGAAGTAAGAAGACTATATAATGAATCATGAATTGAAAAATACAAAAGAATAATGCCAATGTATGCCCCCACTTTAAAGAAATTGCTAAACACCATGTTTTAATAAATTCATTTAAAGTAGAAAATAATCAATGCTAACAATAAGGAGGACATGATAGCTTACTTGGAAATCCCTATGCCAAGTCATATGTTTCTAAATGAAGCTATGTCATGAAAAGGGATTTCCCCCACAATTAAATCCTAAAATGACAGAAGGGATCCACGAATTTGGGGTCAGTATGTTCTTGCTACAATGTTATCATAGAGTGAAGAGGCATCATCATCCCCAAAATACACAAGGAATGAGAAGAATGACACAAAGAGATCAAAAACAAAGAAAATATTACAGGTCAAAATAGAAGAGACTTAAATGTGTTGACACCTTTTTTCATCCCCAAAAGGAAAACATAAGACAAATATAAAGATATAGATAAAGGAAAATATTTTGGGTCAACATGAAAGAGACATGAATGTCTCGATGCCTTGTGTCATACCCAAAAGGAAAACACAAGAAAAATAAAAAATTATAAAATGCTTATGACATAGAGAAGAATGTAGATACAAATAGAGGAATTTCACAAAGAGAGAGAGACATAGAACAACACGGGAAGATCACATTACACACATGCAATCACACACAAAGCATGAAAGGAAAATAATGCAAAAGACTAGTAAGGCACATGCAATTCAACCTATTAATAGGTCATCCACATCCCAATCATTTTCATCACATATATAAGGAAAACATGTAGACAAAGGGACAAAAAAAATGTGCTACTAGGACAAGGCTATCGAATTCTTTCCCCCACTATGTGCAAGACAAGTGTGAGCCGAAAGATCTCCTTGCATTTTGAAATGATTTGTAATTGATGTAAAGCATGTAATAGTGAGAATATGATGATTCTAAAACTATTACAATGGAAAGGAGTGAAAGGATATGCTTTAAGGGATTATTTCTATGATGTAAAACTTTTTAAATATATGTTTTAAATCATGATAGTCATCAGTGTTGTGTCCAAGAAATCGATGATATCGACAATGTGGAACATTTACATCTTTAGGGTATAGTTTTGGATTTTTTCTCATGGGTGGTAATGTTCTTTTAGTGGAAAATGGTGGACATGGGAATTTTAGTTTCCTTAATTTGTAAGGCCTTCGTTGTTTTCTAGATTCACCAACTTTGTGTGTTGTGTGTTGAGGAGGGGACGTAAGACAATCCTATCATCCTTATCATCATTACGAGGCATTGGTTGTTCTTTAGAAAGGAGGAAACTTATGTTGAGAGGAGGATATTGATATCCTAACCCTTTGGTATTTTCAATTGGTATTTTCTTTAAGAGGTGATGAATTTCATGTTCACTTGTTGTATCGCATCCTTTTTTTCTTAAAATCGTGAATCCTTTTCCATATATCCCTTCTAAGTTGATGGGAGTGTTTGTAACTTTGTTAGGATAGAATGGTTGAGTTTTTTCTTTACTAGAGGAACCAGGTTCACCTATTGTAGGGAACTTAGGCTTAGTTTTTGTTTAAAGTTTAGGATGTAAAGGACCAAAAATCTCAAGTCGTGGGATGATGGGAGGTGTTGGTTGTTTCATTGAAGGATAAAAGGATGCATTAGTCTTGAGGTTGTTAAGGAAATAATTTAGGAAGTTGTTCATATTGGCATCATATTCTCCAATGATGTCAACACCATGAGGAGGACATGCATTAGAAGTTGAGTGAGCATGAGTAAGTTCAATTTCATTATGGTCATTTCCAAAAGCACAACTTGACACATCCACTAAATATTTCAAGGATATCCATAGTTTACCAAAGAACATATCCATGATCAAATGAAATGAAATAAATTAGAATGTAATTTTGAGACTATGTAATGCATGTAATGAACTAAATGAAGCTAGATGCAATGAAATTAATGAAACACAAATTTTTCAAATTGAAATAGATAACTAATAACAACAAACATAAACATAGAAATAGAGAATTTAATGCTAGAAAATGTAGTTTAAAATATGAAACAAGACTAAATTTCCTAGAGGATCATATGATTCCCAATTAGGGTTTTTTAGGGATTCAAATGGTGATAAAAAGTAAACATAAAATACCTAGAAATCACAAAAAATCACATGTACTAGGACTAAATCGCCTAGAGGGGCATATGAGTCCTAGATTAGAGTTTTTGCATAAATTTAAAAAAAAAATGATTGAATGTTATGTTTTCTAGTTTGTATGATGTCTATTCTAAGTAAAATTATAGTTTTTAGATGAATTTAAATGATCAAAGATGCAAAAGTGAAACCTATATGCACTTTCACTAATGCAAGATTTAGAAACCCTAGATGTAAATTAACCATTGCAACACCTAATGCAAAGTTAATGTAAGCTAAATCTAGGACTATGATGCACTCCAAATAATAAAATGAAATATTCTAAAGGGCAGGTTCACCAAAATAAAAATAAGGAAATACATGTTCTCTATCGTTTAGGAGATGGAACAATAGGGTCTATGGATTATTTCACTTAATTTCACTCAAGGGAACCCTAGATATCTCAATCCAATGATGGAATGAGGGAAATATATCTGCTAAAGGTTATCCTAGGGTATGATTAAAAACTAAATAGGGGTTCACCACCAAGCTAGGTCTTGGAGAGACTATTAACATGAAATATCTAATGAAAAAACCTAATGATATGTAAAAATCAAATGAATGACCTATAAATGAATGCAAATCAAAAAAATTAAATTGGAAAAGTATAGAGGTGCACGTAGAAACCTATAGAAACTCGAAAAAAAAGGTATGAAATATTGAAAATGTTGATCTTAATGCACACTGGGACTCATATGCCAGGTTGGGTGATTTAGTCCCAGATTAGGGTTTCTTGCCAGGAACACAAATCTAGTAGTGACAAGTCTGGAACTCTTGAAATCTGGAAAAAGACTTGTATTGGGATTCATACACCAGAAGTGGTGTATCAATATTGCTTAGATTTTTTGGAAGGTCAAGATCTTAATTTTCTCTCCTATCTCTTATCTTCCTCCTCAATTCGATTTCCAAATTTGAAATGTTGAATTTTTGTCTGGAGGTGTCATTTAGTGATCTTCTAAACAAGGTGGAAACTTTGACAAATTTTCTAACTTGATAACTCTCAATATTTCTCTTCAATGTTTCTTCAACCTAAATCTACAAATCACACACTAAAGAGAGGGGAGAATGTTGTTTTGTTACTGGATAGGGTTTTTCCTTGGTCAAACCCTATTTTGATAATCAAACCTTGAAATGAAATGAAATAGAAAGGAGGAATGACGAATGAAAAAAATGATATGTTGCAAATCACAAAATCCTTGAATAAGATACTACAAACATGTATGAAATGGCTACAATAGATGTAGATCTTGACTCTTTCTTGAATGAATAGATCTTGATTGGAATGCTTGCTTGAATCATAAAACCCTACATCACAAATGTTAGCTCAAAAATAAACATGATGCATGATGACTTTGACATGATGCTTGATACTTAAATAATGCTCCAAAATGCTTGATAATCACTCTTCAATGCTCTTGAATACTCTTGTAAACTCGTGTAATCATAATTTTCTAGAATGCATGAATAATTGAAAGCTTAGGATAAAATATGTAAAATAACCTTATATTTATACTTGTTTATGCCAAATTTGTTTAAATTACAACACTATAAGATGATATCAAATCTAGGAGAATAAAATCCTACCAAGAATTTTAATTTAATTTAGGTCTAAGCTAAACGAGAATCATGCACTAGTTGAGGTGTATGAGTCCCATTAGGCTAAGATTGGGACACATTTATAAAGAAATGCTTATATTAATGTGAATTTCATATTAGTGCCATGAAACCTAGGTGAGACTCATACACCCAAGATTGTGTATGAGTCCTAGATCACTAAATCTAGGCCATACAATCCAAAGTCATTAAATGTTTATTGGTCACTTGATAAATGTCAGGATTGTCCATTGAAAGATGCATTAATTAAGGTTTGTGGATGCAAAATAAGGCCAAATGAGGCATAAATAAGCCCAATTAATTAATACAACCCTATATTACTATGAAATTTTAATAAATCACTTTACAACATAATAAATAAGGCATAATTAATTCCATTTAGTTCACAAGCGTCCAAACAAGTGTAAAAATGTAGATGGATACATTTTCCTACACTACAAAACTAATAAAGAAACATAAGTTAATGTTTAGTTTCATTATGTTAACACTATAGTATGAATACGAGTAATGGATTTAATGTGAAATTAGATAGGGCCTACAAATTTTTGTGCCAATAAAATTAGAATTGGAACCCATTAATTCACATGCAGCACACGATAAACATGACATAGAAAGGGCATCAAAGGGTAGAGATAAATTCATGGAAGAAGAAACTAAACATGACCAATTTGATTATGAATGCATGGAAAAAGAAATGAAATATTATGATTATGATACATAGTTGATTAAAAAATTCAACTTAAGAAAATAGTTTTAGTCTAAATGAGTATCATTTCCCAACTCATAATTTTGAATACTTAGCAAAATCTAATCTCAAAATCAACAAGATAAAAAAATCAAAGCATTATATTAAGCATACATGTGATAAGAAGTGATAAAGAAACATAATAAAATGAAGGAAAATGTAAATCACATGTATAAAGACTTGACATATCTTCAAATCTAATCTTGATTTGAGAAACTACATAATTATGTGTAGATTTTTTATTCTTGCATCAAACACCTCAAGAATTAGATCTTTTTATGAAGTTGCTTCATTTTCATTGTTCAATTGTTTATAACTCTAATATAATTACTATAAACTACAAAATTAACCAATCTATAATTCTAAATTTTAATAATAAAACATAATTAACATTGCAACACTACAAACATTAAAATTTGAGTTCATATAATAAAATTTGATATAAAAACTTTGTTATTTCCTCCTTCCTAAGTTGGAAAACCAAAAAAGGTGGTGCAAATGCGATGGAATGTGTAAAAATACATGTTCTTTACCCAAAAGCATGAATTTTTTTTTTTTGTTAGATACTATGTAGACACGAGAGAATAAGAAATCATGTGATCCTAGATCATGAGTGTCCTACCTTATTATAATTTTTAGAGCAAGCCAAATTGTGCTCACATTATAACATGAGCACACTTTGGTGTGCTCTAAACAATGCAAAATTTTAACATTTTCATATTTGTGACAACCAAAAAATTATCCCTCTATATTTTCATGGTTGTTTGGGCCTCCCTTGTTAAATCAAACTGAATGTTTCCTTGATTCAATGGTGTAATGTGTTTAGCACATTCACATCAAGTCTTGGGCCCTTGTAAAATAAATGGACTTAGTTGTGACTTATTTAAGGTGTTGTAAAGTGTATCTTAATACTTTCACACTAATCTAGGTTTTTCATTATTATTGGGCTTCTTTATCCCTTATTTAGCCTTATTTTGCATCCACATTCATGCCTTAATTAATGCATCTTTCCAAGGATAATCCCAACATAAGCAAACATCCAATAATAATTTAGGTGTTTTCATATTTATGACTCAGATTTAGTGATCTAGGACTCATATTCCACCTTAGGCATATGGGTCCCACCTAAGTTTTGGGGCCCCAATCTAAATTTCACATGAATCTAATAATTTATTGAAAACTATGTCCCAAGCTTAGCCTAATGAGACTCATATGCAACTTTTGGCATATGAGTCCTGTGTGGCTGAAACATTAATTAAATTGAAATTATTGGTGGGATTTTATTCTCATAGATCTCATGTCGGCTTGTAGTGTTGTAATTTCTATTAATTTGTTATAAAAAAGTATAAATAGAAGGTTATTTCATTCATTTTTCTCGTAGAAAGTTGAATAAGCATCCTTATAGAAAATTTGGGTTCACAGGAGCATTCAAGAGTTTACAAGAGAATTCAAGAGCCCTCAAGAGATTATTATCAAGTAATTTGGAGCATTATTCAAGTATCAAGCATCATGTCAAAGTCATCATGCATCATGTTTGTTTTTAAGCTAGCATTTGTGATGTAGGGTTTCATGATTCAAGCAAGCATTCATGTCAAGATCTGAAAAATTGAAGAAAGATTAAAGATCCACAACCATTAGAATCATCTCATACATGTTTGCAACACTTTATTCTTAGGGTTTGGTGAGTTGCAACATATAATTTTATTCATTCATCATTCCTCCTTTCTATTTAACTTCATTAGAAGGTTTGATTACCAAAATATGGCTTAACCAAGGAAAACCCCTTTTCTACTTACAAAACAACATTTTTATCTCTCTCTAGTGTGTCATTTATAGATATAGGTTGAAGAAATATTGAAGATAAAGATTAGAAATGTGTCAAATGTGAAAAATTCTCAAATTTGACACCTTGTTTACAAGATCATTAAATGACACCTAAAGAGAAAAATTTGACAATTCAAATCCAGAAATCAGGTTGAGAAGATAGAGAATAGATTGAAGAGAAGATTTTGATCTTGATCCTCTAAAAAATATAAGTAGGGTTGAAATGCCACCCCTAGCATATGAGTCCCAGTATAGGTCACTTTCCAGATTTCTAAAGATCCAAACTTGGCATCATCAAATTCTTGTTTCAACATAGAAACCCTAATCTGTGACTAAATCACCCAACTTTGTCTATGATTCCTATTGTGCATTAAATTTAGTATTTCTAGCATTTTAGGTCTTCATTCAAGCTACTACAAGTTTCTAGGTATGCCACTTTAATTTCCTAGTTTACTATTCTATTTTGCATTCATTTCTAGGTCATTTATTATAGTATTGCATATCATCAAGTTTCATAATTAGATATTTCAAGTTACTAGTCTTTCAATAACCTAGTGGTGAACCCTTCTTTAGTTGTTAATCATACCCTAGGATGACCTTTATCATATGTCTTTCTCTCATACTATCCTTGGATTCAAATCTCTAGGGTTTCCTTGAGTGAAACTTAAGTGAAATAGGAGGAACCCTACCCTTGTTCTCCATCTCCCAAAATATTAGAGCCCCGTATTTCCATTGTTTCATTTTGGTGAACCTACATTTATAACACCTTAATTCTGATTTGGAGTGCATCAAATTCTACATCTAGCTTGCATTAACATTGCATTAGTTAATTGGCATCTAGGGTTTCTAAATCTTTCATTAGTAAAATTTCATATAGGTTGCATTTTTGTATCTTGCATAACTAAAATTGAATTAAAAAATACATTTTCATTTAGCCTAGACATCATATAAACTAGAAAACATAACATTACCATATAATTTGTTGAAAATAGTGCAAAATCCCTAATCTGGGACTCATATGCCCTCTAGGTGATTTAGTCTCAGTACAGGTGTGTTTTCCTAATTTCTAGGTATTCTATGGTGATTGTTATTCAACATTCAGATCCTTGAAAAATCTTGATTGGGACTCATATGCCCCTTTGGGAGATACAGTCTGATTTCAAATTTTAAACTACATTTTCTAGCATTAAAAACTTTGTTTCTATTTTTTTGTTTGCTACTATTAATAATCTATTTTAGTTTGTAGAGTTTTTCTTACTTTCATTTTATTGCATCTAGCTTAATTTCATTTGAATAAAAAATAGAGTATAGAATTTAGCTTGTGTTTATTACATCATGCATTTCCTTCATTGTCCCTTGTACGAGCTTTTCTACTTAGTGTCCTATTGCTAATACTAAAGTGAGATGCAATTTGAGACTCATGTAATCCTACAATAGCATAATTGTCATGGATCTTGGGTTATCTATCTCTTTCACTAGTAGTGTTGACACTATTTCACTAGGTACAAATCATACCCTTAACAACTCTTTTTCTTCAAGTAGTGTGATAAGTGTTGAGATAATTTAGTTGCTAGTATTCTACAAGAAAACATAATCCAAATTCATGAAGACTTATAAAACCTATAAAATCAAATTAGTACTGAAATAATTTCAACCACTACTATCCTTGTCATAGATAACATACATTGCATGATTGAAAGTGAAGACGAAGTTTATATTATACATATAACTTAGTTCAAATTTTTGGGAAATGTCTTACCTCAATAACTAGTTGTGCTTTACCTTGAAACAATTTCCAAAGTCATGAAGGAACTAAAATTCCTCCTCTTACAACCATTCTATCTATTCCTACCTACACCAACCCTCATGTTACAAAAAAAATGCAATCTACTAGTAATTTCATTCCTACCTTGGGTATTCCCGCTAGTATTCCTAGTACCTTTGTGGTATCACATGTCATATCTCCTACCACTTTACGTCCCATAAGAATTCCATTCACTTTCCCCTTGAACACATACACACCTCCACCGTATTCACCTCCATATCAAAATGCAAAAAACTATCCTTTCATAAATCAAATGTTGCAAACTATTTCATCCCTACAAACATAAGTTTCCACTATAAACCAAAATCAAAATGGTCAACCTACATATTATGTCAAAATAAGTCCCTTATCC
The DNA here is from genome assembly GCA_007115665.2 of Sequoiadendron giganteum. Taxonomy (NCBI): domain Eukaryota; kingdom Viridiplantae; phylum Streptophyta; class Pinopsida; order Cupressales; family Cupressaceae; genus Sequoiadendron; species Sequoiadendron giganteum. The sequence continues at coordinate 272,678,683 of CM021100.1, read as the reverse complement.
TTGGAGATATTGAGAATTTTGATGCCAAAAGGTATAGAGGTATCTATATTTGAGAAATATGGAGGGAAATAGATCCTTCAAACCATGTTTCCACTTATACTACCTTATGTAGTGACTTTATTCTTGAGGATAAGATCTTCACAAAGCTTTTCCATAGATCCTTGAAGGGTACTACCTTAGAAAGGTTTTTCTCATTATTGAACAACTTAATTTGTTCATTTAAAGAAAATGTTGAGGCCTTTATAAACCATTTCAAAGTACATATGACTCCTAATATGACCTTAGCCGATTTTGATATGTAAGAAAAAAGAAGATGAAAATATTACTAACTTTATTTCATGTTACCAATTGCTTTATTCCCAAATCGATGTAAATATTCCCAACCCTCACCTTCAAAGGATGTTAATTGATAACTTGCAAACTAAGATACAAGATAATATTACCATGATGAATTTTCCCTCCTTCGTACACTTATGGACTACCCTTCGTGATTATCAGAACTCGATTAGTAGTCGTGACACAAAAACCACCTCTAGCCATCTTGAGAAGTCTAAATCCACAAACCAAAATAATTATCTACCTTTCATAAAATAGCGTAAAGGATTTCTCAAACTAAATCCCCCTCAAAAAATGACTTAACAATATGATACCCAAGTGGTTTCTATAAGGAAGATGACTCTTTTGCATTTGGGGATCTGAATAGGTAATTCACTTCCTTACCTAATACCCTCAATAACATAATGTCACAAATTTTAGAATAGAAAATGATCACCTTACCTCCCTTAAAAATATCGATCCTAATAATCCTTTACCTCCAAACTTTAGATTGAATTCTTATTGTCATTATCACCGAAAATATGGACATGACATGAAACATTTTAAGTGTCTTAAACATCTTGTACAAGACCTCATTGCTTTCAATCAACTTTCAGTTGGCAGTGTTAATGATCAAGGAAATAAGTCCATTTTCCCTCAAAAAACTTGCAAATCTCTACCAACCCCATGCCAAATCATAATATTTCATTTTTCAAAGCTAGTGAAACTACAAAGAATGATATGATGATAAAATGGATACTAATAAACAAGATCGTATAGAATAAAATTTGATCGATGGTTTGGTTGCATTGGTCGAAACTCAACATCGTACGAGTTGAACTAAAGAACCTCTTAACATTTCTTTATCCTCACAAGATATACTTAAACATGCACCTGATGGTCCTCTTTACATATCCGACGAAATCAATGACAAGCCCACTAATGGGGTATTAATTGATCTTGTCTGTGGAGAGAATATGGTCACCAAGGAATTCCTACCTATGAATGAACTCTATCAAGAAACATATGATACACTGAAAGCATGGATACAAATGCATAATGGTTTTGCATGCTCTATAATGGGATCGATCACCTTACCTTTACAAATAGGACCTAAAACATTAGAAGTCTCATTCTCTATCATCCCAATGTCAAACCAGTTCTATTTGAAGCTTGGTTACCCATGGCTATGATCCATGGGAGTCATCCCATATATTGTGGATAAATGCTTAATTTTTCCCTTTGAAAATGAAATTTTCACCATGCATCATTGTGGATTTAACCCTTTTGTCTTCCTGTGGAAAATTTTCATTATAATTCTTTTGGTGTTATCATAGGGAACCTATTAGACGTTGAGAAGAATTATTTTAAAAACTATCCATTGAAAACATGCTTCAACCTATTACTGAGCCTACAATCCTTGATGAAACCATGATTGAAACTAAGGATATTCCAAACAACCAAGACCAACCCAAGATACATCCTTTTTAAATTTCTTATAAAAGACCAAGAGATAACAAAAACCATCTCATCGTGCCTCCTAAAATGAAACGAGTTTATAAAGTTAAAGAGAAAGTGGTTGAACAAAACCGATGGTTGATAAACCCACTCCTACACAAATGCAACTTGAAATTCATACTAAAATAAATAGAAATGCTAGAGAGCATAGGAATAGACGTCGTTCTCTTTCTCAAAGATTAAATGAAGAAAAAGAAAAACAAAATGAAAATCCAAACTCGACTGAAGAAATACAGGATGAGTCTCCCTCTTCGATGCAACAAAAACATCCTATACCGCAACTGCAACAAGAGCTAAATCCTTGTTTAGACATTATAATTCTACCTACCATTGTGATTAAATTGGATGATGATGATAGGTTACTAAAATTGATGAGGAGGTGCATAATGAATTGAATAGATTATTTTCCTCTTCCATGAGCATACATGATGATTCTCCTAAGAATATTGTTGAACTTAGTAATGACCCTAGTTTTGAACTTGCTATTGTCCCTTTGGATAGTTTTCCACCTTCTATATATGAAGAACATGATTGGGATGTGGAAGAATTGCTAATAGGTTGAATTGCATGTGCCTTATTAGTCTTTTGCATTATTTATTTTTCATGTTTATTTTATGTGATTACATGTGCGTAATGTGATTTTTCGTGTTGTTCTATTTTATGTCTCTCTCTCTTTTTGAAATTCCTCTATTTGTACCTACATTCTTCTCTATGTCATTAAGCTTTATTTTTTCATTTGTCTTATATTTTTCTTTTGGGGATGATGCAAGGCATCGAGAAATTCATGTCTCTTCCATGTTGACCCATCAGCTTTTTCCTTTATCTTTTTTTCCATTGTCTTATGTTTTCCTTTTGGGGATGGTGCAAGGAATTGAGACCTTTAGGTGTCTTCCATGTTGACTCAATTTTTTTATTTTTTTTCTCTCTTTGTGTCATTCTTCTTGTTCCATGAGTATTTGGGGAATGTTGATAGTTCCAAGCTCTCTAAAAGCATTGTAGCAAGAACATACTAACCTCGAATCCATGGATCCCTCATGTGTTTGGAGTTTCATTTTGGGGACAACCCCTTTTCCTTTTTTCATGACATATCTTTTTTTGATGTTTTATTTTCCTGCTAAACCTAGGAATTCTCTAAAGGGATGTCAATCCTTATGTTCAAGAAAGTCATAGGTTAGTGGCCAACACAATGAGTAAAGACTCTTGGCATCCTTACTCCTGCACTTCAAGCTCTGTGAGACCTAGGAGGGTATTTCCGTATTTGTGTGCATTCTGATTTATCTAAATGAAGAACACTTCTGCATAGATAGGTTCCTATTAGAGGCAAATGAACAATATCTACAAGATTTGGTTGGTCTTTAGGTAAATAACTATCCACTCACTAGGAACACAGGTGTGTATAAGAGTTTAAACTCAGAATTAATCAAATTTTGATGAGTATTGTTCTTATTCTGAACTTATAGTTGGGCATATCACCAATTCACTAATTGTACGAACTCTTGACAAAAATGCCAATGCCTCATCAATTGGGTAAATAGAGTCAAATATGAAATACTCAGTAATATACAAATCATTTAATTCTGAAATAGTTGGACTATCCTTGTAATTCTTTACACTATAAGAACACATAGTATCTAAAGAATTACTTCTTACCACAATCCCATACAAGTTCTTATAGACCTATAACTCTCTTCAAGTATTTAATTAACTCTTTGAGTTAAAACATAGAATAGAGTTACACATTCAATTAAACCACTACAGATAAATGAGAAGATGCTTGATATTTTCATTCATAATCTACAACAACTATACAAATTATAGTACATACTTTAATTTTGTAGATTTGTTTCATTATCAGTCATCTATATAGAACTATTTAAGAACATTACATACATGACCTATACCTAAGACAATTTACTAGTAACTACATCAAGGGCTCTACATCATATCTATTTTGCACTTGAATTAACCCAAACCTTTCTAAGCTCAATTTTTTTTTACCCTGTAAATGAGCCTTGAAATCCCTTTTATAGACCAAGGGAGTAACAAGCATCAAGGCCATTATAGTTATATTTCAAACAAAAATTGATTTCAGCACAGAATTTCAACTGCATTTCAAGAATTCCCAAATGATTAGATGCGGTCATTTACCTAGTAGGGGAATCCAAATTTCCATACTACCTGCCAAAACTAGTCGACACCACCACAACCATCACAAACTGTTGTTGAGGTTTATTTATCCACGTTCACAAGCACAAACCCCACCATTATCATCATCATAACAAAATTTGAAAACCAGACCCCACCTCCATCATCCAAAACCCAAACTAGCACCAAGACCACAATACATGCACCCACTTTGCATCTTCACCATAGTGGGAGGTGAAACAACCGCTCCCTCTTCCTCATCAATACTCTTCTTAACATTGATGCCTTCATAGTTGGGGAAACCACAAGCACCTCTTCATTCACACTAACCATTTTAGTTAAAGCCATAACTAGAGTCAGTTTCTATATCACTATCAAGAGAGCTATCTAAAATGTCAATGGGAAAAAAATTCCTTCCCAAGGTGTCTAACCATACCTTATCCTCACTCTTGATCTTGGCATAAACTCTATAGGATTTTTTTCTTTGATATCCACTATTTCTTCAGTAGTCACGACTTGGCATCTCAGTTGAGAGATGCATCTAGTAACAACTGAGATGGGCTCCTTGCATTCTTCTTCAAGGTGGAGTACTCTAATCGAGTATTGGAACATTATCATGAGACCTTTGCACATTAAACCTAGAAGACCTTCGTAGAGATGATGGGGAAGGAATCAACCTACTCATCTTGCACCAATATATGAAACTATGAACTTACACCAGAGTAAACACCACCTTCTACACAAGCACAAATAATTTGGACTCATGATTGTAATGGTGAAAATGAAAAGCATTCATCCACATTTATTGAGTGAACTAATGATATCGATCATCAATGCTCAATAAAACATGAGCGAGCAAGTGATTATTCACTCGCATCTATTTTACCACCAATAATTTCCCAAGTACATGGAAATATGCGTACCATAATTGTAAGGAAATAGCTCTTCACTTGCATGGAGATCAAATTGATATCCTTTGATGAGAATACACCATTAATGCTTGCTCTTTGTAGAGCCTAAACAACTATCACATGACCAATTTTGTTCTTTGAATGTGATTCATTGATTTATCGATCAAGTGGTCCTTTGGATGACTTAGATTGAGTCAAATATGTTTGAAAACTCCACGATGTCACATGCCATGTCCATTGGCTAATGGTGCTCATCCAGGCAGTTAACAAACATGTCCACCACCCACGGGTCCAACCCAACCTCTTCACACCGCCAACAATGTCCACGTGTCACCATCACATGGACTGTGCAGCATGTTAGGTAACAATATTTAAGAGAATGCGGGGCATGCATGCTATGGCCCAGATTGAGATTAGGTGGTACATCAAATCTATCGATCCACTACCTCAGGAGATCAGGCCCGATATTGGGTATTGGGTCCTAGCTAAGATAGAAGACACGTGGCACAATTGTGTACACCGTATGACCCTTCAAAAATGCATTTTTTAATTGTTGCGCAGTGTGTGTGCAAAGCTAGGAACTCAAGCCTTTTCATTTGATGGGCTAGATTTTTGTACTACAAACACTGTTAATTATAAAAAGGGGTCTTGATTAGGGTAATGGGCTATGACCCTTTAGGGAAAATAATTTAAAGAATTAAGATTTAAGTATTGAAAAAGGTGAAATACTTTGGCCTAACTTTGGAAGATTTAAAATTATGAGAATTACCCGATGACCGATAGGCTTAAGCAGAGGGACCGGTAAAGACAATGAGCACGATGACTTAGATGGTAACTAGGACAATCGATAACCTAGTACACTGGGTCAACATGGAAATATAAGGTAAGGGTTTGAGACTCAAAAAATTTGAAACAAAGGTATTAAACCTTTAAACCCTAAACAAAAACCATCAAGCATAGGAGTGAAAGATCATCTAAATGCATGGAACCAGCTAGAATATATTAAAATTTTAAAAGCTCTACTAGTGGCTCTAGCTTGAGGATGCATACCCCTGGTGGGTATGGCGAGAATTTAGATCTCAGGTAGAAGCAGACCAACCTAGAAAGACAAAAACTAGGAGCTTGTCCAGATAAGACAAGAAAGCATATTAGTAAAGAAAGAAAACAAACCTATATAAAGAATTTACATGACTATACAAAGCTCCCTTTGTTAGGAAATCTCATCCAATTCCACTAGCTTCAATTTTTAAGCCTAGTGTTCCATGACTTTCCAAGCTTTGGAACACATCCTTCCATTTGTCAAAGGCTTCTCCTTCACATACTTGCATTAGATGAATATTCATACCAGGAAATTCCCAACAATCAACATCATATACAATTGATCTGATATGCTTCAGGAACTACCTTGCTTACTAATCTTAGACTTGTCAAGTTGACGTGGAAAAAGGAAACATCCATATTCCACTTGATCATATTCACTTTGTATATCAAATTTAAAACCTTCAAAAACACTGTGCAATAGACTAGGCCAACAATCTCTTGAAGCATCAAAAAGAAAAGAGATAGAGTCGAGAAGGTGTTCACCCTGCTTCACATAAATTTCATCCTCATTAAGTGGAAGAAAGTCTATAATGATGCCCAAAAGATGATGAGCATTAGAAAATAACTCAATCACACATTCATGTTCGCTAATATCATACCCAACATCATTTGGCTGCCCCACACAAGAGCCAAATTGCCATTCATCATTTGTGAGCCTCAATTCCAATCCATAATCTATATATGCATCAAATTATGTAGCTCAACCACTAAATACTAAAAATCTTCCCTTATTAATCTGCACATCATCCTCTAAGAATTTGACATTAGACTCAACATTTACACACTGATCAGTGACACTTTTGTCCTTATACCCTTCATCGCTTTAAAATTCAAAGTGCTCTCCCTCATGTAACTGGAATACTTTTAGGTCATTTTCATGGAGGAAATTATATTCCTAGGAGAAACATTCAAGGACTTTGATCTCCCCTTGATCCTTAGTCTCATCCTCCATAGTAGTATAAAATGTTAAAAATTCATGAGAATTTCCATCAACAAACTTGCTAGTGCATTGTTCTGCCTGCCCATAATCATACCCTGACCATACATTAAAAGTATCATCAGAATCCTCAAAAAGTGGATTATTCATACTCCAATAAGGGCATTCATCTTTATTAACTGATATGGATAAAGATTCATCAGAATGGGGATTATCCATTACATTCATCTCTACCCATAAATCCTCTACTCCCTTTATATGAGGATACAAATCTTGCAAGCTATCATCACAATAAAAATCCATGTAAGCTCCTAAAAGGGGGCCCACCTTGGTTTGGTAGGGATATTCACATTTAACAAAACAATGATATGACTCAGTGTCATCACAACTACCACAACATGAGAATCCATCAATTATAATATTGCATTCAAACCCCTTAGACTGAATATCATAATTTTGTTTTTCAACATCTTGATCATTAGTAAGTGACAAAGCATTACCAACATCAGAATCACAACCATTGATCAAATCACTTAATGGGGCAATCATTCATACCTCTTCCAACTCTTAACCATTTAAGACCTCCCAATAACTTGAGTTAGACGCATCATACCTTCTATTACAATACATATCTTCATCTTCATCACCGTTCTGATGATCTACCCATGTGTCGCTAGTGAACTAATTACAATAATTATATTCTCCTTCACCACATGATGGATGTTCAAATTCTAATTCACCTTCTTCACCTCCTTATGCTATTTATTTCTCTTTCTCAACAAGACTATGACCATTATTATTCAAGGGCATCTAATTCTGTACATGATCATTCCCAATTCCCTCTACCAATTTTATCCATTCAATTACCTAGCTTAGGCTTTCAGGTTTCAATTCATTTGGCAACATACTCATTCCTGACTGGTATATTTCACAAAACAAGTTAATGCACATTAACTCTTTAGGCCTAACATTTTCTGGTATTTCCAATAAAACATCCACAAACCTATAGAATAGGCCATGGGATAATTCACCTTGACTTATTTTTATCTCATATAATCTATTAACAAAAGAGACATGATCAACTTTATTTGGATCTTGTGGATACTTCTCTTGGGTCTCACTTTGATCTGCATATTGTGGTGATGAAGAAAATAGGACAGCATGAGCCTTATCTTCTTGGAATGATTCTTTACTAATTGATTCATTGATTACATCTGCACGAGTTGTCCGAGGATGACTAATATTAGCAGCTAAGAATCCTTTCATCATTGAATACTTCAAATTATTTTAAATATCTATAGAAATTCGATAAGCTTGGCACAATATTGTGGGTTCTTTTTCTCTTAACAGATAGCTCATCTTTCTATCAAATGCACCTAAATACACAACCAAACATTTAGTATCATTTGGTCATATATTCTCAAGGATTTCCCTTATGATCTTTGAAAATATGAGATTAAAAGAAGAGACCAACTTACCCTCCTATTTGTGGATTTCCATAAAAAAAATTCTTACCACACTTGGGTTGACTCTCTTACAAATTTTTTCCATGAATTCTATCTTAAAATCATACCAGGAATGTATAAAATATGTTGGTAGAAAAGAGAACCAATCCCTTGCATCTCCTTTCAGAGATTGAACAAACAACTTCATGACAACATCTTCAAAATTCAATTCATAATATCCCATCATATCAACAAACTCTTGCAGGTTCTTGCTTACTACCTCATCTTTTTCACCATTAAACTTAGGTAACTTTTCTTTGATTTTCGGCAGTATATCATTTAGATAGCTATGAATATTACTAAAATCTATAGAACTATATCTTTTAGTACTAAAATTTCCTTGATATGACAAAGGATATCCATCATTTACTGTTGCACTCATATTTATATCAGGGTACACAATTTGATAAGGTAATTTTACCATGCTTGTACAAACCTTTCTAGACTTTATCAAGGAGTGATTCAAATTCCCTTTGCAACTAAGCTCTCAAGCTTTTTCAATGCAAACTATTTGTCTATTTTCTTAAGATATAAGACATAACATGCTTCATGAATTTTACATTACATTCTAGAAACATGCAAAAGTACCCTATAAATACCATCTATTAGTGCTTCTTCACTTAATTGGGAACCAATTATATTTCTATTCTTGAAGATTTCTCATAAACTGCTTGCTTAACATGAAATATGTTTACGAGAATACCTAGAAATTTGCAGCAGCTACTAAACTCTTTTGTGACCACAAACTTTGCAGATCTAGAAATTTTACATTTTCTTCATTAGGTTCTGAAGCTAGAGTTACTACCTCCTTCACAAATGACTAAAATTCAAATAAATATGAAGTTTTTTCAAGAGTAAATCAGATTTTGGGTCTTCTCCACTAACGAAGTCATTCATATATTCTTTGAATTTTGTTGCAACAAAACCTTTTCTAGGTTCAAGAGCCTTTCAACAGCTAAACAAAATGTTCAATTTCCACCAAATACTTGACTATGTGCTAGTATAATCTATGATTGGGATTCTTCCTTCTATAAATTTCTTTGATTTTTCCCCAGTATCTACATCAATGGCTCTGCATCATATCTCTTTTTCACTTGAATTAACCTAAAAATTTCTAAGCTCAAATTTTTTGACCCTTTAAATGAGGATTGAAATCCCTTTTACAGACCAAGGGAGCAACAATAATCAAGCTCATTATAGTTACATTTCAAAACAAATTTCATTTTAGCACAAAATTTCAACTGCATTTCAAGAATTCCTAGATGGTTAGATGTAATCATTTACCCAGTAGGGGAATTGAAATTTTCATACTACCCAACAAAACCAATTGACACCACCACAACTGTTGGGAAAATTGATTGAGCTTTTTTAATCCACATTCACAAGATCAAACCCCAACATTATCATCATCATAACAAAATTTGGAAACCAAATACCACCTCCATTATCTACAACCCAAACCAGCACAAGGACCATGGTACACATGCCCAATTCATATCTTTGCCACAATAGGAGGTGAAAAAACCAATCCCTCTTCCCCATCAATACTCTTATTAACATTAGAACAAACATATCGACACGGTTCCTTCATAGAAATTGGGGAAACTATGAGCACCTCTTCATTCACACCAACCATTTCAGTTAAGGCCATAAGGTATCGGTTGTAACCAGAGTCATTTTTCGTATCACTATCAAGAGAGCTATTTGAAATTTTGATGGGAGAATTTTTCCTTCCTAAGGTACCCAGACCATAAGTTATCCTCGCTCTTGATCGTGGCATAAACTTCGCAGGCTTTTTTTCTTTGATATCCACCAATTCTTCGGTAGTCATGGCATAGCCTCTCAGTTGAGAGTTGCATTTGGTAACAACTGAGATAGGCTCCTTACATTCTTCCTTTAGGGTGGGAGTACTTTGATCATGTATTGGAAAATTATAATGAGACCTTTTCACATTAAACCTGACAGACCTTCGCAAAGATGATGGGGAAGCAATCAACCTACTCATCTTGCACCAATATACAAAACTAGGAACTTACACTAGACTAAACAACACCTTCTACATAAGCACGGATAATTTAGACTCCTGATTGTAATGGTGAAAATGACGAGCCTTCATCTGCATTTATTGAATGAACTGGTGATATTGATCATCTATGCTCAATAAAACACGAGCAAGCAAGTGATTATTTGTTGTTGTCTATTTCACAACTGCTAATTTCCTAGGTACATGGAAATATACATACCATAATTTTAAGGAAATAGATCGTCACATGCATGGAGATCAAATTGATATCCTATGAAGAGCATACACCATTAATGATTTCTCTTTACAGAGCCCAAACAACTATCACATGACCAATTCTATTCTTTCAATGTGAATCATTGACTTATCGATGAAGTGGTCCTTTGGATGACTTATATTAAGTCAAAGATGTTTGAAAAATCCATGCTATAACATTCCAAGTCCATTCGCCAATGGTGCTCATCCCAATTAAGAAACATGTCCACCACCTGTGGATCCCACCCAACTTCTTCACACTACTAGTAGAATCCATGTATCACCATCATGCGGACCACACAACCGAGATTTAGATTAGGTGGTATGTCAGAGTTGTCAATCCACTGCCTCAGGAGATCAAGTTTGATAGTGGGGATTTGGTCCCACATAAGATAGAATACGCGTAGTGCAATCAAGCACACCGCACGACCCTTTAGAAGTGAATTTTTTAATTGTTGTGTGGTGTGCACATAAAGCTAGGAACTCGGTCCTTTTCATTCAACATGCTAGCTTTTTGCATGTGCAAACACTATAAGTTATAAAAAGGCGTCTCAACTAGGGTAATGGGCCATGACCCTTTACGAAAAATAATTTAAAGACTTAGGATTTAAGTCTTTAAAAAGGTGAAATATTTTGGCCCAATTTTGGAAGATTTAAATTGTGAGAAATACCCAATGACCGATGGGATTAAGTAGAGGGGCCAGTAAAGACAATGGGAATGATGGCTTAGGTGGTAACTAGGACAACTGGTAAACTAGTATAGTGGTTCAACATGGAAGTATAAGGTAAGGGTTTGAGACTCAAAAAATTTAAATAAGGGTAATAAACCTTTAATCCCTAAACCAAAACCATCAAACACATGAGTGAAAGATCATCAAAATGCATGGAACTAGCTAGAATATATTCAACTTTCAAAATCTCTACTAGCTTTATTTGGAAACATATGACTTGGCATATGGCTTTCCATGTATTCTATTGAATTGTAGATAAAATATGGAGGTGAGAGCACCTATTCTATCTATGCCATTAAACTATGTCCTAAGAGTCCTAATTGGATTGAATAACAACCTCACAAGGTGAGTCAATTCATAATGATGAGGATGTAGGAGAGGGTTCTTTTACCTTAAAGGGGCTCACCACCAAGCAAATTCTTGGAAAATACAAATGAACATTCAACCTACAAAACCTAGTTATGCAATCTCTATGAGGTATACAAATAATGAAATTATGTAACAAGGAGATATGATGTGTGTACCTGGGAAGTTTGGAGATGCTATGAGGATTCTAGAAATAAAAAGAAGATACAAAAATGTTCTATGGAGGACTAAAACACCCAAGATGGCGTATTAGTCCCGTTGTTGTTTATCAGGGAAATATAGAATCTTCGGATGTCAAAACCAATTCTGAAATAATCTTCAAAAAATATGCTTGAGAGGAGTAAGACGCCCAAGGTGGATTATTAGTCCCATTCTAAATTTTTGGAAACTCTGAGTGTGGTCTCGATGCTTAAGATCTATACTTCATTCTTCACCAAGTCTCCAGATCTAAACCTGTAAAAAGACCTATAAAATAAAGGAATTTGGATTGATTATTTATGGGGGTTTTCCTTGGTCAAAACCCTTGTTTGGTAATTAAACCTTGATGAGAAAGTATAAATCTGAAAAAGGAAATGTGTGTTCTCCCTAATCTTGAATGTATCTAAGATCATGCAAGCTAGGATATGAAGAAACCCTATTCGAATTTTTTAGAATAAGATACCTAAGATGCAAATGCAAATGACATATAAAAGAAGATATCTAAACACCCTAACAAGTTACAAACATAAAATGTACCTTCCCTAGGTAGAAAATAGATAAATAATGGAAGATGGAATCAATCAAGAAACAAGTCCTTAGGCTTGGATAAATGGCTAGTTGCATCTCCAACCTAGAATCTCTTATGATCCACACTAGTCATCCATTGCTAATATTTGGCAATGCTAGATCTTGACTTGGAAATAAAATTGAAAAACCTACAAAAACACAATAGAAGGCTACTCCAAGACTTTGAAAATTCCTTCAACTTGCTCAACTTATGTCTCTTGTCTCAACTCATGTCAACTTGTATTAACCTATTTTGAAAAATGGGTGTGAATCTTACTTTTATAGGTATTTCTACCTAATAGCCTAATTATTGGATCTCAAAGGCTGATAAAAGGTCAAATAAATTCAAATATTTTCATTTCTTTCTCTTAATTCTTGAAAATAAAACTCTTCAGACTAAGACACCCTAGGTGGCATCTTGGTCCCACTAGGTGGGACTAAGATGCCACCAATGTCATCTAGGTCCCACAAGGCTTAATTTTTTGGTTCAAAAGATGGGTTACCAAGATTGATGTTTTCTTATGGCTTTTGATCAAGTTTAAAGATGAAATATGCCTCAAGATGCACAAAAAGAGGTCTTAGGGGCCCATAAAGAGTGACCCAAATGGAAATTAACGCAAGGGGTAGTAAAATAGGTCCAAATTAGGTTTGAAAATGCAAAGGTGTGCATTTTTCTATACTACATTGAGCCCCCACTTTAGTGCCCATATGACACTACATGCATATGCAAGATAAAGTACTTCAACAAGTAACTTTATAAAAGGATACTCATATGGATTCATTAGGGAAAATGAAGCCCCACTATAATCACCTACAAAATCACAATGTTAAGAACTATATTTTGCATCACAGATTCATTACTAGCTCAAATATAATCCTCTTATCTAACTTGCCTAGAAAATTAAATTCAAGGGTAGTTGTATACCCCCCCTTGATTCTGCTTGCTTGACGGAGGTGGAATTAAGGTAGCAAATCAACCACATGGAATTGGACAAGTCCATCATAGGGAATTTTCAAGTACCATGACACTTGATGATAGACATTTGATGAGAATAGGAGTAGATTCCAACACAACAAAGGATGTCAAAAATGGAGTTCGCTAGCTCAAAATATGTTAATTTGAATAAAAAAGTACTATTCTTTTTAACAAAAATGACCTAAAAGTACATGCATAAAAAGATAAAATAGAGGGTAAATCACATTCATTTCATATTTTTACCTTTTGCAGAGTGAGCTAGGAGTAGAGTGTGCCACCATGTTGAGCAGATGTCCATCCACCCATCCGCGGATCAAGATTATATGGGAGGTGGTTGTATGGGGAAACCTACAACACACTGTGAGTGGATTTAGCCTTCTCTGTACTTTGATTTAATCAATTTTTTTATATTTTTGTGAAATTTTTCAATGAGATTATAGGGTAGGGAAGGTTTTTCTTTCATTTTTTTAGATTGTTGCAAAGTGTCCTAGTTAAGGAATAAAGTGTCTAGAACCCTTAATTAAGATGTCCTAGAGAAACTTTAGCAAACTTTTTGACCATTAAAGCACAAATTTAATATTTTAAGATATTTTTAAATGACATTTTGCTTCTTTTCTTATGGAAAATTGCACCTTGGTTACGCTAATAGTTGGGTGGTTGAGCATTCAGCTGACTTTGAGAGATCGTCGATCAACTACCTAAGGAGGACATACATATCCTCTAGGAGACAAATCTTTATTGGGCCTATCTCATGTCGACCATGTGATACCATGATTCCATGTTGATGGCACTAGTGGAGATATGGGATGCAAACACCTGCACCTTCCACTTGTTGATGAGGGATATGATATTCATGCTGGAGAATGTGCACAACATACTATGGGTGCCCATATGAGGAGTGAGGGTATTATTAGCACAAGGTAATAGTTTTGAGGAGATGTGGGCGGACATTGAGTATTTCTTAGGAAAATCGGTTCACTGTAGGATCATGAGACTGTGTATTGAGCTTTCTTGGCTGCTGAATGCACTTTCACCACTAGTGGGACATATCTTAATTTTTACAGTAGTGCTAGCACTAGTCCCCCATGGCCACATAACACATCTAGAGGGGGAATTAGTAGACATGATTAGAGACATGGAGCACTATTGTGTGGTCTTCGCCTAGGGAAAGAGCATACTAGCACACTTATACTATGGTTTGGGTCAATTTACCTATGGAGAGATGAATATCATGCTTCATTGTATCCTACTATAGACACGAATCCTAGAGCATATCACCTGTACTCGGTGTGTAGGATTTTTGATTTCCACAATAGTGGGATATCCATAGGTTTTTAGCTATCCTCTGAGATAGGAATGGTAGCATGATGATGTCTTGTTTTGGAGGGTGAGGTTTGACAAACTAAGTGAGGAGGATGTTGTTTGGAGGCCCTACCTCATGGAGCTATTATGTCCAGACATGACAGGATAGTCAAGACAGATGCAAAGAGATTCTATTACTAGGACAATTTGATCATGTAGTGAGACCTTTCTACTACGATCACATCATGGGGTAGTTTGTACAAATACAAAGGTTACCATGGATATGTGATTCATATAGATGGTAGACTTGGAGATCTTAAATATCTCATTGATGATGATTTCACTTTCAGCAATAGGTCGAATAAAATCTTCACAAGAAAACATCAAAGAGCCTATACTTCTTGAAAGATATGGAACAAGACAATATAAAAGGGGAATATTTTTTAATAGGGAAAGATTGACACATTTTATTCCTAAGTCTCTAGTAGTTAGGTCTTGACTGTACTAGGTTCACTCCCAAGTATGATGTGATTTTTTTGTTAATCTCAAAGGGAATATGGATGTTAAAAATCATATATATTACACACAGAGCTTTCAATTGGATTGTAAGAACAAATATCATGAAATTGAAAGATTTAAAATATTATTTCATAAAAATCAACAATTTCTTTGATATCACTTAAGTATATTGAGCATTAAGCATTCATCAATTTCATAGAAAAAATAAATATTTTCTATAAATTTCCATTTATTCATCTATTTTTTGGAACATTTTCAAGAATTTAAACATCTATTCTAAAACATGAAGGGAAAAACATGCATGGATCTAGAGACCCAACAGTGCGGAATACATTCCCTTAACACTAATACAACATAGGAGAAAAGCATAAACAGTTTCAATAGCTTCTTAAACTACCTGAGATGAATACATGCATGTAAAATAGATAACAAAAATTAGCATTCACAGATTGACATGAGATATACGTGGGAAAATCTTTTCAGGTAAAAAAACCCACCACACAAAGTCCAAACTTTTTGTATTATAGTAACAAAACAGCTACATACAAAAATGTAGTCTTCTCTAATCAGCTCACAACAACACTACTTGAATTAACTCACTGTTACAATGTTCTCGCTCACATACAATATGACATCAAATTCCTTAAGTCTGATGTTACATTAATTTTTGTTAGTCAACCACCGATCACCAGGTACAATCATGTCTGATTCAATCGCACCAAAGATCTGCCCATACTGATCTCATTGCATCGAGCCACCCAGGCCATAACTGCATTACCCAAATCGGGTCATGTTCGGCACCCTGAAACGACCTGCAATTACTGTTGCAATGACTTTGGCCTCTAGCCAATAATCGCTTAGACACCGAGCCATGTGTCTGCATTCTATTCGTTATCCACTTCTGACACCGAGTCCAACTCAGTCAAACTAGTCACCGAGCTCACCACAGTCTTTACCGCGCTACCGTAGACCCCACCCAACCAGCTCGTGGTATGGCAGTAAGTAGTCTGAGTCCACCCGAGCTCTATCGCTCATGCTACTGCGCTACCACAGATGGTTCCAAGACTCACTATGGTACAATGGTAGCCGGCTTGGAAAATCATTGGCAGTCTTACAGTGGCCACCATGGTCAGCCTCTTGGCTGGCCGTGGTATGGCAGTAACCACCAACTAGTCGCTATCGGTCTTACCGCAGCCACCGTGGTCAGCCTCTTGGATGGACGCAGTATGGCGGTAACAGCCAACTAGTCATTTTTGGTCTTACCACGACCACCACAGTCAGCCTCTTGGCTGGCCGCGGTATGGCAGTAACCACTAGCCAGTCGCTGGCGGTCTTATCGTAGCCACCGCGGTCAACCTCTTGGTTGGCCACGGTATGGCGGTAACCGCTAGATAGAGGGGAAGCCTGATACTGCGACCACCGCGGTCAGAATAAAACTTTGTGTCGTATGGCGGTAACCGCCAAACCCTTCACCACGGTACCGCTAGAATACAAAAGATGACCACAGCGGTATGGTGGTAAACGTAGGGAAGAATATTTTTAAAGCCAAGGAAAAAATGAAGGGGCATAAAGCTGGAAATTGAGACATAGTTTCTCAACAAGCTCCCGCTTGGAAAAAATTTCTAGCAACCCTATTGCAACAAAAATCACTGTCTGTCATAGGCCCCAAGGCCCATCGATTATGCGCACCATCTGAACTTGTCTATGCTAACCGGTTTTTTCAAAGCATCTGCAACATTCTTCAAGGTGTCCACCTTTTCTAGACTAACCTTGCCATCTTCAACCATATTCCTTACGAAATGATATTGCACATCAATGTGCTTGGTCCTGGCATGAAAGGTTGGATTCTTTGCCAAACAAATGGCACTTTGACTATCACAACAGATTGAAATCTGCCCAGCATTGAATCTGATGTTTGAACACAAATGGTTTAACCAAACAACCTCTTTACAAGTGTGAGTTGCAGCCATGTACTCTACCTCTATTGTGGATAAATCAACTACAGCCTATCACTTGCTCATCCAACTTATTTCTCCACCATTAAGCATGAAAATATATCGACCGGTGGATCACCTATTGTCAATGTCCCCTACCCAATCTGAATCAACATACCCAAGGATGGTGAGAGCCCTCTATGATCCAACCAAATTTCCATGGTAACACAGTGCATAATCTAAAGTCCCCTTCAAATACCTAAATACTCTCTTCACAGCATCCCAATGTGATCTTCCTAGATTTTCCATGAATCAGCTTAGAACTCCCACAGCTTGGGAAATATTTGGTCTTGTACAGACCATAACATACATAAAATGTCCAACAACACTTCCATAGGGCACCCTGGTCAAGTCCTCCATCTCAATAGGACTTTGGACAGTCTTCAACATATAACTTAGTTCCATGCATGATTGGAACAACAAGCTTCTTGTAGTCATCCATGCTAAACCTCTCCAGAACTGTCTTCACATACTTACTCTGACTGACCCAAAGCTTTCTGCTTGTTCTGTCCTTGGTAATCTCCATTCCAAGAATGTACCTAGCTGCACCAAGATCTTTCATTTCAAACTTTGCAGATAACTGAGATTTAAGATCAGAAATCATAGTCTTGTTGTTTCCAATAAATAACATATCATCCACATGCAGGGTAATAACAAACACACAATCATTCTCAGATTTATAATAAATGTAATGATCAGATTTTGATCTCACAAATCCAATTGACAACACAAACGTGTCAAACTTATGGTACCACATTCTAGGAGATTGTTTTAAACCATTGAGAGATTTATTTAATTTGCAAACCAGATTTTGTTTACCTCTTTCAACAAAATGCTCATGTTGGGACATGTAGATTTCTTCTTCCAACTCACCATGGAGAAAGGTTGTCTTCACATCCATCTGCTCAATTTCAAAATCATACACAGTTGTTAAAGACAATAGAAATCTGATGGATGTCAGCTTTGCTACAGGGGAAAAATTCTCTCCATAATCTATTCCCTCAATTTGAGAAAAACCCTTTGCAACCAACCTAGCCTTATACTTATCAACACTTCCATCAAGGCCTATCTTCTTTTTGAATATCCACTTACATCCAATAGGATTTTTCCCTTTTGGAAGTGGTACCAAGTTCTAGGTATCATTCTTTTTCAAAGAATCCATTTCTTCATTCATGGCTTCTAGCCAAGAATTTGAATTAGCCATGCTGATTGCTTCTTTTACAGTCCTAGGTTCATGAGTGTTGGTTAATAATGCATAGGCACAATTTGAATTTAACATAGAGAAACCATACCTATCAGGTTGCCTTTTTTCTCATGTAGATCTTCTTACAGGTTGAGGTTGTTCTTCATCATCAGAACTTCCAGAGCTGCTTGAGCTCTCCTCAGTCTCAGGTACACCATGCAACTCTTCCCTTTCTGGATTTTGGGGAATTTCAACTGCATCCTTCTTCTTGTTACTTTGATTTGTCCCAAGTTGCTGATCACTTACTGAAGGTTTTAGCTCACGAAATATTACACTTCTACTATATAAAACCTTCTTAGTAACAGGGTTCCAAAGGTTGTATCCTTTCACACCAACTCCATAGCTGATGAGAATACATTTGATAGCCTTGTTATCCAATTTAGATCTCTTTTCATTTGGCACATAGACATATGCCTCAGCCAAACATGCGGACATGCCTCAGAGAGGGCTTCTTACCAAACCATGCTTCTAAAGGTATCTTGTCAACAAGAGCTGAACAAGGAGATCTATTTATTAAATAACATGTTGCAGCCACAACCTCAGCCCAAAAATTCTGCTCTAGACCAGCACCACTCAACTTACTCCTTGCCTTTTCCATCAGTGTCCTGTTCAACCTTTTAACAACTCCATTTTGTTGTGGAGTGTAAGGAATTGTCTTATGCCTTTTAATTTCATGATCAATGCAATACTTTTCAAAATCTGCAGAACAAAATTCACCACCATTGTCCATCCTCAAACACTTAATTTTCCTTCCAATCTTATTTTCAACCAAAGACTTAAATTCTTTAAACCGACTGAACAATTCTGATTTACTTTTAATGAAGTATACAAATTCCCTTCTCAAACAGTCGTCAATAAAAGAAACATAATATCTAGACTTTGATAATGAAGGAACATTAATTGGACCAAACACATCAGAATGAACATAATCCAGCATCCCAAAAGATTTGTGAGGACTAGAATAAAAAGAAACATGGTGTTGTTTTCCATGGATACAATGTTCACAAAAATCGAACTCAAGGTTACAATCATCAAACCCTTCTACAAGATTTTTATTCTTCAAGGTTTTTAAACCTTTCTCACCAACGTGACCAAGTCTGTGATGCCACAACATAGTCTTCTTAGTTGGTAGTTTTACCTCCATAGCATTTGTAGCTAGAGAAGATTCTTCATCTTTCTTTATAGGTGCAGCATTGCATGGCTGTATAAAGGCATTTTTCCAAAGAACAGGATGTGCATCCAACTTGTACAGAGTGCCAGTATGAACACCCTTAGCCAGCACCATTACACCTCTAGCCATTTTACATCCCTTACTAGAAAAAAAACCTCTACACCAACATCATTTAACTTAATGACAGAGAGAGGATTCCGAGCCAGACCTGGTAAGTGAAGTATGCCACCAATACCTGTAATGCCCTATCATGCAACCCTAGAGGAAGTTGCAATTTACTAAATAAACGAACTAAATTTTTTTTTTTTTTAAAAGTATAATTAATGTGCAAGTTCTCTACACATTGCAACAACCTCTAAGGTTATGAGACTGAGGTTACTTAATAACCCATGAACAACATTAACAAAATGAAACCACAACATTTAAATATTTATGAAATGACTAACACATACATTCCATACAAGATAAACTCATCAAAGAGAATTAAAGATACCATGAGATCTCTTTTACAATAAGATTACAACACTCATTCCCCAAATGAGGTAAATCCAGAAATATGAATACGTATTACAAATTCCACCTCAATAACAAAGAGGGGTAATAAATAACAAGTTTACTGAAATGAATAATGCCTAAAGATGACTGGATCCCACGAGCTCTCCAACTAGAAGCCTCGTCAACACGAACAAGAAGGAAGTCCAACGGAGTAAGGTGCACACCACCCAACCATGTGGAACCCAAAGGTCCACCCCCCATGCTAGGAGATAGTAACAAGGTACTATGACAAGAACAACTACCTCTAGACACCGGCTAGAACCAAACTGATTCATACTAACACATAATTAACTCAAGTACAACTCAAGATCAACACACGTACAACTCAATTACATCACAAGTACACCAAGCACGACTCTAACAGAGTTACATTGCTTCCAAGTATGACAGCTCAGGTATGTTAAGAAAAACCAAACACAAACAATCAAGTACCCACTACAGGGATACTATAACATCACTGACATGGATCACATTGCATTAGATGACACTCGAAAAAAACTCCTTCCCAAGGTTATCCAGTTTACCTATCACGGCTCTGGCCCCTAATGGAAGTCACTTTTCACTTTACAACATACATTCAAACCAATACCACGGGAAACCCAAGAACGAACAACAGATAAGATGATCACTCCAATACCAGGAGGAAACATAAGTTAAGCCCTCTCCAAACACTAGAGGAAATAAGCATAACAAAACCACTCCTTACAAGGAGCCACTATTCCTATAATCCACTCCTTTCACAGGAGGCACAACGCATCCCCGTTCATGGAAACCAGGTAGAACATTGACACAATCTCAAGTACTAATCAAGTAACTAACAAAAGGTTGACCTCACAAACAACAACTTCCAAACTCAAGGGTCCACTTGAAGACTTACAATCAACGACACTTAACCCATTACCTCAAACATGAACACAGAGGAGTCATTCAATCACATAAGCATTTGCGAGGAATAAACTAACTTTGGATACCTTAAATCCACTTCCTCAATATAACTCATTAATTTAATGATGCAATGAAATTAATTTAAACAACGCCTTTTTCAGACAAGGAAAACTTTTAACCCAAATCTTTAATCGCAAAAATTGTTCTTCCAATAATAATAAAATCAACATTAACTTCATCCATTCCAAATAGGTTGGTACATGATATGACAACCTACCTAATTTAAGCCCTTTCCGAAAGATTTTAACAAACTAAAGACATATTTAATCCAAATTCCAATACAAGAAGACGAAGAGAGTAATCACAGACACAAGTGAAATATCTACCTTTGGATATTCTAAATCCATTTTCTTTTCAAAAGAACTCACAACAAAGATAATAATTGTCTTAACAGATTAATTGACTAATACAATCAATTGGTTCAACAAAAGTAGCGAAGGAAAATACTAACTTAATAACTAACTCAATTCCCTCGACTACTTTAAAAATAATATAATCCTGTGCCTTTTATAAAATTCAATAGCTTATAGTCTTAGCAAAGCTAATTTAATATTACCTCCTTCAGATACATGCCAACATTTAAACCCAATATTTAATCCTATAATTGCTCTTTCAATAATAATAAAATCAACATCTTAAACAAGCAATTTAATCATAACTACATCTTCTTCGGATTTCCTAAATCCACTTCATTCCATAAAATTCAATAGATTGTTGCCATAATACATTAGATTTACTAGTGTTCCTTTTCGACATAGGAGAAATTTAAACTAATATTTAATTTCTCAATCTCTGGTAATTATTAAAATAATTATTTACTTGGTCATTTCAGACATACTACATCACATCATCTAATTCTTCTTTCTGAAGTAATTCATTTACCATTAATTAATTTCTCTATTAAATATATTATATGTAAATCAAGTAATTGTCCCTTCCTAATTATAATGTTTTATCTTAATCCACTAATAAGACTATTACACCTGATTTAGGGTTTCTTAATCCCTTTAGGGTTTCTTTATCTTAATCCCTTTAGGGTTTCTTGATCTCCTTCATAAGGATTGATCTCTTTGTAATAACTAAGATTCTGATAATGCATTTTACACTTTGAGGTTTGCAGAACATCTTCTTGGTTTTGCATGTCTTTTGCATGTGACAGGTATCCATTTGCATGCAGGTGATCTTGGATTCTAACATGGTATCAGAGCTCCAGACCTGCAGCTGCCTGTTCGTGATCTGAAGATATGGCTTCTCAGTGAGTTTCAAGTGTAAGGGTTTCCACAGGCATCTTTTTTTGCAAGATCTGGGGGTAGCCGAATTTTTGGGACACTATGGGCTCAAACGGACGTCGCCATCGCGTTCGCAGCGCCCCAAAACCCTAGAAACGCCTGTCAAATCATCCATTTTCGAGCAGTTGGTTTCTGAGGCAAAATTTTTTTGCCAAGGAAGCCGTACGGCCTCCCCGGCACGCATTCTGAGGTCAAAAATGGCTCAAAAATCGAAAAAATGCACTTTTTGGGGATCTGTGCCTGTGCTGCCAATGAAAATGTTGGGCGCCACCCGCCCGCCACCCGGCGGCCACCCGGGCGCCACCCACGCGCCACCGCCGCCGGCATCCTCCGCCAATCGGCCGCTGACTCCTTCAGCCCCCGCGGGCCCTCCCCTGCTCGGCCGAGGTCATATGGATGACCAGGTGCTCGCGCCCGGCCCCCCGGCCCACTCCAGCCCCCTCGGCTTAGCCCGCGGTCATATGGTGACCAACGGCCTAAAAATTTTTCTGCAGGGAGTGATTTTTTGCGGTGACGGCTTGCAGGCCGTCAAATTTATGCCCGTGAACCGCTGACGTCAGCGTCCGTACGGTGGTGTTTGTCCCCTCCTAACCCTAGTTTTCTCTAAAGAAGCAGTTTTTTTCTTTTTTGCATAACTTGGGCATACGGTATCGAAATTGGGCAAACGAGATATCGCCGGAAAGCTGGTTCCGAGCACTTTCATTTGGTGCAGTTTATTTTTCAGTATTTTCCTGTTTTACTGCATTTATTGCTGGTTGAAGTCAGATGTACTTTTTATGCTTCCGAGCTCATAACTTTTTGCCACGATCTCCGATTTTCGCTATCTTTGCGGCGTTGGAAAGGTATTGAGGAGCTCTATGTTGCTGTCCATGCACTTTTTTCTGTATCTGTCCCAGGTTTTTCATTATTCTAGATTTGGCCCGATGGGTGTTTTGGAGATTACTTGGATATTTTGACAGTTGGGAGAGTGCTTCTTGCATCTTTGCACTTCATTTTTAGTGATACATCATTTAATAATCGACTGCTGCTTCATAGATTCAGAGTTGTTCCCGTTTGGAGTTTTCGAGTGTTCCGTGGCATCGGGTCTGCTGTTGCATCATTATGATTCCGATATGGTTTCTTGTAGACAGAAGTATCTTTCCTTGCTTGCCAGATTGCGGTTCCAGTGTTACTCTACAGTGTTCTTCCAGTGCTTCTTTGCAGCATGTCATATCATTGTAGGGGGGTTTTGTCCCACTGGGTTTTCCTCCTCTACCTCTTTCTTGCATTTGTAAATGGGTACCTGATCAGGCCTAGTTGTCGGATCATCTAGTTGCCGGGACCCATCTTTTCTTGCATGCATCTTATTCTAGTGTTTTAACTTCTTCCTAAGTTCATCTTAAGGGGGGGTGTTAGAGTAATAATTTTATTACGCTTAATTAATTACATCATACTGGTTAATTAATTAAGTCACTTATTCCTCTAGTTGCTTAAGCTAAACTTAGGCACATTAATAATTGATTAATTATTAAGTGTGCACACTAGGGTTTCATTTAGGGTTTCCCTTTTAGGGTTTCTTGATCTCCTTCATAAAGGATTGATCTCTTTGTAATAACTGAGATTCTGATAATGCATTTTACACTTTGAGGTTTACAGATCTTTTTTTGTTCTGAATGTCTTTTGCATGTAACAGGTTATTGCATGCAGATCTTGGATTCTAACAGGATATGTTGGCATATGGCTTGTAAGTGTTGTCATTGATGGCAACCTAATTCATGCATTCAATCTATAGTACAGTTTTGATTTACACTGGCAGAACGGGGTGAAGAACAAGGCATCCAGTTATAGGCATAAAAGTTGATCTGAATACTTCACCGGACTATTATTTTGGGTTGTGAATCTCTAAGGAAGCTATGTTGATTTTTTTTTATTCTTATTCATGATGTATACTGATAAGCATTCACTGCTATGTGATCTAGGAGATCCAGTGCACTAATTTGTTGATTATCTGTGCTAGAAGGCTGACCTAGCAAATATAGTAATCGTAGATGTATAAGCAATAATTAATAATAAAAAAATCATGCTCTATTATGATTTTTTAGGTCCTCTCTTTTTCTTAACCAACTTTGGAGGATGCACATAAAGAATTAGTGGTGGATCTGGCCAACATTTGAGAAGAACTAAATGTTTTATGAAGCTGACATAAGAATGATCAAATGCTTGATAGAAGATATATATATATGAGATTGGTTTTATCATTTTGTGTGTGTCATGGTGGAGAAGTTTGTGAAGATAGCGAATATATGGAACATGAATATGGTGTGAAATTCAATAGAATAATGTGAATTTTTCTATGTGTGATGCGAAGAGTAGAAAAGAGCAGAGCAAAGCAGAGTCAGAAAGTAGATCCAGAATCAAATCTATGAGCTTCACCGGAACTATAACTTGGCATGAATAGGTGCTACTATCTCAATTCATCCTTTAGATGGTTTTAATCTGAAATTTTTTAAGGTAGTGAGCCTTCCCTTTTGAGCAGTGAGCTCTAGGAAGTGTGCCTGAAAGCAAGTGCATTCCCTTTTGTAAGACTTTATTTGAGTACTCAAATTGTGGATTAACCTCCACCGTAATTTTTCCCCTAACAGGGTTTCCACGCAAAAATATTTGTGTCATGGTGTTATGAATGTTTCCTTTGTATGCTTTGATCTTTCTTTTAATGTAATGACAAAATGGTTGAGTTTCAGATTAATTAAGTTAAGATTTGTTGAACATTGATTCACCCCCCCCTCTCACTGTTCCCTTGAGTCCAACAATTGGTATTAGAGCTTCTGGTTCCTCAGAAGAAGTTTAGCAGCTTGAGGTAGATCTTGGAGTGTAATGGACTCAGGTAGTCTTTAGCATCAACTTTTGGTGGCACTTGATGACCTTGATCAATCTAAAGAAGAAATATAGGAATTGAAAGAAAATCTTAGAGATGCTAAGAAACTCATTCATTCTTGAAGGATCAAATTGTTAAATCCAGGGAGAAAAGGAAGGATCTATGTGATTAGATCAAGCAATAAGAGAGTGAAAACATGGATGATGCTCACTTGAATCAAACCTTGAAGGAAATAATTGAAGAATGTGAAAATATTTCTAGAGAAAATGCTACCCTAAAGCATGAGATGGAATCTATGGCGATGAAGCTAACTAAAGAGATTGAAGAAAGGAAGAAGAATGAAGAGAATCTAGTTCAGTCCTTAAAGAAGAAATCTAATGAACACAGAAGAATAAATGAAGAATTCACTCAGCTAGAAATTGAATTGTAGCAATACAGAAACAATGAAGAACTTGGTAAACAGATTGTTATCCTTAGAAATGAACTTTCAACTGCAAATGAGTATAATGAAAATTTTAAGATTAGTTCAGTGAACCTTGATGAGCTGACTCAAGGACAAAAGAGTGGAAATGATAAGAGAGGTCTTGGATATGAAAAATGAGAAGTTTTTAGACTTGGACAAAAGAATTTCAGATAAGAAAACCTGATGAACAAAGTTGGAAGGTATCTGGTAAGACAACCTAATGCTCAAAAATTTCATGGATATTGTTTTTCTTGCAATAAATTTGGCCATATGGCTACTCAATGGAGAAGTAATTTGAAATCAAGAGATTCATCATTTTTTGGTCAGTGTTTCAAATGCAAGAAGTTTGGTCATAAATCAAATGAATGCAGAAATATGTCAACCTACTCTGTCAATAGAAAGAATGTTGAATGTTACACATGTGAAAGATTTGGAAATATTGCTAACCAATGCAGATTGAGAAGAAATCAATGGAATGATTGGTTTGGACAAGGAAATACTATGTGCTACAATTGCAATAGATATGGTCACATTGCAAGATTTTGCAGAAAAAAAACTGTGGATAAAATAGGTCCGATATACAAAGGCAAAAATATACAGTAGATGAGAGAAGAGATGAGATGAAGAAGACATGAGTAAGGAAGAATGATTCTGATGCTAGAAATGGTTCTACACCAGAACCTGCTTCCGGTAATTCTTTTGGTAATTGATTTCAAGCCATTGGCCTAGGTGGAGTTTTTCAAGAAAAAATTTCCTCCCCTATCTGTGGATGGTACTGGAATGCAAAGAATGGTAAAAAAGGTGTATTTATGGTGTGTAGAGTTTTTGGAGAACTTTCATAGGAAAATTCAGAGAATTCATAGGTCCGTAGAAAAATTTCTCTCTCGCTGTCTGAGAGAATAGAGCACCCAAAAAACTTAGCGAAAATGCATTTATTGCATGTGTGTGAACTATAAAAGTCAAGTTGGAATCGTCATTTGTCACTTTGCATTGAATAAGAGAAGGAGAGCACTCGCTAGAATAATTTTGAAGAAGAGAAGTTGATTCGCCGTCGAAACTCAAAATCTATCAAGTATTTCAATTTTCTTCAGAATTTTCATATAAATTCGTGTGCAGTTGTTAAAACTAAGTGTGAAAGGAAAATGGAACAAATCAAGAGGATAATCATTTTGGATGAATACAACAGTGGAAAGATTAGGTTCATGAGGAATTTTCTATTACCCAACGAATTAAAGCAATTGAGTGAAGCCAAACACAAAAAATTGGATATTTGGAATGAGTTTCCGTACTTTGAGAACATGGAATTTTTCAAATTCATCTTGAGCAGATTACATGATGATATTTTAACTTTGGACAAACCTTACATCATTTCAAAGGAGGTAATTGAGAATTTGATTGGATTATGCAAAGTCGGAGATATACCAAGGAAGAAATCCATCTGGAACAAGGAATTTGAAACCCTAACCAGAATAATCGGAGATAGAGGGAACTGATAATTGTGACAATCAAGAATACCATTACTAAATACATTGCACATGGAATTTCATATAAAGTCTTTTTTAGAAACCAAGAAGGAGCGACCTCGGCTAGCGCTATCTATATTTCTCATAAGATGATAATTGAAGGTCAGGACTTTGACCGATGTGGGTTGATAAAGGATCAACTAATGGATAATGTGTATCTGACAAAAGAAACAAGCTACCCTTTTAGGTTTGGTACTCTGATTTTATGCTTAGTAATGTATTTCTTGAATTGTATTCCAAAAATAGACAATGTGGTGTAGAAAACAAATGAACCGATTTGTAGACAAATATACTCATATTCTAGGAGCTTGGATGATTAGGATCTAGAATTTGAAAATTTCTTTAAAATTATGCTTGGAAAGTGTGGTTTAGTCAATATTTCCCTTCTGGTAAGAACAACTGAAGTTGGTTCCTCTTCCAGTGGCATGGATAAAAGGTAGAAAAGAGAAAAAGAAGTTGTTGAATACAACCCTCTGGAATGTAAAGTTCTCATAATTGAGGGAAAAGGTAAAGAAAAGGAGATTGTGGATATTCTAGATGAAGAAACTGAGGATCCATAGAAAAATGAATCAGAACTAGAAAAATCCAATGAGGAAAAAGATGATCTAACAAAGGAAATGTTGCAGCAGCTTATTTGGGAAGAAGGTGGAATGCAGAAGATCACTAGGTTATGGTCTATTAGACCATTATATGATCAAGACATGATCCTGAGTGTATTAAATGCTCATGTTGAGCATTGCAAGATCAAATTGGAAAGTTTACAGAACATTCTACCAGAGGAATTGATTGAATGCAGTAAAGAACTAATGAACTTTGAAGATAAAAACAAAGAAGAAGGTGAAGTCATTTCTCACCTAAAGGAACAGTTTAGAATATCACTTACCAAACTGAAGAAGAAAATGAATGAATTGAGGTAATGCATAAATTCAACTAATAACATGTACAACTATTTCATCTTTTGGCCCCATGCAGTTAGTAATGACAAAGAGAAATTGGAAAGATTGAAACAGAGTTGAATGGAATTGAAAAAAAACTTTGACATGTTGCACGATCAGGATGGCACCATCAGGAAAAGGATTTGGGAGTTACATTCTGAACACACCAAAATTCAATTCACCAAGAACACACTTTTTGATACTTTTTGGAAGGTGAAGGATCAAACTGAATGCAGATTGGAGCAGATGGTTGAAATATTAAGGAAAGGTGAGAAACTAGAAGAAGCAATTATAATTCTGGAATCTTTAACTAAAAATGTCAACAAAAGATCCAAGAATAACAGTTTGATCATTGTCATTGGGATCACAATAAATTCTTGGAATAATTTTCTTCCAGAAATGAAGAAAAATCATAAGATAATTTTCTAAAGTAGCAGTCAATTGTTTTCAAATCTTTGAAGTTTTGATCTAAGGAGGAGAATTGTTGGTATATATAATCGAGAGTTTTGAAGATTTTTGAACACATGTTTTTTCTTTTTGGCATATGGTTTCTATGCTTTGTCATTGATGTCAAAGGGGGAGAGAATGCAATGAAAAATTCTTTATAAATCTTAGGAGGAGAGAGTGTAGCAAAGCTTGGCATCATACTTATAATGATTCAGACACTTATTCATTTTTCACTAAGTGTTGCCATCAATGCCAAAGGGGGAGATTGTTGGCATATGGCTTGTAATTTTTGTCATTGATGGCAACCTAAGTCATGCATTCGATCTACAATACAGTTTTAGTTTATACCGACAAAACAGGGTGAAGAACAGCGCATCCGATTATAGGCATATTTTTTTATCTAAATACTTCACCGAACTATTATTTTGGGTTGTGGATCTCTAAGGAAGGTCTCTTGATGTTTTTTTATGCTTATTCATGAATTATACTGATATGCATTCACTGGTACGTGATCTAGGAGATCTGGTGCACTAATCTATTGATTATCTCTGCTAGAAGGCTGACCTAGCCAATATAGTAATTGTGGATGTATAAGGAGTAATTAATAAAATGTTTTCATGCTCTATTATGTTTGTTTAGTTCCTCTATTTTTCTTAACTAACTTTGGAGGATGTGCATAAATAATTAGTGGTGGATCTGGCCGACATTTGAGAAGAACTAAATGTTTTATGAAGTCGACATAAGAATGATCAAATCCTTGATAGCGGATATATATATAAGATCGGTTTTATCATTTTATGTGTGTCATGGTGGAGAAGTGTGTGAAGATAGAAAATATATGGAATGTGAATATAGTGAAAAATTCAATAGAATAATAGTGTGAATTTGTCTATGTGTGATGTGAAGAGCAAAAAAGAGCAGAGCAGAGTAGAGAGAAGTGCAAAGTCAGAAAGCAGATCCAGAATCAAATCTATGAGCTTCATCGAAACTGTAACCTAGCATGAATAGATGCTACTATCTCAGTTCATCCTTCAGATGGTTTTAATCTGAACTTTTGTAAGGAAGTGAGCCTTCTTTTTATCAGTGAGCTCTAGGTAGTGTGCCTGAATGCAAGTGCATTCCCTTTTGTAAAAAATTATTTGAGTACATAAATTATGGATTAACCTCCATCATGGTTTTTCACCTAACAAGGTTCCACACAAAAATATTTGTGTCATGGTATTATGAATGTTTCCTTTGTATGCTTGCATCTTTCTTTTAATGTAATGGTAGAATGGTTGAGTTTCAGATTAATTAAATTAAGATTTGTTCAACACTGATTCACCCCCCCCTCTCAGTGTTCCCTTGAGTCCAACAGTATATATGTAATATCCACAGGTTTCATTAGACCAATTGACTATCTTGAGTGCATTTCCAACTTGGTTCCAATTTCCAAACCCATTGGGGGAATTAGGATATGTACAAACTTCAGAGACTTGAATAAGGCATGTCCCAAAGATGACTTTCCCCTACCAAACATAGATATAATTATGGACTTGCAACTTGGGCATGAAATGCTTTCACTCATGGAAAAATTCTTGGGATATAATCAAATAATAATAGCTAAGGATGATCAACATAAGACACTATTTACATTCCCATGGGGAACTTATTATTGGAATGTAATGTTGTTTGTTCTAAAGAATGCTAGAGAAACATACCAAAGAGTGATGACCCTTATATTTCATGACATGATCCATAAGACTCAAGATACCATGTTGATGATATATTGGCTAAACTAAAAACAAGGAGTACCTAGATGTGCTAGAACCAATCTTTGACAGACTTGAGAAGTATAAGGTACCGTTAAACCCTAAGAAGTGTGTCTTTGGTGTCACTATGGGTAAACTTCTAGGATACATTGTGTCATGAAGGGGAATTGAGGTATACCTAGCTAAAGTCAAGGAAATTGGGCACATGCAACCAACACAAACCCTCAAACAACTCCAAAGCCTACAAGGGAAACTCTAATCCATCAAAAGATTCATCGTGCAACTAGCAGATAAATGTCACCCATTTACCCATTTCCTTCACAAAGGTGTGGCCTATAAATGGGATCAAAATTATGAGAAGACATTTCAACAACTAAAGGAATATTTAGCAACACCACCTTTTTTAATGTTTCCAATAGACGGCAAGCCTTTGATCATTTACATTTCAGCAACCTCAAGAGCCCTAGGGGCTCTCTTAGCTCAACATGATGAAAGAGGAAAAGAGAGCTATATATTACATAAGAAAAACCTTGGTAGTGTACAAATTAAACTATACACGCATTATAAAAGTTTGTTTGGTAGTGGTGTTTTCTTCCCAAAATCTTAGGCACTACATGCTTTCCCATCAAGTTAAACTCATTTCCAAGGTAGATCCACTCAAGTACTTTTTATCAAAATCCACTCTCATAGGTCGTATAGCAAAATGGGTAATTATCCTCACAAACTTTGACATAGAATATGTTGATAAAAAATCTATTAAGGGACAAGTCATCATTGATCAACTAGTAGAATCACCCATCTATGTAGATAATTCTTTGGTTTCAAAGATTCCCGATGAATTAGTGTTCACCCTTAGCACAATAGAGCGATGGAAGTTTTATTTTGGTGGTTCATACATGTAACATGGGTCTTTTCATCACCCCACAAGGTGATTGCATCCCCAAATCATATAGGTTAGCTTTTTCATGCACGAATAATATAGCTAAGTGTCAAGCCATTATCATAGGGTTAAGAATTATACTACAATGGTAGATTGAAGAGCTGAAATTCTATGAATATTCTCTGCTAATTGTGAACCAATTCAATGATGACTATCAAACTAAGGATGACAAGCTAATGCCCTATAAGAAGATGGTTGACAATATCAAGGATTATTTCATTGACATAACATTTGAGTAGATGCATAGAATCAACAATCGAGGAACATATGTCATTGCTACCATTGGATCCTTGCTAGTCATGCCTCATAATAGTTTGAAATGTGAGTTTCTCAATGAGAAGCTTCTCATATTGGTTTTTGAGGTACCCAAATCTGAATTTATGTGTGAAATCATTGGTATTGATTCCCCATGGTATCATGGCATATTTACTTACCTCCATAGGGGTATCCTCCCATTCAACCTTACTTTTAACCTTAGAAAGACTTTTATCAAAAGAGCATCTTCATTTATCCTTTTAGGTGATACCCTTTATCGGTGAAGTCTTGAAGGAATGTTATTGTGATGTCTTAACCAAGAGGAAGCATTGACTACTTTAAAAGAAGTGCACGAAGGAATTTGTGGGTCACATTCAAGTGGTGAAACCTTGGCCAAGAAATTATTGAGGATGGGATATTATTGGCCCACTATAGAACAAGAAGCCAATCAATTTTTCAAGAAATGTTTGCAATGACAATAGAATGGGGACCTCATCCATGCACTTGCACAAGAGCTCGGGCCTATCACTAAACCTTTTCCTTTTTCACAATGGGGACTTGACCTCATAATATGGCCACTGAGTACTTTATGAAGTGGATTGAAGCAGTACCTAACCTACATCACAGGGAAACACGTATCCAATTTTATCTTGAACTACCTCATTTTTTGTTATGGTGTTCCTCAATCCCTTATCACAAAAAATGGAAAAAAATTTAAGATCCAAGATGTCTAAGAGCTATATAACAAGCTTAATATCCAACATCGCTTCTCTACCCTTACTACCACCAAGTAAATGATCAAGTTGATGCTTCTAACAAAACTATCATCAAAATATTAAAGAAGACAATCAACGCAGTTCGCTATGATTGGCACCTACAACTGAACCCCTCTGTATGGGCTTACTAAATCGGCATCCACACACCCATAGGTGCAACACCCTATTACTTGGTCTATGGAACTTAATATATCATGTCTATTCAGGTTGAGATCCCATCCTTGAGAGTGTCCCTGCAACATCTCATCACTAATGAAGAATACAGAGTATCTAGGCTGAATGAGCTAGAGTTGTTGGATGAATGTTTCCTTGAAGCATTGAAACCTAAAATCCTATCAAATCAAACTTAGAAGGAGCTATACAAAAATATCAAAGGCCAATATTTCCAGTTGGGAGACCTTGTCTTGAAAGAGAATCAAAATAACCTATTGGATCAAGATGGCAAGGGTAAATTTGAGCTAAAATGGTTAGGGCCTTTCATTGTCATAGAAAGCTATGGATTGGGATGTTATCAACTAGATACCCCTAAAGAAGAACCCTTGTAGGAGCCCATCAACAACACAAATCTCAAAAAAAATTATGCCTAGCCCATGAGGAGTATAAAATTCAAAAATCTAAAAAAGTCAAAAAAACAATAAAAATAAAATAAAATAGAAAAATGATAAAAATACTAAAGATAAAAATCATCCTCTAGAAAAAACCACTTCGGTGGTGCTTTGGGAAAGTACCTTGGTGAAAACCTAGCAAATAGGTGCCTTGCATAAATAAGCACTATCTCCCATCTACCATTGACTCTTTCACTTACCCTACATCTTCCATCTGTCGCATCCATCTTTCATCCATATTTATCCTATTTATTCCTTTCATTCATCCACATATGTGCCATAGCTTGGTATTCAGCAAGTATATATTCCCCTTTAGTACTACTTGGCATACTCTTAAGGTCAGTTTGTCTTGCCTATAATGAGGTAGTCTATCACATCACATTGGGGGAATATTCTTATAGTTGAATTGGATTGAGTTCTTGAGTTCTTGTATATTCCCTTTAGGTTATTCTCAAAAATTCCCAAGAACATCCAAAATATGTTCAAAATCAGAAAAACATCCAAACATTTGTAAAGTTGAAAAAACCAAAAACATTCCAAAATTTGTAAAGTTCAAAAAACCAAAAACATCCAAACATTTGTAAAGCTCAAAATCCAAAAACATCCAAACATTTGTCAAATTTACAAAATTCCTAAAAGCATCCAAATCATTCTCAAAATCTCAAAAACATCCATATATTCTTAAAACCCCTAAACAAGTCTAAAACATTAAAAAAAGGGTCAAAAACACTTTTCAAACTATGTTGTCTCTGTGCTTACATAGGAAAGGCCATCTTTCGATGAGCTCCTGAGGCTTAGGTTAGTCCTCTAGTGGTTTTTCATAATAAACTAGCGGTCCATCAATGTTCATATGTAATCAATAGATGGTCATTGGTCAAGGGTCCATCGAACTACATTTTCTCTACACTTATGTAGGCAAGGCCATCATCAATGAGCCCCCGAGCCATTAGGATAGTCCCCCTTAGGTCTCATTCTTGGTATAACCTTAGAAAACATAAAAATATTTGGAGAACTTAAAAATCAAAATATTTAGAAAACTCTCATAAAACCAAAACAACCTCAAATAACTTGAAACCCTAAACATTCACATAATCTCAAAATTTCCAAAAACAGCCTCAAAACATTTCAAAATGTCAAAAACATTGAAATATTTGAAAGAAAAAATCAATCATCCCATTTTTCTTTCACTCGCAATAAAATTCCATCCTTAATAAATCAATCACCATCTTCAACCTTTGGCAACACAAATGGAAATAGGTGTAACAATCAGTAAATTGTAAAATTTAAAGTGTTAAAATCTTAAGTCTTGAGCGTGAGTAAACATGTTGGTTAACATTTGTATCAATGACCTATAAAATAGTTATAATTAGTTATGCATCAATAACATGTCCGATGGATACATCTTTCCCACAATAGATACCATCATTGGAAATCATTTTAATCACATCACTTTTTGCAAGAGATATGAATAACATTGATTTTTTGTTCATTTTGATCTTTTCTTATGATTTATCTTATCGGTCCATTTTGATGATCTCTCGATGATATCTAATAAAAATATTTAGAGAAGGAATGGGACATTGATCATTTCTTTTGTTTGTCATGCTTGTTGGATATTCTTG